>ML681966.1:57594308-57724463 GCA_007922195.1 Podocnemis expansa | reverse complement strand
GGGGGGGAATGCCCCGACACGCCCCCTGCCAGCGCGTCAGGCCGGGGATTCTGGCCCGCGCTTACTCCGGCCCCGGCAGCGGCGGGCTGCAGCCGCGCGCCGGGGCCGCGCCTCCAGGTTGGGGGGCAGCAGGGGCTTTAAAGCCCCTGGGGTGAAGTGCCCCGCTGCCCGCTCCTGGCGGGTGCTTGCAGGGGGCTGCATGAACCCGCCAGGTGAGGCGCGGTGCCTGCAGTCCCCTTCAGGCACCGGCGGTGTGCGGCGCAGCCCCGTGCCCCTCCCCACAGCCCGTGTACACCCTGTGCCCTGTACACCCCGTGCCCCTCCCCACAGCCCCGTGTACAGCCCGTGCTTAGCACCCTGGGAGGAGGGGCACATGTTGTCTCGGAACACTTTGTTCCGAAACAACATGTCCGAACAGGGCTGTTTCGAAACCTCTGTTTCGACAGGTAACGAGGTTTAAGTTATTTCGCAAAGACCACGGCCATTTCGAAAGAAGTGGTTTGCTTCTTTCGAAATGGCCGTGCGTCGTGTGGCCATGGCACTCCTTATTTCGAAACAACAGAGGTTGTTTCGAAATAAGGAGTGTGTGTGGACATACCCTAAGTGTTTGTGGTCCAAATGCAATTTCAGGCTTATTTGAATTTACCTTTTAAAAATAATTCTTGTTCATACAGTTACTTGCTCAGACTCTTTGAACTACTTTGTAAAACATTGGGGCTGCACTACTAGGAATGGGAGAAGAATCTAGGAATAATAATGGAAAAGTGAAATGAAAGATGTCTCCAATACCATATTCTAAAGGGGTAGCCATGTTAGTCTAGTTCAGCAAAACAAACAAGGAGTCCTCTGGCACTTTTAAAGACTAACTAACTTATTTATCCATGGGTTTTCATGGGAGAAAATCCCTCTTCATCAGATGCTTTGATGTGACAGGTGACATGACAACTGGTATGACATAAGAACCTAGATAGACAAATAGAGGATGCAGACTGATAGATATTTATGGTAGCTTATTCCAAAAATACAGCCAGCAAGAGTGCCTTATTGAACCCCCACTATTAGTTTGAGACAGCTATGATGAAACCTGTTACTTATGTAAAACTCCTGTACATGGACTGAAAGCAATGCCAGAGCACAGACTTTAAGCCTGGGACCTCTGTGACTGAGCAGGGTATTCAGAAGGTCCTCAAAAGGCTGAAGCAGGTCTGTCCCATGACCTCCCTATTATTGCCAGTCTCATGATTTTATCATATCTCAGGTTTCATATGAATAAAAGGTAAGCTTTTAACCTGCACACATGCTTAAAAGTGTGACCCAAGTGCACACTCAATGTTCAGAATTCAAAAGCAAATAAAAACCCAAGGTTTAGTTTAGAAAACCTTTATGGTTTTTAAGTTAGTCATGATTTTTTTAGGCTTGACTCATGATCTTTCAGCATTTGGGGCTGGCAGTACTGCGTCTTCTTATTACAAGTCACAAAACTAGGACAGAACATGCCTTCTTAATTCAGTCTATTAATGAAGGAAGACTCAGTTATTTTAGCGCCAGCTCTTGCAAGGTGTGAATCCCTGCATCTCTCATAGATTTCATTGGGAAGCTGAGACTAATCAGAATTCCCTGGAAGCTCAAGTCTTTGATACTTTAAAGAACAGGGGTATGTTTCATTTGTTTTGTTGTTTTAATCTTAAGCCTTAGGCCACTGCCATGTTTGTTACTTTGCCAACCAAATGACTCTGTAGCTATGGTAAGCGGATGGCTCAGCAGCCTGGTGTTTATTTTAATAATTCAAATAAATTCTGGCACTTCTCAATAATTGCCTAGACAAGAAGATCTTACACTTGACTGAAATTCTGGGGGGAAAACAAGTGTCCCTATATTAATGGGATGTGGGAAGGCCAACTCTGACATTTTCTTAACTAGACGTATAATTTTTATCATTAGCAAACTGAAGCAGCACACATTTTCCTGTTACAAATGCAAATGTAACATTTGTCTGGATCAGTAAATAGTTTTCCACTGCAGTGTAAACAGAGTTGACAGTTTAAATCTGTCAAGAATTGCAGTGATAATTATGCAAATGCCGTACAGCACCAGAGGAGGATGGTTTCTTAAATATTCATCTGGGAATATTTATTCTGTAATTAGAATAGCAAGATACATCAGATTAGAGGGGTACTGACCATGAAATATCCACAATCACCTTATTCTGCTTGAGTAGTGAGGAAAAAAACCAGACCCTTGTTTGGTAATTGTGACATAGCAAACAAGAAATTCTGCCATTTTAAAGATTATCTGGGCCATGGCTGCACAGCCACTACCTCACAGGGTACCAAGATATACCTGTCCTCAGACAAACTATGTACAGCACCTGTTTACGCCAGTGCTATATATGCTGTGTTGAGTAGCTTTTCAGAATACACATGCAATTCATAGTTCCCCAGACATTTATGACAGCACTAGTAGGCTTTTCCAAGTGCATGTGTTGTGTTAATGATCACATTCCAGCAAATTCTGATCCATCTTGTACCAATGTAAATTAAAGGTCTCTCGATTGACTTTGAGGGATTTACTTTTATGTGAAATGGTCAGGCTTCAGTGAAAGATTGTAGTATACTACAGCCAAAGTGTTGAAAGAATGCAACAGCTTGAGTGCATGAATCAGTTTCAGATTTTGAACCCTTCTGACCTATTTATGACGTGATACTCTGTCATCTGTAGTTTTACTGTGATTGTAGCTGTAGTCACATCATTATGTGACTAATATGTCTTAGCTTTTTGGAAAGCTATCTTTCCACACAGACTAGCATCAGATTAGTGAATGGTGAACCAGTCTGACAGACTTAAAAACTAACAGAAAGATTGATCACCCTTCAACCAAACTTCATATTAGACTAGGTGAAGTGCTGCTACAATTTTAACAAAGAGCTCTCTTAAAAATCTGCCATCCCAACTGTTGAAATTTTTCACTTCTCAGGCAACTGCTTTCCTTTCTTATATTACCCGTCCATATTGCTAGGCAATACCCCAAGTAGATATAGTTTATGGGAACTACAGGTACACACCTAAAAGCATGTGTTGCCATAGCCACAGCAATAGTGGGAGCACTCAATCATGTCCATCTTTAGTGTTCTGGGGTGTATTATAATTTTTGGGAACCTTTCCTACATGTGTAAGCAAATTCTGGCCATGGTTACTCACAATAATAGAGTCAGCATAAGAGTTTAGGGGGAAAAAAGTCAAGGAAATGATTTTGGGAGTCACTGTATGGTTTATTAGAGGTGGTTGGAATTTTTCCCATCCCACATGAACTTTGAAGAGTTCAAAAATTTTTGTCCCTGATTTGGACAAAAAGTTCATCTAAAATTTTTTTGAATGACAAAAAAAGAAAAAAGATCAAGTCAATCTTTTCTCTACTTCTAAAGGGGTAACTGTGTTAGTCTAGTTCTGCAAAACAAGCAAGAATTCCTGTGGCACTAACAAATTTATTGCATGAGCTTTTGTGGGTGAATATCCCACTTCGTCAGATGCTTTGCAGATGGGGGAACTTATTTTGCTCCCATTCTATAAATTCCCCTATCTTTGAAGCATCTGACAAAGTTAGATTTTCTCCCATGAAAACTCATGCAACAAATAAATTTGCTAGTCTTTAAGTGCCACAGGACTCCTTGCTTGTTTTGCTAATTTCTACTTATGTCACATAAAGAATGTGGTGAGGAGTGTGTAAGGGGTAGGACCAAATTTAGGTTCCCCCATATGCTTCCTGCTGCATAAGTAAAGAACGGAGGAAAGCTACTTTCAATCTTACCAGTATTTGGATCTGCTTACATTTTAAGGCAATTACTATAAGAGAAAAGGCTAATGACTCTGTTTTAAAACAAAAGGTGTGGTGAGATTCTCCCCAACACAGGACTGCTAGCCCCTTTAAGCTGAGTCTAGGCTTGGGCTACCTGTGATGAGCTAATTTAAGGGGAATCAACCTGTCTAGTCAGTTGATTGGATAACAATCACTCAAGCTTGATAAAAAGTCATCAGGACTCCCAAGTGAGAGGGCCTCAATGAGGAGGAAGGCTGTGCAACAGCTTGAGCCCACAGGAAAGAATATAGCCCAGAGAAGCCAGAATTAAGAATTACAGGCCCCAAGATGGAGACTGTGCAACCTCTTTAAGGCATGGGGAGAAATGTTAGTTCAAAATTATTTTGGGATTCAGCAAAGTAGAACGCTAACAGGGGAATTTTGTGCTGAACTCTTTTGGGCTGTGTAGGGTTCTCAAACAACCCTGACAGAAGGGAATGATGAAGGGAGTGCCTGGAGCACTAGGTCAGCAGGGGGCACTATAGGGCAGGCACTCCTTTAAAGAGCACAAAGCCCAGACTTGGAAACAGGGAGCTCAAGAGAGCCTCCTCAAGCTAAAATGCCTTAACCATTTTTCAGGTTGGAGCTCTTTGAACAAGCTCTCCATTCCATCACATGAGACTGACATTGCTGTGGTGCCATCCCTCTCCCCATGACTGCTGGTTGTCGGTCTCTCAGTGATAAAAAGTCATTGTGTTCCTAGTTCCTCAACATTTCAGAGGGCTCACTTGTGTCCCTGCAATGCTTTCACTTTCATGTACCCACTATGCCATTGATAAGCCCATTTTGAGGCCCACCAGTCTCTTCACTGGATCCCCATTCATTCTGAGAGAGCACAGTCCACAAAGCAAATGAAACTAGGTTGACTGACAAAAAAAAGTCCAGCAGTCAAGTGGCTGCTAGAGTTAGCAACCTCTGCTGGGATTTGTAAAGGTGAAGAGGAGGCCCAGCCTCAAGGACATAAATCTGAGAAGGTATCATAGCCTTCTGCAAGCTACCACTGTAAATACAGCCAGCCGTACCTGTTAATGGGCCACCAGAACATGAAATTTATACTCAGAACCTTTAATGTACCTACAATTACAGAGAAAGTGTTCTTAGGCAAGTTCTATTCAATTGTGAATTATCCTTCACTATGGAAAAATGGTTAAAGGTCATTTTATTTAAGGGGAAAAGAGATATCTCAAAATGATAATATAATATTTACAGTGGTAATTATGTTAATTATTATCTCTAGTCCAGATGAATTCCTCAGCCCTGTAATAAACTGCTGAAGTTTCAAATCTCTCTGCTTTATCCTGCCCTATCATTCACATGTTTCACTGACAACGAGGGATGTAATCAGATCAATTCTGTTTTTGAATTGTTTAGAACGCTAAACAGCCATTAAATATGGCCACCACTTTTCTAATGCTTTTATAAACAGTAACTTGTACTGTCACCAATTACATTTACCTGGTTTGTAACGTATGACCATTTCTAATTGCTTCATTTGTAGTAAAGATAACTAGACAGGACAACAATTTGAAAAGAATAATGCAATTCCTTTTTCTAAAATGTTGATGTGAAAGCTATATTTATGAAAGCTATCACTGCACAGGGGAAGCATGAGAAATATTGCAAACATTACGATTTTCCAATGTAAATTGCATTATAAAATATGACAGTTTTGTGAGTGGAAACAGATCATTTGAAATAACAATAAGTGATATTTAATCTGCAAGATGTAAGTAATGTCTCTCTATATGGAACCCATCTAAATAGTTACTATTTGTATTGAAATAGAACTCAAAGAACCTAATCAAGGTCAGGGACCCATTGTGCTACGTGCTGTACAAATACATAACAAAAGACAGGTGGCTTTAAAGAAAGAATAGGATGCAGTGTAGGAGGGAGATCAATGTTTAACAGGGACATGAAGTACACAGACTAGTGCAGGTGGACTCCCCTCTCTTGCAGCATGTATCAGTGCTCCCTGTCTTGGGATAAGGATTCCTTCTACAGGCTTTGGGGAGGCAGGGATTCCCCAGAAATCACTGCAAAACTGTTATCAGTGACAAACAATCAGTTTAATCAAAAGCAGTGACTTACCATCAGTGAACAAACAACCCGTGCGCCCTCTCATATGGTCACTGATCCCATGGTCTCTGATTACAGGGCCAGATTAATGCAGGACCTATAGAGGCTGCAGCCCTGGGCCCTAGCCTGAAAGGGGGCCCTGGACTGCAGCCTCTATAACTGATGCTTATCTGGCCCTACCCGTGTCCTCACAGAGCTGGTGGACAGTGCTGGGGTGCCACGGGTGCTGGGGCGGGGGCCTTGGGGCCAAAAGGGGGCTGCAGCTGGCCATGACTCTCCTGACGTGCTCCTGGGCTGGCTGCCCTGGCATAGGAGGACCAGCTGGTGTGTGGCCCCTGCGCTCCAGGAGCAGAGCTAGCCAGTGTGCAGAATGGCCTCCGGTGCTGCCCTGCAGGCAGGCTCTGGAGCACTGTTGGGCTGCACCATTGTCCCCAGGAGGCTGGCCACACCATGCCCCGAAAGTACTGCAGGGTCTGGAGGGTTGCACCAGACGCTGCTCTGTGCTGACTGACCCTGCTTCTGCAGTGCAGCAGCCGTGTGCCAATGCACTCCCCCACCTTCCAGACCAGCTGTGCTGGCTCATGGACTGTCCCTGGCTCTAGGCAGAGGGGACCCATGGTGAAGATGGGCAGGGTGGAGGCCCCACAAAAATTGGCAGCCTAGGGCACCTTAATATAGTCCTGACTGATCATAGCATCTTCTTTCCTTTTGGTTCTGGCTGATTCATGCATGCTATTAGTGTGAGCCTTCTACAGACCATGCAGAAAGGCCCAGGCTTGTGTCTCAGCCTTAAGCTCAAATTCTCAGTCTGCTCTATCCATTCCTGCGGCATGTGTAGTCCTTTCTCAAATCAAGTCCTCCTCCTCCTCCTATAATCAGATGCCAGCTGGCAGCAGGGGTGGGATTTGCTGCCAGCTCTCTAGTCCACCAGGGTTCTGGGAACAAAGCAGAAAGCTGGCCCTTTCATACTTTTGATAACGGATCTGGTGCTCTATGCTAGCTATGAGCACAGTTAAATGATTTTCAAATGATAAAATATAAACATGTAAGTAAAACAGAGCATAAGAATCCTTATCTGTGGAGCACGGCAATATCTCTGAGTCCATCTACAGTCCAAGATTTACAAAGATATAGGGTAATTATGCCCAGAGTATGAAACATAATTATGCTAACATTCACATTAATTTGGATGCCTTTGAAATGTCTCTTTAAAATCGTCCTTCCTCAGGACATTTCTGATACTGCATACTGATAGCTGGGTTTGGTATCTCTTTTATAAACTTTTACGTTAAGCACATCATGAAGACAGGGAGCTGGCTAGTTAATTACTTCAGCAGCTTAATAAGCATAAATAGTTCTACACACAAAAAACTACCCAGCGCATAAGTGAAACAAAAAGAATTTTTACTGCCTATCAGAACTTGCATATATCATGCATTTGGCTAAATGTATGTTACAGCAAGTGCCATGAGTTACATGATCATGAGCCAACGATCATATCAATAAGGCAAACAATGTGTAACATGGCAAAGCATCAAATTACCCATTTGTACACATATAAGGTCAAATCTAACTCATAAGAAAGTCAACCGATGAACCCCCATGGGAACTGGTTCAATTGGATGAAGGCCACGATATCTTTTCTCTAAGGTTTTTCACTGCATTGAGCAGAATTATGTGGTTGAGGCAAACAGAAGTCAGATAATTCAGCCAAGATTACACAAGAAACATCTAGAAAAGCTGAGACTAGAACTCCAGCCTCCTAAGTCTTAGCCCCAGGGGCATTGCTGGATAGCAAAAAGACCCGGGGCAGAGGCCCCCCCTGCTTGTGCTAGACCCCACCCCATCACAGGATCCACCCCCAACAGGCCCTACCCCTATTTGGGGTCCCACTTGAAACTGGAATTCACATAAAATATTTTGAAGTGGGGAAGTTTCACATGAAATGGAAATTTTGGAAACATGGAGATGTGATGTTTCTGAAAGGAAATATGCTCCCTGGGGCCATGCCAGCTGGTGACTAAAATTGAAGTTGTCAGTTTCTAGCCAGCAGCTGTCCAGGTACCAGTGCAGTCTGACCATGTAGATTACCATGGATTATCCTAGTCCAAAGTGTTTAGCTTCTGTACCACTCTCCCACCACACAGATGCCCCATGCCATGTTGTGATACAACAACTCTTTCATGCCCATCTGCATTAAAACTGTAAAATGAGCAATCATTCACTTCCAGTGTTCCCTACAAATGAATCAAGGTGCTGGCAGTTTCTTCTTAAAAGCTCACAGACCATGTTAGGTGGACATATAAAAATTCTTCTCCTCTGACAAGTCATATCATTCCTATCTCCTACAGGTTTCTGTTGCTAAACATCAGGAGTCAGGGAGATCAGAAAATAGGAGTGGGAAGGAGGGTGGTGGATCAGACCATCCCTGGAACTTCCAGTCAACTTGTTTAGGTTCTCCAGGTACGGGAAAAGTGGCTGGCATCTGGGTGCCCAGATGAGAGATGACACCCTGCTGACCCAGCTGAAGACACCTATTGCTGCAGTTCTCAAGCTTTTTAAATAAAGCCCACGCCTCCCCTGAATTTTGCTGTAATGCTTGCCCTCCACTTTGAGTGGCAGCATGCGATTGTGGAGAAGGGGAGTGGAGGGATGGCAGCACAGCAGCTGCAATTTGCCATGCTGGGCTGCTTATGCCACAAGGCAGGAAATTTAAAAAGGCTTTGACCCTCTCCCAGCTTCCAGATGTATGCTACCCAGATAGGGGAAGTTGGGGAACTCATGAGGCAAGCAGGCAGGCTGGCTGGGGCTGCCAGTGTGGTGCTGCGAAGAGGGTCACACCAAACTGGCAGACGAAGCCAGCCAACCTGGCTTCCTGCCTTCTAACTCCCCTGCAAAAAGCCAAAGAGAGGACAACAAAGTGAACTGAAAACAAGGCAGACAAGGCTCCTGCAGTATTCCTCCCAACCTGCCCTTTGCTCCTGCCAAAGCAGAGAGGACTTAGCAGCAAAAACGGAGTAAGCCTACTCTTACAGAAAAGGCAGAGCCCAAACCAAAAATACAGCATTACTGGGACCACACTATCCAACGCGAGACAGACAACATTACAGGAATTCACAATAAAGCACAGCAAGAAGATAATGTAGAACAAGGAAGGCAGCTAGTGGCACTTTCAGAGTATCAAATTTATTTATTGCTAGAGCTTTAGTGGGTGAAATCCCACTTTGTCAGACACCTGAAAATGGTTTCCAAAATGGGATTTGGCTCATGTGATAAATAAATATGTTACTCTTTAAAAGTACCACAGGACTCTTTTCTATTTTTACTGAATTAGACTAACATGGCTACCCCCCTGGAACTTTTCAGTAAAAGGATGGTTAACTTTGTGGCATGCTGCCTGGTAGGTGTACTTATGCTGTGCACAATTCATAGGAGGGCAAAACTGAAGAGCAGAATATATAGCATTTCCAGTCTGAAGAGTGGCCATGTGACAATGGCACTCGCTCACTCAAAGCATCTGCTTTTCAGGGTATTTGTTTTCTTTAGATGCAAAAGTAAGTTTTATTGTTTGTATTCCTGTTTGCCCTGCAGAGGAAACTCCAATTAGATAGAAGGTGTTGGATTCTTTACTCTCTTCGTCATCATTGACAAAATATTCCTACATACATCCTCTATGCAACCAAATGCAATGGGACTGTTTACTTGTGTAAAGCCCCCTACCTATCCTCCCTGCAAGCTCTCAAGCCCCTGCTGAGCACATTTGTTCTCCTTCCCAGATTGACAGGCTCTCTACAGTGTGCATAGACCTCACCTGGCTTCCATACAAACCTCTGCCCCCAGCTATACCCCCTTCTTGCTCTCTGCTCACTTGGCTCCCTATGGCTGCAACTCACCCCCACGCCACCTGAGTCTAAGTTGGATCCTCCACTTTTTTTAATTTTCAGGGGTTTTTTGCATCTTTAGAATTATTTGCTAAATTAAAGCACAGGTGCAACTGTATTTACCCACCTACTGAATGTTACTGGGTACCACTACCACATGTACCACTAGCCACTGAATTTGAAAGCCATGGGCCTACTCAAGCTAGGTGTGACTCAAAGCAGAATTTGGCCTGTGCTGTATGAGAAAGAGAGAAGAACAGAACCTAGCTACTTTCAGATCTGAGGAGTGGCAGTGGGGTTACAAAGGGAAAAAGAAGTTATTTGTTATCTGAGCAACTTTGATACTGGAGAAGATGCTCAAGAGGCACCAGTTTAAATCCAGAATGCTCTTTCTGAGGTTAATTTCAGGAGTTATGTTGTAACCCAAACTATATAAACTGGCAAGGTATTTGGCTTCCAGTTGGGAAGTGGTCAAAAGAGCCAATCTTCATATTTGAAACTTTTACTAAAAGGCTACATCAGTAAGAAACATTATTCCACTGTGGCTTTTTCAACACAGGCCCAAAAGTGAAGCACATAAATTATGCAGACATGTCAACTCTTGCAAATTTATCATGAGTGACATTATTGGTAGGTAAAGCTTCATTCATGATCTCCCAACAGAACCCTCAAATCTCAGGAACTTTTTCTTCAGGCCCAGTCTGCTAATGTTTGCTCAGTCTTCTGCAGCTACAATGTAAGGACACAGAAAAAATGATTGTATTTTGTTCTTTTCTTTCTGGGGTGGCTCCTTCTGTTTGCTTTAATCAGAGACGTCTGCATCGTTTGGCTAGTTAGATGGTAATTGTGCTTCATCAAGACAGACCGGCCCCTTCACAAACACACACCCTTCATTCACACATTTAAATGGCCATACACAGCATACGCCTAAACCAGGTTTCATCAAGTACACAAAATGGAGTACAGTACAATGTTTAAGCAGGAATTCCAAACTGACAATATGGAGTCTTGTTGGACATTGGTTATAATGCCTATTACTCAGGGTTACAGAATTATTTTACTTATGACACTAAAGGACGTATACACAACATTAACATGTACTTGAAAGGTAAATACAATTAATTATCTCTGCCCCCCCCCCCGTCATCTGTCCGTGCCCCACACCTCCAGTCACTCTCTGTTTAATGTAAGAGAATCCAACACACAAGAGACCCCTGGGAGACCAGGGCAGCACCATGGCTTGGGCATGGGGTGAAGGCAGGACACCCTGGGTTGGCTCCCCAGCCTCGGCCCATGGGCTGTGGGGGGCTCCCTGGTCAGGGCTGCCTCACAACAGCCTGGCCACCAACCTGACCCCCAGAGCCCCAAGGCTGAGGGATGGTCCCTGACTCACCAGCTTTCTGCTGGCCTGACGCTGGCCCTGACAGAGGCTGAGGAGCATCCCTTGGCCCACCCCGGGGCTAAGGTGAGGGGCTCCATTCCCACACCAGCCACCCCTGCGGCCTATAGGCCATGGGGGGGGTCGCCCCTGAAGGCAACGGGGAGACACTCATGGACCCAAGTGGGACCCAGAGGCCATGGGTGACATGCCCCCAGCCCAGAGGTACCCCCTGTCAATCCCAGCTGGGCCCCAGAGGGCTATGGACACCCCCCCATCCCACCCAGGGCCCAGAAGCCTAGGGGTAGCCCCCTGAGTCCCCATGGGCCCCAGAGGCCTAGGGACACCCCCACCAGTTTTACATGGGCCCCTGAGTTTGGGGGCACCCCTGCCCGTCCCACATGGGGCCTGGAGGCTTACTGGCACCCCTCCCACAGCCCCACCTGGGTGCCAAAGACCTGGGGGGAACCCCCCGCCTGACCTGGGGCCCAGAGACCTAGAGACTAATTCCCTGCTTCCCCCCTGGGGCCTGGAGCCCATGCAGGGAAGTCCCCCTTGGCCCCAGTCAGCCCTTCCTCTCCCCCCTGCCTGACCGGGGCCTCCAGTCCCCCTCCCACACTGCCCCCCCAGCACCTGCCTGCTCTGTCCTGGGAGTGGGCCGGTGCTGGAGCTGCCGGGAGGCAGAGAGGAGGCTTTGACTGTCCCTTGCCCCCTCCCCTCCCTGAGCCAGAGAGGCGGCTGCAGCACGTGGGCAGGGGAGGGGCAGCAGCAGTACAGAGGCTCAGCAGCCTCCCACCCTGCACTGCCGAGGGCTGACCTGCTCTCCCCGCGCCGGCACCCAGGGCCCAGAGAAAAGATTCGGGGCACAGTGGGGAGAAGATTCGGGGCATGGGCCCCAAGTGCCCAGTGCTAGCAACGCCCCTGCTTAGCCCCTTACTTTAACCACAAGAGCAGACAGTACTCTACAACCACATAGTTCTCCTAAAGGCATTTACTGCGGCCATCATTAAATTCACTTGTGAATAATGTCTGTAAATGATCAAGTGCAACTGGCTTTGTAGTCTTGCCCTTGAGGTCATTAAAGCAGAACTTTGCCGACAATCAGTGCATAAGTTAGCTCAGCTATTTTCCTATACTTAGATTAGAGAATTAACTGTGGTCTCTCAGAAATATTGCTGTGCAGGTTCTGTGATAAATATAGACTTTACAATGGTCCCCACTGAGTCTGGAGGCTTGTATTTTTAAACAAATACTTATTAGAAATCAGGGTGACTGCCATTTCAAATAGGCTTTCAAACGCAAAGGCTATGTCCACACTACAGAAACTTAGTTCAAACTTCTTAGTTTGAACTAATAAGTTCGAGGTTAGTTCAAGCTTATTAGTTTGAACTAACAACATGCACTAGTTTGAAGTAATGCTAGTTCAAACTAGTCCACATTGTTAGTTAGAACTAAACTTATTAAGTTTGAACTAAGGGTTAGTTCGAGTCTACATAATGCTTAGTTCAAACTAAGCGCCGGTACTTACTAGTTTGAACTAAGGAATTTCTTAGTTTGAACTAAAGAAAGACTAATGTAGACTCAGACCAATTTAGTTTGAATTAAGCCTCCTTAATTTGAGCTAAATTAGCAGTGTAGACATAGTCAAAGGCCCATATCCTCTGATGTATCTGAGCAGCTCTCACTAAATTCAGGGAGGGGAAGTGGCATAAGGGGCTTTCTGCTGATTTCTACCAGCACTCCTATCCTGGAAGCAGCCAGTGGCCACTCAGGTCCTTGGTTCCAGCAAGCATAGGCACAGGGCACACAGTGATGTCTCTGTGCACATCCTTCTGAATGTTCCTTGCAGTAGTCAGGCTGGAAGTAGGCAATAAAGAGCTGACTTGCTTGTGCTGGCTTTACATCACCCAGTGATTCCCCTCTGCACTCTGAACCTCAGACTTGCTGGCGTAAGCCTGCTTTTTATTACTTTTCTGCTGAAATAAGGAAGATGGGGGTAGGAGGCCGGATATGATCCAAAGCATTTACTTCCAAGATAAAACTATTCAGCCATTTACATCTGAATCGTTCCATACATCCGCTTCAAAGTCAAACCTTTGTTTTTGAACCATAACCAAATCTATGGTATGTAGATACCCATTTGCTAAAATATGCCCATTAATTTTTTTTTTTTGGCCATTACGATTTATGTAAATAGGCAGTGCAAAAATAGCTCACACTACTTTAAAGGACACCAGTTAACCCTGGGAAAGTGATTTAACATTATGACTTAAAAGGTAGGTGAGTGGGAGAAATTCCATTTAAGAAAAATGATGCTGTACATGTAAAGAATTGGTGCTCTCTAGTTTCCAACAGAAATGGGTGAAAAACCACCATCACAGCTCGCACTGACTGGCAATCTAGTAGGCAGCATCAGCAAAAACTCTGAGGATTAAGTGTTAAATTCACACTGTGTAAAATGTGATCATATGGCCCACTGCACAACAGAAGCCTAGGGCACTGATGGTAACTGTGTTCTTTGGTGGACATTTGCAATGGGACGAATTTCAGTCTTTGGGCCAGATTGCACCAACAGGTCATGGACTTAAGTGGAACCAGCATGATCTGCTACAGTGGTTTTCAGACTGTGGACCGGAACCCAATACTGGGTAGCAGATCCTCAGGTGCTGGGTCATGGCACCTCCTGCTACCACCATCAAAAGACGAGAATACAGTGCTCAAAGATGTAATTGTTGGGTTATGGGCATAAATGACTTTTTTCAACTGGTCCTGAGGAAAAAGTTTGAAAACCACTGATTTAGTGAGGTATGGTGTGGGCAGTGCCTGCTGAGATTTCTTGGGAGCGCAGTTTGAGTTCTCCTTTGTGGCTGTCCTGTTCCACTAATGAGCCTTTCCACCCAACTGCCTTCCTTCTGAACAGGCTAGTAAATGGCAGGAAACTAGCTACCTCATCATCAAAGTGTTGGACAAAGTTGGATTTTCTCCCATGAAAGCTTGTGCAATAAATACACTTGTTAGTCTTTAAGTGCCACAGGACTCCTTGTTTGTTTTATTGAACTAGACTAAGATGGCTGCCCCTTTGGATCTTGGCAATATGCATAGCCTTGAATAACTCTTTTGCTAAGAAGGAACCAAGAGCTGCAATTTTGGCTGGCTCCTCCCAAGGGACTACTAAAGTGGTAAAGCCCATTTTATACTTTCCACGTTTGTGTACTGAAGCCAGCCACAATTGAACAGTGCGAGAACATGCACTAGTTTGAAGTAATGTTAGTTAGGAAATGGAACTATTCTTTCACCCCTACTCATACCCTCTAGATCAGGGTTGAGAGGTACTAGTCTAAAATCAGGGAGAACCTCTCAGAGAGAAACAGAGGACTTTGGTCTTCAAGACAACAGAGCGGGCACCTTATTTTGGGCCCTGCATTTACACTACATTGATAAATACTTGCTCAGGCAAAAGGTCCCATTGCTGTTAATGGAAACTGTGCCCTAGTAAGATCCTGAGCTCAAGTCTTCTGAAACCAATAGATAATATTCCAGCAACTTTTATAAGCCTTAGACCAGGCCCAAGATAAGGGCTTTGGAACATGGTCTTTTAGTTTTCCTTTAGGTACAGAAATGTATTGAAATTTAAATGGCTAATATGTCACATGACAATTTACGTCGAGTATTCCAGAAAGCGATGAGTCCAATTTAAAAAAAAAAAACACAAAAAAAGGTCTGTCAAGAAAAGAAGCAGCATCCAAAGAGAGAAGTATAAACAACTTTAATGGAAAGGTTTGTGTAAACATTGGCCTCCCAAACTCAAGGCGTAACCCAAAACACAAAGGAAGTGGAACGCCCACAATCAGGAGAAGGCAGATTTAACTATTCCTTGAGTTTGCTGAAATGGGAAGCAGGAGAGTCTGAAGAAATAAGGACCTCTAAAGTCATTGGAAATGATATACACTTTATTAGAGGATTTCCCACCATGAAAAGAAACAAATAATCCAAGAAACTAGTTATTTTTGTAGGAGCTATTGTGCAGGGTAAACAGATTAATTCTTTTCATTATAAGTGAATGAAACTGACTATTCACTTGTATTCTCTCTTACAGTGGGGATTAATTACAGCTCTGCTTTATGCAAAATAAATATCAGATAATTTAATTTATCAAAAACCAGATTGCAGCTGCTATATGAGTGAGCCAGAGAGGAAGCAGCGGAGCATGAGGGTTTAAAACACCTCTCTTCACAGCCTTGTGTAGCAGCCAAGCACAGCCACAGTCCTTCCACTCCCCAGAGCCCTGGGACTATTCTCCTACAACTCATAGCAAAGCGAGTAGGCAGTAGGTGATCTCCTTGGTCACCTCTTGCTCTGACCACCAGAGAGAACATACTACATTCCTTAAAATATGGTGAAGTGGGTGCATCCTCCCCTTCCTCCCACACCTAGGATCTCTGAAACAGATCTTGTAATCCATGATTGCAGTGCCTGCTAGGGATTGGGAAGGGCAGTTTGTGGCCCCCCCCCCCCGTGCTTGCCAGGCACAATCTGGCCTCAAGAGATTCTCTACCCCTGCTTTACACATTGAGGACCCCTAAGGTGAGTAGGGGTTGCAGGGGATAGTGGATTGCATGCTTTCACCCTACTGCAACTTGCATATTGATGAATTTAATGAACGTGACCCCTGCCTAGGCAAAAGGTTGCAGTTCTACTATGTAGAATATGTGTGTGTGTTCATCATACTCTGCTAGCTACCAGAAGAATTTTTCCTCCCTGGTCCCTTGGAAACCTGGTGTCAAGGCTTTTTCCCCACTCTGGCACTCTGAGTGCAGAAGGTGGGGGCCTGCAACGGGCCGTAAAAGCCACTGGCCTTAAAGCCTGCTCTTAAAAGTCTCCAAGGCCTCCAATTCCTGGCCTTGGAGTGGTATCGCTGCCACCACCCAAATGCAAAAAACCTCTTGAGACCCAGGAAGGCGCACTTGGGAATTCCTCCCTGTGAGGTACTTGCAATCCTGTTTATTCCTCTCTCAGGAAAGTGACTGGACCCCAGCTGCAATATGAGCTGGAACTGGAACAGGGTTCCCTCTAGTAGCTGCCTGTGCAGTCTAAGGCACGTGCACACAAACCTCTTGCCCTTTCAGGACACAGAACCAAAACTTACTTAAAGGTAAACTCTTTAATCAAAAAGAACAAATAATAAACACAGAGAGTTGCTTCTCTGGGAATTAACTTAGGTAATTACAGGGGGCGGGGTTACATGTGCTCAGCACAGAGAAATCCAAAAAACAAGCCAAAAACAAAGAAAATATCCTGACCGCGTCTAAATAAACATTCTCTGTTCTACTCACGCCTGGTCAGTACCAAACTTAACTTATCTCTGGTAAGGATGTTGCTGGATTCTTCCTCAGGCCCCTCTGGCCTCCTCCTGATCTTTCCAGGAGCTCGGCTACACCCAAACAGGCCCAGGCAAGGCTGCTGTTCCAATTCAAAACCCTGCACTTCATTCCTATTGGCTGTCCTGGGACTCACTGACCAGATAGTTAACCCCTTCCTCCCCAAGGGTTACTACACCTGGGTCTCAAAGTACTTTAGGCGGGGCTGGCCCAAGGTTTTTTGGCACCTTAGGAACCTGTGATTTTGGTGCCATACCTCCCCCCAAGCCTGGCCAAGTTGCTGCTGGGGCTGGCTCCCTGCCTGTGACCTGATGCCAGCAGAGCAGGGCAAGAAGCTTACTGGCCCCAGCCATAGCCAGCCCAGCCCTTGATGTCCCCTGCTGGTTGGCACCCTAGGCAACCACGTAGGCCACCTCTATGGATGGACTGGCCCTGATCTTAGGAAAGTTGGGGGAGCACACAGTGAGCTCAAACTTCCCCATGAAACATCATTTTTTTACCGCTGACCAGGCTAGCAATAAAAATCAGTATGGTGGTTCTGAAGGTGTGGTAAGCGTAAATCAGACACACACTGCCTTAATAGAAGTATCCTAGGGCATTGTACCTGAGGAAGCCCAGTGCCTCTGGGAATGCAGCCACAGCTAGATTCTTTAATAGCAGTCAGCTTGTCCCCCAGACAACCCATCTCAGCTCCGCCATCAGCAGGCCTTCTTTCTCCGCCTTTGTATTAAGGGAATTTCCCCCTTCCCATTTCCCACCTTATTGTTTATAATAGAAGCCAATAAACACTTTATATATATCCCTTGGGTTTTCAAACAGCATGAAGATAGCACATGGCAATGGTAAGGCAGAACTCCTGAATTCTTATCCCAGCTCCGATACAGTGCAGCCTTGAGGGGATAACAGATCCATATTTCACAGTAGTTTTGTGGGAATTACATTATGTATTAAGCGCTCTGAGAGCCCGCAGTGGTCTAAATCCTGAGTAGTTCTGTATATAGGCTTGCTGTCTAACACATCACACAGGCCTAATTCCTTCAGTAACCATTCTAGATCTCAAATGCTTTTTCTCAATGCTGGTGCTTTCTTTTTCTCTTAGCATCTGTCATATAAGGATCTGAGTAGGGTATTATTACCTTCTCTTTTTGAACTTCCAAAGGAGTTCACCTCTGAATTTACTTTCTGTTTGCTGTTAACTAAGCAAACATGTTGCTTGCTGGTCATGTTGTTTTTCACTTTTAAGAGAGAGGAATTTTGATCAATTGATTTTTAGTAATTGGTGCTATTGTCAGAAAACATATAGCTACATTTCCCTTGGAAGAACGTCAGCTGCTTTTCCTGATATCAGAGTTAACCTATTTCTTATCCCAAAACAAAGGAAATAATAAAAGTTGAAGAAAGAGCTCCAGTTCTTGTGAAATATGCCAAGTATTCATGCTATTACCATAGAAAAATTCTAGTAGCATTTTCTAGGGGGATCAATTTTTGAAACCAAGTTCACTTCCAATATTGAAAAAATATTTTCCTCATGGTAATTCCTCCAATCAGAAGCAGTACTTTATAACTCTCAAGTCATTTCTTAAAAGCTGGGTAAAACAAGTTTATGCCTGGGTATGGATTCTAACTTTTAATAAGAACATAAGAAGGCCATGTCGGGTCAAACTAAAGGTCTGTCTAGCAGAGCCCAGTATTGTATCTTACAACAGAGGCCAAAAGCCAGGAATGAACAGAACAGGGCCAATTATTGAGTGATCTATCCTCTGTCATCTGCTCCCAACTTCTAGCAGTTGTTGCTTTAGGGACTCTCAGAGTATAGGACTGCACTGCAGACTATGTTGACTAATAGTCACCGATCAATCCATCCTCCATGAAGCTATCCAATTCTATCTTAAACTCAGTTGTAGTTTTGGTCTTCACAGCAAATAGCACTACAGTTTTGGCCTCCACAGCTGTAAATACTGTGGTTTGACTGCAGTGGTTAAAGTATAATTTGGAGGCCACCTTCATGCATGTCTGGGCTCCCGTCATGCACATCTGGGCCCCCTTCACCCACCCCAGCTACTCTCCCCCCAAAATTCCTACCCCCCAGCTACTGCCCCCCATCCCAGCTACTGCTCCCAAAACACCTACCCCCATCAGAACCCTCTTTTCCACCTCAGTTCCCATTCTCATTACCTAAGGTCCCTGCCCCCAAGTCCGCACTCCAGCCCTCCTAAACCCTCACACCCCCCAGCAGCCCCATCTTCACTTCACCCCCTTCTGCCGCCCAGCCCCTTCCACACCTTCTCAGCCCCCTGTCCCTAGCCCCCAGTCCAGCCTTTCATAGCCCCCTCCTCACCCCTCCTTCAACAGGCAGACTCCCTAGCCAGACAGAGTCACCTGCCCCCCCCTTCTGGCTAGAGGCCGATTTGCTGCCTTCCTGCAACTGGGCTCCCCAGGCTCCCCCATAGCTGCCGGCCATGGGCAGGAGGGGGATGGCACTCTGTGATGATGTCATTGCTCCATGTCTGCCCCTTCCGGGAGAGTTCTGTCACCATGGCAACGCAAAGCAGCCCATGGGGGAGCGGAGTCTGTCTGTGGGCATGGTGGGGCAGTCAAAATAGGCGGCAGGGAGGGTGCGTGGCTGGGGCAGGCAGGCAGGGGAACACACTGGAATGCTGAGTTCCAGCTGCTGTTTCGGTTGTTAGGGGCCCCGGAATGCTGATCTCTGAAAATGGTGGGCCCCGGAATGGAATTCCGATGCATTCCCCCTTACTTTAACCCCTGGCTGACTGTGCATTGTTTAAAGAAATACTTTCGTTTGTTTCTGCCTATTAATTTTATTGGCTGGCCACTGGTTCTTGGGTTATGTGAAGGAATAAATAACACTTCCTCATTTACTTTCTCCACACCATTTATGATTGTATAGACCTCTCCTATATCAAATCCCCCATTGGATCGTAGGTTTTGTTTGGGCATCTCTGGGTTTTTAGTCCGGGTCCATATCTTATTAATTTAAAGGTTAATGATCTAACACATCAAAGATGTACCAATCCCACAATTTGTGTAATGGTAACAAATGCTATTTCAGTCTCCTTATCAGAATTTATGTACTTACTCTAGCTGCAGCATGTGTGACAGTCCCAAGAACTTTGATGATATTTTTCTGTAATCTTTCTGTCAACAATTAAAACAACAGTTGATGAAAGAGTAAAGTTCAGTAACACGTATCACCTCAGATAACGAAGAAAGCAATTCCTGTAATTTGTTTTAAATTGTCACTGGTGAATCATGTGCAAACAATTAACTTGTAAAGGATATAAGAGACTCTTTAATTTTAGTATTGTGCCAAAAATAAAACACACAGAAAATTAAAACCCAATAGCAAACTAAGGGTAAACTTGTTGCCACATACGTTTAATATGCTTTTATCTCTACAAATATCCAGATGACTAGCTATTAATATTATGTAGGAGCTTGGGAGATAGTAGTGGGAGGAGGTATGGATTTCTGACTCCTCACCTTTGTAGATCTGGAAAGGGCCACTCACTTTACAACTTTGGAAACTCAAAGGAAAAAGGCGCTTCAGGGCAGACATTTTGTCTGGTTGAGACTTGCATAGGGAATACATGGAACTGTAGAACCTTCCAAACAGGGGTCAGCAGAGTGGATCAGCTGTTCAAGGTTATGTGTATTATGTTGCATAAAGGGGTGTTGTGTTAAAGCACCTTGATATAATTTCACTTTGCACACCTGGTCATCAGAGGTAGATAAGAGAAACTGTGTTGGAAATTTCTGTTGCAGCAGTATGACAAGAGTTAATCTATTTCTTATCCCAAAACAGAGGTAGATAAGGGAAACTGTTGGAAATTTCTGTTGCAACAGTATGACAAGAGTTAACCTAATCTGGAGCATATTCTCCTGGAAACAGAGACAGTAACCCTTGAACAGAGTCATAAATAAAATGGAAGGAGGAAATTTTGGCCTCACTGAAGTCAATGGAGTTTTGCCACTGAGTTCATTGACGCCAGGTTTCCATGCAGAGGATGTTCTACTTTTGCAGGAGCAATCAAGTTAAAGGAAATTTGCTGAAATTAATGGTTGACCAGGTGAGGTTGATGTCCTAAAGGGAACTGAACAAGACTCTCCTCTCATCTAAACTTGTGTAAGTCTGAAGTAATTTCATTGTTTCAAGTGGTCATTAAGCTTCAGAAAATATCCCTGCCAGGCTTTCTGTCATCATTATAAAATAAATATATTATTTAAAAATAAAGGGCCTGCTTTGGAGGATTTTCTATGATTTTTCTTTGATTATCTGGGCACTATCTTGTGCAGGTATTGACACTGATGGCAGTAGGGTTATTAATCAGCTTTCAAAATATTTGCATTTGGTATTTGGCTGAAATGGATGGCAGGTATTATTATTACTAACACTTTATCTGATTGTGCCATACTCCTCGCTCACCTGCTATTTCTTCCAGTTTCTCAAGAAGAAACCTGGTCCTTTTGTCAGCTTGCTTCCCCTCCCACAGACTCAACAGCAGAGCTCTAGCTTATCCCACTGCCCTATTCCCACTTGTCTCAGCTGCCCTGTTTCATCCCACTGCCTTGCCTTCTCAGCTGTCCACTTCAACTGTCCACTTTGCCCATCTCTTTTCTAGTTCCCCTATGTATATATGCCCTCTGCTCTGTCCCAGTGAGGGGAAATCAGTGAAGGTTTCCATGAGCAGGGATATAGAAAAGACTAGAAATCATTCCATGAAAGCGTTCTGAACCATTTTCCCATTGCCCTTATTTCTAGGGCCAATCCCTCAAAGCTACCAGTCGTTCACCTAGAAACCTGACACTTTAAGGGTTAGAACAATCATGCAGAAATATATACATAATATGTTAGGCCAGTTTCAGCTCCTATTTCTATTAAAGGATATTTTGCCACTGAATTCACTGGGAGCAGGTCAGACTTCTACAGATTCAGCATAAGAGGGGTTTTCTTTAAATTTTTCTTTTGGCTGCTCTATTGGTCATCTTTGTCAGATTTTACTTAATTAAGTGTTCATAAATGTATGAACAGGAGATGTTTGTAGCCAGTTAGTTCATTTATTCTCAATTTATCATAATATCATGTGGTATTATGGTCAATTCATATACTATTTCATATATAATCAATGAATCCTAAATAGATTTAAATGGTAGGACTACAGAAATATAGGACGGATAAGCATTTAAGAGTGATGAGTGTACTGTGTATTCGGTGTATAAATAAAACATGGCTGAAACACAAGGCCTATTGCTGAGACTTGTAAGATTTTTGCTTAGCCATACTAGGTCATAGGCTTGTCAAAAACTGACATGCGTGGGTGACCTAGGAATAACCTTATGCTAGCAAGGCTACAAGATTACTGCATAATACGTGCCAGTACATGGTTATGGAAAAATTGACTTCAATATACTGCAGTGTATTGTTCAAGACCACACGACAACTGACTGAAACATCCTTGAATGTCTGTCGTAACCAAAGTGTACATGTCATGCACAGATATTAGCAAGAATAAGAGGAAGTACAGCAACCCTATGAAAAATGGGGGCACCCAAGCGGTCACTGTGTGTGGAAATACACATTAGGACAAGAGGGTTAACATCTTCATGTATATGCATTAGGTGCTATGTGTGATCAGAACTACAACAGAAAGGAGGATTCCTTAGCTGGGGAAAACTGAGAAGACCCAGGGGACAACTCTACAGGAAACCTCAGCAGGAACCATCCCTCTAGTAATGATCATCTATTAAGAGGGCCATCAGACCTTAAAATATCTTTGAGTATGTGAGTATGATTACAGTTAGAATTGCGGCACAGGACTTTGCAGGATTTTTACATGATGTGATTGAAACTTTACTTATTGCTTTAATAAAACTTGTTGTAGAGATAAGACTTTATACTTGTGATTGTGTTTGTGGCCATTATCCTTGGACTTTGTATGTTTCAAGAGCCTCCAAATTTGAGAAAAGCATCAGAGGCAATTTCACTCTGTTGAGCTTGAAACTGTAGCAACTAGAGCCGAATACATGGTGGCATAATACACTTTAAACAAAATAATAGGCTACACTTTACTTTGTGCTCCTAAAAATACATCAAATTTCTGTTGCCTTTATAAAAATAAATATATTTTTTAGAAATAAAAGACATCATCAGGCTGAATTAGGAAAATACATCCAGTTATCCATCTTTCTGTATCTATTGTCACTGTTTCCAAGGCCAACATACATTTATTTGTCTCCCTGTCTACACTGTGTCAGCCTAGCCACCAGCTAAATAATAATTACTTCAGGTAAACAGTGATAGAATAATTGAAGGAAAACTGTGGAAGACATTTGGCAACCCAAGGAGGTGAAAGCCAACTTTTATTTATGATTTGGGTGTATGCACAAAAAAGATGGAATTTTCGCACATGGAACAGAATTTAAAAAAAATCTTTACAAAGGGTGGCTATTTTTAACCATGTTGCATCACAATCATGACTGATTCTAACATCCCAAATAGAATGAAACTGAGTTGTCAGAAAAATCCTTCCTTTAGGTCATTTCATTTCAAGGCGTCAGAATCCAGATACCTGTTACCTGAACCCCTGACTATCAGGTGCAGTCATTTTTAGCATCAGCATCATCAGCTGGGCGTTAGCCTGACCTGCACAGCTTGCAACTGTGCAGTTGCCAAAAGGCATTTATTTAGGTTTTTTTTTAAAGCAGTTTCTGTTAAGTTAATAGTAGGTTTGAAGATAGGAGACTAATCAGGTAGATGTAATGGGTTGAAATTAAGGAGAAGAAAAACAATATTGACAGCAGAAAAAAAAAAATCCTGACACCAGCTTCTGTTAAACTGCTGATTAATCAGCCAAGGCAAGTGAGGAAAAAATCCATCACTGAGATATTGAAAACTAGACTAGGAAACATATTATATATCTGGCTCTGTTCCCATGAGGGGAAATGGCTTATTTGACCTTACCATATTTAAAGTATTTTTCCAACCTTTTCAAAAATTTTGTGATACCACCAAGATTGAACATTTATACAGGAAAATATTGTGAAGAGGATTTATAGAAGAATCCCACTTCCACTATGTCCAAAGCAGGGGCGTAGTCAGTCCCTTTCTTCTGGCTGGACTTTTGAAAGCGCAGGATAGGTGTGGCCCAGGGTAGCTTCCTGAGGCAGTGTGAGAGGCACAGCACGTGGACTGGTAGAGGCGCAAACTTTGCCACCTCAGCTGTGAGGTGTCCTGTGGATGCAGCTGCAAGTGGAGCAGAGGCACTGGCACCTATGCCCCACGTGTGGCCACCAGCTGCTAGGCATCCCCATGGCCGTGGCCCCAAAGATTGCAGCACTGCTAGGCACTAATGAGGGGGGACTCAGGGCCAAGTAGGTGGGCCCTGGCCCACACAGGCTCACCTGTGGCTTTGCCCCTGGTCTGAAGCTAGGAATTACTTTAGGTCAGGGGTCTCAAACTCATCACCCGTGGGCCACATGTGACCCCTAAAGTTATTTTCCACAGCCCATGACAACACTATGGTTATCAATATTTGCAATATCATTGTATGAAAAGGTTTCAATGGTGCAGCCCTCAGGCTAGCATACTAGTCCTCAGGCAGTCCGCATGGTGATTTGAGTTTGAGACCACTGCTTTAGGCAGAGATCAGGAATGAGGTGCTCTTCACTCCAGATTGCCTCACAAAAGTGATGGAAGATCTTTAAGGAGACAACACTCATAGTTAGAACCACAGGAATTGCACTGAGTAAAGTAAACATGATGAATTAACGGACTAAAGCTACCTTCTATGTGGTAGATTAATCTACATGGTAACAGGGATGCAGAATGTCCCATTCACCTCTTCAACAGCACCAGAAGTGTATGCAAGGCTGAACCTGATCTAATGGCATTGGTGAGGCAAAATCACATCAGTCCTCTTAAGACTTTAAAAAAACCCCAAACCCAAAGGAGTCTGCTCTGTTCTAGGGTGCACGATTCTTCTGTTTTCTGTACAGTATATTGCTGAATTTCATTTTCTTGTTGAACAACAGTGCTAGATATCAGGTCTTCCTCTGGAGCCCTGCACTTAAAGTTATCTGATAAAAGTGAATCTACTTCTGTACTGCAATGAGACATCTGTGGGAACAATGGCAACAAACCTTCTTCTCTGATGTACTTTATAAGGATCTTCCAGGAGACACAATGAACAGCCTGACCCGGAGTGAAAGTGACCTAACTGTGACTACTGTACTGCAGAATAAGAATTGATACAGTGCAGAACACAGATATACAGCTGAAGGTGGCAAAGGCAGTATACCAAGTATCAACCAAACACTGAACTGATCTGTTTGTTAAAATGAGGCTGCAGTTCTGCCTGAAATCTGGATCAAACCTACATCCAGCTTGAGGTATAACATTGCATTATTGCTGAGTTACCAAGGGCACCAAACACTACCATCACCACCACCCAATAAATGTAATTTGAGGTTCTCCAAATAATCTTGCACAGAGGTTAGCACACAAATCCACATTCAGGCATTTTGCAAGTCAGTTCTTTTATCTATTTTTATGTCTAAATATGTATCTAGGTGCTCTTTTTCAGGCACCTAGATTTGAAAAGTCTGAATTAATGTTTGTCACAGGACAATGGGGAGAATCTTTCACAAAAACCTAATCTCAGTACTATGCCTGACTGAACTTAATGTTTCTCATTTTCACAGGCACTACATTCATTCATACATGCTGAAGGGGGAAGAGAGGGGAAAAAAGTTTGGAGAGAAAGTCATAGACTCAATGGCTATGTCTATACTACCAAATTAGTTCAAATTAAGGAGTCTTAATTTAAACTAATTTGAACCCTGTCTACACTAGGCTTTGCCTAGTTCAAACTAAAAAAACCCACTACTTAGTTCAGCTGGTTAGTTCAAACTAACTGCTTAGTTTGAACTAATTTGCATATTTATTTTGAACTAGCACAATATAGACCTGCTAGTTGGAACTAAGTAATTTGAACTAGCTGTTAGTTTGAACTCAGTGCTTTTTTTAGTTTTAACTTTTAGTTCAAACTAACCTCACGTTTTTAGTTCAAACTAGAAAGTTAGTTCAAAATTTAAAAAAAGTGCTTAGTTCGAACTAACTTTAGAATTACTTAGTTCGGACTAACCAAATCCAAACTAAGATTTCAGGTGTAGACATAGCCATAGACTTTAACATCAGAAGAGACCAACATGATCATCTAGTCTGACCTCCTGCACAATGCAGGCCAAGGTATGTGTTGTCCATATTTATATGTTTTTTTTTCTTTTTTTAAAAATATATTAAGATGTTTTTTACTTGCATACAGCAAGATGGCTTCACTTTTAAGTTATAAAACAGTTGTTTTGCAGATGCAGGGCAACCCATTGCCTTGTTTCCTGTGCTAATCTTTTGCATCTAAGTCTTCTCTATTTATTACAGAAAACATTAAAAAGCTCGTGTTTTTTTTAACTGCTCTGAAAAATATCCTAAATACCATTAAAAACCATGTACATCACCACAAATGGACATACACAGATTAAAAACCATCTAGGTAAGATAAGACAAGACCTTTGCATGGCAGTTCAGGTGTAGGGATTACAGATGATAAGACAAAGATGGGAAGGATTGGTGGAAGGAAATGAGTTTAAAAGTGAGCTTTACTGACAAGTGACTGCAAAAATGGCACTAAGCTGATCCACGCTTAACGCCTCTCTGAGTTTGTCAGTATAGATGGCAAAGTGCACCAGAAGAATACAACGTGCAAAGTGCTCTAAAATTGTGCATTCTAACTGCCCCAGAGAGAACACAATGGCTCAGTGTAGAACTATATCTACATTTGTGATGGTAAATGACTACATGTGAGTTATTGTGCCAAAATCCTCTTATTGTCCACATTTGAATATATCCCTGAAGGAAAGCACACAGCATGAAAGATCACACACGAGAGGCATGGGTATGAACATGTCTCCACTGCAAGATGACTCCACACATGTTATACACTGCAGTGTGGACGGGGCAAGAGACATGTTCCAGATCACAGGAATCAGGAGTCTTCTCATAAAGTGTTGATCCCTTTGCTACCTGACTCTTACCCAAAGGTGAAGGTCTCTGACCTCTTGCTGTAAGCCATATTAGATTATGTAGAGCCAGAAGACACATGCAGCCTTAGAAAATCAAATTTATAAAGCTGAAGTAAACACCTAGTATGAAGCATATTTCTGTTCTCCCTCATGAAAAGGTTAGAAGTAGAAATCTGGAGTAACTTCACTGAAGTCAATGTACAACTGGTATAAGAGGAGTATCAGGTCCATAGGCAACTTTATGTGCTATATTTATCTTAAGCTGGGAAAAATGCTGAATTTACTGTAAAGTTCTATCTAGCTTTATACCGCTGTGCATCACTCAAGTATCCAAATACCTTCAATTTAAAAATCAATGTGTTATACACAGGTGTTGATAAGCTCAATTATATCAGCCTAGTTGCATTTATTATAGCTGCTTTATTTTTTCCTCCAACATATATACTCCACAAGCAATGTTATGTTCTCATAAACTGGTGATATAAACTACAGCACCATGGGATGCTTACTCCAAGCTACTCAGTTGCTTTGATTTCTTCATTTTTTTAGAGTAACACCCCAAATTATGAAAAATGTTGCTTATTGCATGGCTGATAAGAATACTGAGAATTCATCTGGAGGTAAGTCTGGGTCAGGATTTCATAATCTTTATTCACTGAGAGGAAATCTAATGAAGGTGAACAACTTCAGAAGGAATTTCATATAATTGCTGTGTCATTGATGAGAAGCAAGTTAACACAAGGGAAAAACCCTCTGTTAGTGGAACATTCAAGGTATGCTTTGTATATACTCCTTCCTGGTTACCTCTACACTAGACGGCTCAGGTAGGTTGACTTAATAAGGTTGACTTAAAGTCGACCCTATTAAGTCAGCTTAGAGAGGCCCCGTTTTTTTAAGTCAACTTAAATGGTTCTCCTGCCTTAAGTTGACTTTAATGGCCACATTTTGTTAAGTCAGCTTAATAAAGTTGACTTAACCCTTAACCTAATGAGCTCCAAATGTGGCCAGGGAGTTCCTTAAGTCGACGTAAGCCTCCAGCGTAGACATACCCATTCAGTGGCCATGCCAAAATCATAATCCTTGTCATACTACTTTCCTTTCTCCTTTCTCTATTATTTTTACTTGTTTTGTTACATCTAAAATTAGATTATAAACTCTTTAGGGACCAGCTCTTTTTTATGTATTGTGCCTATGATATGCTGGTGTGCTAAATAAATAATAACAACAGCTTCTCTACAAGAAAGGGCTCAGAATCAAACTCCTGGATTTTAGCATACTTAAGCTTTGCGCAATGTCTGGGCTTGCAGTTTGTAGTGTCAGACATTTCTGCTTCTTCAGTTGCCAAAACATTAAGGGCCAAAATTTGGTCCTCTTATAGTCAATGCAAAATTTACCTGACTTAAAAAATAGAGAAGAACTCGGTGGTTACTCTCAAAACCAGAAACTGCATTGTTCAGGTGCAATGATCTGCATGAGTTCTTGAAGGTCAACAACTAACATGTTAGTTCAGTCTGGAAAAGAGATGACTTACAATGCATAGTCAACTTGTGGAACTCATTACCATGAAACATTATAAAGGTCAAAAGTGTAACTGCGTTCAAAAAAGAATTAGGTAAGATTAATGGAGGACAGGTTCATCAATGGCAATTAGTCAAGATAGTCAGGGATGCAACCCCATGTTTCAGATGTCCCTAGAATTCTGATGGCTAAATTCTGGGACAGGATATAGGGGACAGATCACTCAAAATGGCCCTCTTCTGTTTATTTCCTCTGAAGAGTCTGCCACTGGTCGTTACCAGAAGACAAAACACTGAGCTAGATGGACTATTGGTCTGACCCACTATGGCCATTCTTATGTTCTAAGATTTACTCTTTTATTTCACTTTATTTTGGGATTTAATCTACATTGTCCTTGAGAGGCAGTGCCATAGTGTCAGCATTAATTAGCCATCCCGCGTCTCCAACTCCCTTAATGTGGCAGGGCAGAATATCACTATGTCCTAGTGTTGGAATTGGGTGACAGATACTTCTGACAGCCAGGCTTGTGCTGCACACAGAATCATGATGCTAGTGCTTAGGGCTAGTTTCTGTGCATACATGGCAGAGCTGTGCTATCAGTATTCACAATTGCTCTCATGATACTGCAATGAATACAAATACTTCCAAAAATGTTTATTGACATGAAAGGGTTTTGGAATTGCTGATCATATTGTGCTCATAGTTCCTAGTTTTATTTAAAAATGAGAAAAGAAATGAATTGCAAGGAGTAGCGGGGCTGTAATGCTGGGCTGTGCTGCGTGGAGAAGTACTTCCATTGGACCATTAACTAAGAATGACAACAAACAAGAGCTCTCCTGGGTAATGTCAAAGCCATGGAAATAAATAAAGTGCTTTTAGAAAAAAGCGAATGGCAAAGCACAACAGACGCAAACCTAGGGAGCCAGATTCATACCTGGCAAAACTTCATCAAACTTACTGGACTTATGCCAGGGATGTGTTTGGCTTCCTGTTCCTAAGAGTATTAAGGATTCATAAGAGCAGAAGTCAATGGGCCTATTATTTTAACTCTTCCTTTACTATTCAAACTCCTGTATGTTCTCTTTGTGCCCCATATTATGAGATTTGAGAGCATCTCACAATGAATTAAACATCCCTCAACATCCATCAGGCTGAGTTTGGCCACTGCTCTCTGACAAGCTATTAGAGAGCTTTGGTTATGAGTGGAAGATCTTAAGTAGGTTGCTGTAGTGACAGTTTTGAGTAGAGCTTCAGTTGCATGGTTCTTGTAAATGTTTGTCCCTGTGGCACCGTGCAGAAAAAAGAGGCTCATTCACTTGAAAAATGTTAACAATGGGGACATTGCTTTTACTGAGGTTTAACCTAGTAAGGAAGATGCACTAGTAACCCTTTAAATGCCTAAAGAAACATTTACCAGTGTTCTGCACTTGGTCAGCCTACTATTGAACCACTCCCTTTTGCTGTCCAGGTGGGCACTGTACAGCTGCTTGAGCTAGGGGAGCAAGTGGTTGGCTGGGTTTCTCACGATCACTGTTAGTATTTCAACATCATTTGTGATTATTTTGTGATCTGGAAAGGAAGGTGTGTGCATCATGCACCTTTTCTGACTATCGCATGTTGATGTTGTTGAAATGCCCCCTGTGATCCACCAGAACTTGCAATATTGCTGAAAAGCATCCCTTTATGTACTCTTTAGAAAGGTAGTCTGGTGCCAAGATAGGGATATGCATTCCATCCATTGCTCCACTGCAGTTTGGGAACTCCATCTTGGCAAAACCATCTACTATGTCTTACATGTTGCCCAGAGTCCCCTGACTTCTTAGCAGAAGTCAATTAATGACCCACCACACTCGAATCATATCAGTTCCCCCAGTAGATTTACCAACTCCAAGTGATTCGCCTTTGACCAGTAGCAGTCTGGCATTGCATAGAACTCTCACCACTCATTTCTTCACTGTCAGAGTGTTATGCAAAGGAGCACACAGGATCTTTTCAAGGGGGAAAAGGCAATGTGCTGCATTTATTATAAGGAACAAAATTAATACCTAGCCTAGCACTACATTTACACACACGCGCCCAAACACACCAGTAGATGTTCTGTAGTAGTTACCAGTCCTGATCATGGTTTGAGACTGCAGCTTGGGTTCATTGTTGGGGTTTGTGGCTCATGGCAACTACCTGGCCAGGGAAGCTGGGCACGAGGGGGGATCAGGGTCTTTGTTGGGTGCACACCGATGCTCCTTTCTTCCAGGGCTTGTGCAGAACAGTTCCCCAAAGCCTTGTGATCTCACCCAGTCTTTTATGCAGTTTTGGCTTCAATGGAAGTCTATGAGTACTGGTGGGTCACGTCACTTCTGTATCACCACTGATTGCTGGACAATAGCAGGTGCGACATTCAGTTTGTTAATAAAAGTCCATGAGTGCTGCTGAGTCACACTGCTCCTGTATGACCATTGATTCCTGGACAATAGCAGATGTGACTTTCAGCTTGTTTTTGATGGCTTGGTTAAGTTTTAGTTGTTTTGTTTCTGGGGTGGATCCTTTTCACACTCTTCAGCCATTGGATGGACTTCACGCATCATCAGGATCAACTGGCAGTTTGGAACTGGCTCACACATACATACATACACCCTCCATCCACAACTTGTTTTTATCACCTAAGAGTTTGGTACAAGATGGAGTACAGTGATCAAAATGGAGTTTCATTTACAATATGGAGTATGGCTTAGAAGAATAACATTATTTCGTATATTACAAAGATCAGATAAGGGTTTGAATACAGCTACTAGTGATGAAGCATATAGGCATGAACTGTCACAGCAGTGCAAGCTGGGAGTGAGTGGCTCATGGGAAAAGACATGTGGCCTTTCCCCTTAAACAGTAAGGCAAAAGGTCAGCTGTTTGAGTCCTGTGCTTCCCCAACTAACCAATGTAGTTTTAAGGAGATGGCTGTAACAAATGGTAAGCACTATACTTATAACAAAGTTACAAATAGTAATTAATTATTAACATACAAAGAAGTCAAGCTTACAAGCAACCATCAGGTCTATAAGCACATATAAAGATGAATACAAATAAAGGAAAAAATCAATTATCACTGGTACATGAAGATTGACACAGATGGAGGAATGAAACAATTAAGGTTATGAATGAATACCATAAATAGGTTAACACAGTTATGAGTGACTTTGCCCACATATTTCTACATTATCCCCCTTTTGACCCTTCACCTCACATGAGGTGAATGGGTCACACTTTATAGAGCAATATGAGTTTGTAACTTTGGTTTTAAGGCACCTACAAAAGGGGTGGCCATAAGAAGTCAAAGGACTTTTCTGGCCTTTCACTGCCTCAACATCAAGGTAGGCACTGGCAAGCCTATCTTACGTGTATCTACCAATGGCTCAGAGCCGTTCCTTCTTGCTATCCAAGAAGGTTGGCCAGCAGAGTGTAGAAAACTGTTGATCATAATCTATGCAATCGTTTTAAAGCAGCATATTGAGAGACAACATGATCCTGTGGTTTCAATTTTAAATATATTTTCTTCATCCAGAAACACATGCAACACATTATAATTAACATCACTACTATTAAGGCAAAAATGATAACGACTGGATATAGCATGATTTTTAGAAATGATGACCAGGAGGGTGACCATCCCCCCAAAATATCATACCAGTGATGGGTCATTAGCTGTCTTGCCTGCTCTGATACACTTAAAATCAGTGTTCCTTGGTGCAATATGGAATGTGATTAGGTTAATTGGCCCATGCAGTGTATTGTTGTATACTGATATTATTTCAGTTTGGTTCCAGGTGGTAAAGTTAAACCACTGGATCCCCGAATGCGCATTGGTTACCCCCAAAAGGATTAGTAGTCTCGGAAGTGGTGCCTGCATCCTTCTTATTGATGTTTACCTGCAAAGAGAAAAGGAAAAAAGTAAAGAAAGAAAGGACAGCAGGAAAGGAAAGGGAAAAAGAAAGAGTGACGCTTGCGCTGGGGAAGTGTTTTTATGTTAGTAGTTTACAGTACCAATATTGTCCATAAGGATTGGAGCGACCTGTGTATGAATGTCCAGCTCTTCTCGTTACTGGCTACTGCACTGAACTCAGTTTCTTATGGGAGTACCTGAAAAATGGTTAAGCAGATGTTATATAAGAAAACAATTTTATTTGTGACACATGGACCCATTTGAGTTTTCCATCCTTATCTATGCGGTATACCAGACAGCTAAGCTGGTCCACAATAGAATAAGGACCTGTCCATTTAGATTCCAGCAATGTTCCCTCTAAGGGGAGAGGGCAGCTGAGCAACTCCTGTTGCTCGCTGCGCTCCCCCCCCACCACGGGGCCTGCTGTGCAGCCTCCCCCACTCCTGATGGCATCCCCTCAGCTCCTGACAGCCCCCCCCCGCTCCCGGCATGACCCCCCCCGCTCCCACTCGCCCCCCCCGCTCCTGACAGCCCCCCCTCTCACGGCATGACCCCCTCCCGCTCTTGCTAGTCCCCCTGCTCCCGGCAGCAGCCCCCCGCTCCCGGCATCACTCCCCTCCTCCTGCTCGCCCCCTGCTCCTGGCAGCACACCCCCCTGCTCCCGCGCGCCCCCCCCCCCCCCCCCGCGGCCCCCCCCCCAGCCCCCACAAACTTACCTCGGGGCTCCTGGGCCAGAGAAGCTCTATGGAGCATGCTCAGATTTTCTGGGCATGCTCCGTTACAGCTTCTCTGGGCGGGAGTTTTGAAAACTCCCTGCTCAACCGGAGCTCTATGGAGGGACTCTGGCTGTCGGTGGTGCGCTGCCGGCAGCCTTTGCTGCGCTGGCGGCTGTGGCAGGCTGCACTGCAGTGTGCCAGCACAGCTTACAGGGAACATTGTTCTTCTTTTCCCTAATTTTAAATACATTACTTCATCTCCAACTTCCCATAATGTGGAGTCCCCAGCCTTTTGCCTTTGCTGCTTTTGATACATCTGCTCCATGGTTTGGTTAATCCTGTATTGCAGTGTGGTTTTTATCTTCCTGCAATTGTTTCAGCCATTGGAGGTAATCATTTTGGGTTGCAGTGGGATGATCTTCTGGGTGCAAGGAAAAACATTCAGGATCAATCATTAGCTTCATGGGTTGTCCAAAGAGGATTTGGAATGGCTGGATTTTGGTCCTCAGCCGGTCACTACTGTGAACAGCAGCTAGGATCAAAGGCAGTCTTTCAGGCCAGTCCTTACCAGTACGGCTCACAACCTTCCGCAGTGCTTCCTTAATGGTGCGATTCATCCTTTCCACGTGTCCAGAAGACTGCGGCTGATATGGAATATGGAGCTTCTGATTAATTCCTAGGGCTTGTAATGCCATTGTAAAGACTTCCCCCACAAATGCTCCTCTATTATCTGAATCTATGATTTCTGGGGTCTCATACCTGCATACCACTTCAGTAAAGAATTTCTTAGCTGCAGTCCTAGCACTATTGTCTTGAATGCCTCCACCCATCCAGAAAATGAATCTATAATAACCAACAGATACTGGGATCCTTCTTTACTTCTAGGCAACTTATCTATAAAATCCATTTGAATTCTATGCCATGGCCCCAAATGCCTCTGGTGCATCATTGGCTGCCAATGTGGAGGGTGAGCTCTATCCCTTGCACATTGGACACAATTCTGCACCCATGTCCTTACATCGTCTTTCATACCCTTCCATTCTGCTACTTGCTTCAACCATCTTAGAGTCCCTTCTGTTCCCTCATGCATGAACTGGTGTGCTACATTGATAAATTCCTGCCTTTCAATTTTGCCAGGGGTCTGCCTGTAATCAGTATTTTCATCAGAAGCTGACAGCAGAGAGTCACGACTGTCTCCCTCAGCTCCATTCTGGTAACAGCCACTATGTTATGCTGCTGAGCAATCACATCAGCTTTATTATTCCATATAGACTCTACACTATGCTCCTTGTTATGTGCTTTAACATGTCAGATTTTTAACAGGTTTGAGTTGTTTGTTACCCAAGAATAGATCCACTTCATTCTTCTACATATGCTTTGTCTTTTCCATCTGCTCCCCTCCAGCTGTTTCTTTGCCAATCAAACATCCAATATCGTATACCCTTTACACAAAAAATCACTATTTGCATATATGTATACGGTCCTGGGAGAATTTTCATGCAGCTTTAGAACTTGGTATATTGCATGGAGCTCTGCATGTTGTGCTGAGCCATGATCTAAATATCCTTCAATCACTTCTTCGTCTAGGTTTATAGCAGCATATTTAATACATCGCTTCTCCTGGATTACTGCTGAGCTGCCATCAGTGAACCAAATATGCTTCTCCTGTCCTATGGTATCCAGGTCCCTGAGTGGAGGTGCTTCCACTAAAGCAATTCTCTGTTCTAATGTAACTTCAGGGCAATCATGCTTAGCCCCCTTTTCAATTAAAGCATGAGTTAACAAATCAGGTTTAGATACAGTTTCAGTAGTAACCCCGCAGATAACCAGAATGAGAGTCCACTGAGCCATGCAGGTATTAAAGACTTTACCCCCAATTAGTTTGCCAGACAAAATGTACTTCAGAGGAGTGTGAGTACTCTGAATTGTGATTGGTGCTGTACCTGTGAGTGGCTCGAAGGACTGTGTGGCCCACACTGCTGCTAAACACTCACACTTTCCTAGGCTATGTTCACACACAGAGGGCTTGTTTCGAAACAAGATGTTTCGAAACAAGCTGTTTCGAAATAAAGGGTTATTTCAAAACACCTTATTTTGAAAGACAAAAAAAGTGTCTTTGAAATAAAGGAGCGAAATAGCATGTCCACACTGTGGACATGCTATTTCGCTTGGGGAGGAGACTGCAGGCACTCACAGGGCAAAGCGCAGCTGCGTCTCACCCCGCAGGTGTCTGCAGGGGGCTGCAGGCACCCGCGGGGTGAAGCACAGCCAGGCCCTGCAGGTGTCTGCAGGGGACTGCAGGCACTCACGGGGTGAAGCACAGCCACGTGCCTCACCCCGCGGGTGTCTGCAGAGGGGGACTGCAGGCACCGGCAGAGAGCAGTGCAGCTGGGCGCTGCACCCACCCGCCCAGGCTGCCCCCAAAGCCCACCGCGGAGTCAGGGGTGCCCAGTTCAGCCCGCCACTGCATGGGCCAGGGTGAGCGCAGCCCCTGGATTCCCCGGCGCCCCGCTCCTGCCGGGGGCGGGGCTGGCCGCGGCGCTCGACTGCGCTGCTCTCCGCTGGTGCCTGCAGTCCCCCTCTGCCGGCCAGGGGACACCCCTCAGCACCCTGGCCAGGGTGCTGAAGGGGCAGCCCTTCCTCCCAGGGTGCTTAGCACCCTGGGAGGAAGGGTCAAATGTTGTTTCAAAACAGCCATTGTTTCGAAACAGCATGTCCCGCTGGCATTGTTTCGAAACGAGTCATTTCAAAACAATGCTGTTTCGAAACAAAAGCAGGTTTAAGACGTTTCGAAAGAACGGCCGCCATTTCAAAACAAGCAAAGTGCTTGTTTCGAAATGGCCGTGTGTCATGTGGCCACGACATTTCTTATTTCGAAACAACCTCGTTGTTTCAAAATAAGAATGCTGTGTGAACACACCCCTAGAGTCATATGCCACAGGCACTAGTTTGCCACTTTCCTTGTTTTGCAGAAGAGTAGCTGCTAATGCAACTCCATTAGCAGCTAGTCTGATTACAAACGGCTTTGACTCGTTGGGGAACCGCAGTGCTGGAGCTGTTACAGCTTTGTGTTTTAACGTGCTTAAGGCAGACTCTTGTTCTGGACCCCATTCCCACTGAGCCTTGTTTTTCAATAACTTCCACAAGGGAAGAGTGATTTCAGCGTATTTGTAGATGTGTGGGCATAGGAAGTTAAATCCCCCTAATAGAACTCACAGAGAGTGTACATCGGTAGGCACCGGCATCTCTAGCAAGGCTCTAACTTTTCTCTGATCCACTTGCTGTCCTTCCTGCCCAATTACCATGCCTAAATAGTTAACCTGTTTTTGTACTAACTGTGCCTTTTCTAAACTGACCTTAAATCCAGTTTCCTCAATCATCGCCAAAACAGTCTCAGTAAGGGATTTCACTCATGCCTCAGTTTCCCCCAAAATTAAAATGTCATCTACATAGGAAAAAACAAAAGGTCTGTCCTCAGGGCTTAACCTATTCAGCCTATCTATAACCTGCTAGTGGGCAATTGCAGGAGCATTATGAAAACCTTGGGCTAACCTCTGGAATGTCCATTGTTGTCCCTTAAATGTAAAGGCGAAATGATCTTGGGAATCACTATGTAATGGAATGGCAAAGAAATAGTTAGCTAAGTCAATGACTGAGAAATATTTAGCTGTAGCTTGCACTTTCTGGATTACTTGTGTCATATCCAACACTATTGGAGCCATCGGGATTGTTCCTTTATTAATTCTATGGTAATCAACAGTTAAACATCAAGAAACCCCCTCTGCTTTTAGTATTGGCCAGATACTCCCTGTTGTTCTAATTCACTAATAGTTTGAGCCAATTGTCCTTCTGCCTCCTTAGGGTAAGGATACTGCTTTTGTGGGGGAACCATTTCACCCACTATTTTAACACAGGCATTAATCCTACAACAGTCTGTTTTTTCTTAGTCCAGACTGTGGGGAATTTCTTATGCCACTCCTCAGCTTCTTCTATGGAGAGTGCTGTGATTGATTTTCCACCCCCTTTTGTTAACAGAAGGGTGGTACTTATTTTGCCTTGATGTAGCTCAGGGATGTCCAGTTTCCACAATACTCCCTCTGGGAGATCAATTATGATATTATTCCTAGAAAGCCAATCTATGCCCAAAATCATTTCATTAGTCATTTCAGAGGTTTGTATGAAATTACATTTAGTAACCCTTGGACTAAAAGGGGAATGTTAGACCATTCCCACCCTTTGCTAGTTTGCCTTTGGCATACTCAACTGCAAATCATGTAGTGGCTAGCACTGCTGCTTAACATACAGACGGTCCTGGGTTCAATTCCCAGGGGGTTGGACTCAATGATCTCATGAGGTCCCTTCCAGCCCTATGATTTGATTTAATGGGGGTGACCCCTCTTTCTCTGACCTGAGGAAGGTGGGTGTGTTATTAATGATACTGTGGCTCCAGTATCTAACAGAGCTGGTTGGGGAGCATTATTTCCCTGCTGAATGTATATGTAAGGTCTTCCCCTGGAGTCCTGGGAAATTTTACTAATGAAACTCCAAGCTTTTGCTCTCTTCGGTGGGGTTCTTCATCCAGCAGGCTTCCCTGTACTGTTGAGGGGTTAGGAAGAGGATCATTTAAAGGAGAGGGAGAAGAAGGAGCACTGGGGGTTACGCTGGCAACTCCTTTTGGGTTCGTCTGGAGCCTTTGTATTTCCTGGAGCATATCCTCAGGTAGGGCAGACAAACATAAGTAGTGTCTGGGCCTTTGCTGGGGTCAGACAAGCACAAAATAGTCTTTGGCCCTCAATCGGTCTTGGGGATCAGGTAAGTGCAGGCGGGATGCCCCTCATGAAGGAGGGAGGGGGGAGGAAGAGGACACAAGCTCATCCATCTCCATTGTGTCCCAGCCCAGGGCCCTAGTCAGGGTGGCCAGCTTTGCCACAGGAGCAGCAGGAGTGCAGCTGGCCTGGAAAAGGACCCAGGGCTCGGTGTGTTGGGACTTGGGGCTCACGTGCTGCTGCTGTAGCTGCTGCCATGGGCGGCCCAGCAGTGGGCCTGGAGCTCGGGGACTGGGACTCAGGACTCAAGTCCCGTAAGTCCCGCACTAGTAATGCCCCTGAGGAGCAGCAGGGTCCCGGCTGCAACACGCTGCCCTGTTGGCTGGCCTCAGGGCTTTGGGCCTATGGTCTCACTCCCCAGAGTCACTTCCTTCTCCTCCCGTGGTAGTACCTGGTTGGGGTGCTCCTCATCCATCTCCTCTGCTCTGAGTAGTCACCCAGGGATGCAGAAGCCTTTCATGTCGTCTGGTGAGGGAAGGTCCAGCCACTCCACTTGGTCCTCTGCAAGTGGGAGCTCTTCCAGGCCACAGCTCACAGGGGTTTTAGCCTCTTCTTTGGCCAGTGGAAGCTCCTCCAGGTCACAGGATGGCGGTTGCATGTCTGGGTCTTGGGGGCCTGGCAGCTCGGGGAATGGTCTGGTGCTCCATGGGGCCAGCAGTCTTGAGGGATTCTCGGGACCCTTGGGACCTGGCACCACCTCTGGGGTGGTAGTTGTGGGTGGCCCTGGCCCATCTTCCCAGCCCTGGGCAAGAGGTCCCTCCTTGCCCAGCCAGAGGTGGAGCTGGATCTCAGAGGACAGCGGAGGGCTGTCCTTCCCCTTTGGCAGCTGGTGCTGAAGTGAACTCCCTGGCCCAGTTCTTATATTTTGTGTCTCACCCTTCTGTTTCTGGCTTGATGGGCAGGTGCCTTCATGTTCTGCTCCCCCTTTGGCCAGTCTTATGCTCCTTGCTGATCTCCTGAGGAGGCCATGCCTTCTCTCTACAGTCACATATGAATCAGACACTATAGACAATTGCTATATGGAGTACAATGGTTCAGGCCACCCATAGCTTTCCCAGTTCAATGACCCAACCTGGATACATGGTCCACCTATACAAGAGTTTATAGCAATTCTTTTAATCCCTGTAGCAGGGGTGGCCAAACTGTGGCTTGTGAACCAAATGATGCTCTCTTGTAGTTACAATGCAGCTCGCAGAAACCCACACAACCCTCCATTCTCCACCTGAGTGGGGTAGGGAGTTCAGAACCTCTGCCCTGTGGCAGGCTGCCGGAGCTGAAAGATTCTGCCAGTGGGGAGAGAGATTTTAAGGGATCAGTAAGTTTGGCCACCCCTGCCCTATAAGGACAGAACCAGATCTTCATCACTATCTGTTTCTGAATTGCCTCGAGAGATTACAGAAGTAAGGGAGGACGGTAATGAGCAGGAAACCACCTCCAATGCATAACTCATCTTCATATGATATGTGTTTATGCTGACAGTCCCTAGATCTAACTATCTGCATATTATAGGTGAGACTGCTGTGTAAGGAGGTCTAGAAGTCTCTCCCCACAATGATCAGTCACAGCATGAGCCCACTGAGCTTCAGGCATGGTACAAGATTCATCTATTCATGCAGTTTTCACTTTCGGAAGAGTGGGGGAGCTTGGAGTTTGAATGGATGAATAAATACATTTAAAAAATTGGTTGGCAGCTCACTAATGACATCTGCTCTATGTGCAGCAGCAGTGCAAAGCCAAGTAAAATATTAGGCTTTATTGAGCAGGGAATAGAGATTAATATGAAGAACCTTACAATCACTTGGTGGTAGGTTTTTATCCCTGAATGCTGTATTCAGCTGTGAGAACTTCATCTTATTTGAAGAAAAAAAAAGACAGACAAGGAAGGTAAAGGAATTATTCAAGAAATGGGTGGTCAAGAGTAGAAGAAGAAATCCATATTCACAGATTTAAAATCATGAGCCACATTCTGCTTTCTGACATTGGTGTACACCTGGAGTAACTCCATGAAAGTCACTAGCAGAGTGTTTCTAATTTGGAAGAAAGAGGAAGAGTATACAATATTCCTATAAAATGGTTTAGTAAATTCACTTTAGCTTTCCCATGAAATAAGAACAAGGAAATATACAAATTAAAAAGACAATACATTTTAAACATAGTAAAAGAAAAACTTCCATTAAACATACAATTCACCCATGTCACTCATACTGTGCTGACTAATGGAAGGGATTTTGCTTATTTCCCTGACGCACCTAGTCACTGTTGAAAACAGAATAATGGACTATGGTAGATGGGACCCTGATCTCTTCAAATACATTGATTGTTGTATTCTGATGCTACTATTAGGTGCACCTGAAATCAAGCAGAGTTGCAGAAAAATGATTGCATGTATGAAAAGCCCCATAGATAACTAGAGCCCTGCAAATCTGCGGATATCCGCAGATATCCGCCTTATATTCGCATCTGCGGACACAACACAGATATCTGCGGACCATTTCTTGAAGATGCAGATCGGATACGGATCCACATATTTTTATCTGCACAGAGCTAGAGCCCTGCAAATATGCAGATATCCACGGATATCCGCATTATATCCGCATCCGCAGATACAACACGGATATCTGCGGACCATTTCTTGTGGATGCAGGTCGGATACGGATCCACTTGCTTGTATCCGTGCAGGGCTCTATAGAGAACCCTAGTCAAATGTAAGAACAAAGAAAAAAGTCCATTAAACTTTTTTTGAGCAGTTAAACATTAAATCACAGAGGAGTTCCCAGTCAGCATATTTCCAGTTCATTTCCAAGTCTGTTATCTCATGCATTGGCCTTTGTTTTCTTTTATAAGGCAGAATTATAAAGCTGAGAAAATAGGAAACAAAGCTTTAAAAAAAAATCAGAGGCAGAAACCATGCCATTTGGCTACTATACAGACAATCAGTGTTATATAAACTGAATCATAGTTATTGAAAAGTATTTAACAATGAGTTTCGCATTTGGGGAAAAAAGATAGAATTCACATTATGGGAATACTTAAGTCCATTTATCTAGTATATGGAGACAAGATGAGATGTGTATTTGCAAGTTTTTCCACACTACTCCATCAATATGACTTTGCAGTATTCAATTTTGATTTTTTTTGTTCTGTAATTTCAATGAATGTTTATTGATGTAAGATTTTACAATAGTGAAAAATTATGGGGAGGGGGTCAGAAAATAGTGGGGATTGGACAGTAATTATTCATGGCAATAAATGAGATGAAACACTTTAAAGCTTTACAGCCATCAACACAGAAATTGTCAACATTATGAGTCAAAATATACAAAACATTCTTAAATCAATCTTTGTTAAGTTCCCAAGGATCGTTTTTCTTATTTTGCCTTTCTATAGATTTCTATTATGACTGATAGAAATATTGTTTCATTGCTTTGTGTAAATATGGTGAATTTACTTTTTACCAACATTTACGGACAAAAATGTACTCCTTCCAAACTATCTTTTCAGTTGGAAATGGCCTGAGGCAACCCAATTTCTTTCATGTAAGCCAAACTGCCATCTAATGGTATAATGGAATATACAGAACCCAGAACAATGAAAGCAAAAAGGGGTTAATATAGACTCCAGGGAGAAAAGAAGTAGAGCAGCTAGTTTCCAGCTCTTGTGTAAAAGACAGGCTGGCTGATGCTGGTAGAGAAGCAAGCCAACTCTGAGGAAAAAGCTGGTCTGTCTGTGACTGTCAAAGCTGGAAGGGGTTGCTAGATACATGTAACAGAAAATGGTGTCTCACTCTAGTCAGACATTTGGGCTTTCCACTGGGACTGATTAGAATAAGTCATTCCCTGATTCTAATTTTGTACAATGCTGCAATAAGCTATCTAAGTATCCTTACTTGAGATTTCTGAGCAAAAAGAATTATGCTGTGCTGGAGCTTTATGTGGGTGGCTAATGCAAGGTCACTGAAAATTCACACCTGTCAATTTAACCAGAAAAGCTGATGTGAGTTGTCTTGAGGGAAGTGACTGCTGGTTGAGATGACCTCATGCTGTACCAGAAGATGAGTAGAGTTTGTGCTCTACCAGAATACCCTGTAGCAAAAGAGAACTATCCAGGAGATTCTACATCTCCTGGAGCAATAGCAGGCAGCAGCACAAGGGAAGAAATGAGCACTCATCACATCATTACACTCCAGATGCCACTGGCCCAATTAAACAGGCAAACCTGTAATGACAGCAGTAGCACGAATTGATTGACAAGCTAATCATCTCCAATAACAATTGGAAAAGCTAACCTAGGCCACAGGGCTAGAGCCTAGTTCACCAGCAGATGCTGAAAACTATTGATGAGCTGTTTACTCCCATGGCCCTTTTATACCAAGATGGAACCAAAGGATGGTCTTACTGGAAATGTTCAAACATGTAACCATTGCACCAGTAGGCTACTTGGCTGACATTGGTCTGCTTTATAGTAGCATAGTCAGACAGATGACCTGGGCTTAGTAACAGATTAAGACAGCCATTTGGGTAGTTTGGAGATAAATGAGATGTAGAATTGATGCTGGTCCTCAGAAGAAAGCTTACAGGTCCTGTAGGGAACAAAACCTGGGGTACTTAAGCATTAAGACTCAAGATTTTCTTTTTTTTTTTTTTTTTTGGGTGGCGAAAACCAAAAATCATTTTGGCAACATAGGAGGCCACCCTAGTTAGCATCAACCTTCTAAGGTCTTGGAAAATGAGGGAAGGCTTACTGATCTCCCAACATTACTACAAACCTTAGTTGAAATTGCATACAGCCTTTCATTAGGGGAAAGAGGATGTAGGAGATTTGAATAAGTAACAAGAATAAGGCTTCCACATGATAGTAGAGTTGGCCCAATTAGGGCAGACTAATCTAGGGTTGCACTGTAAATTTTATGACCATTTCAAACTAATATTAAACACACCAAAGCTGTCTAACATGTCTCTGGATCATTTATATGACATTACATTTTTCCAAACCTTAGGAATATGATGGTATTTTTTTTTCTCAAATGAGTTGGTAAATGAGCCTACCTATGTTTGCCATAAAATGTTAGTTGAAAGTCATCAATTAACATCTAACCCTGTATGCATTATTGAGTGTAACAGCTTTATTAATTTCTTCTATAAACCAAACCCAGTAATCTTTGCTGTGTGCTATGTTAATAAATATGCCATTGCTTGTTCATTTTTTATGGTTATGATTTTGCTGCTGCTCTTACTTTGAGACATAACAGAAATAATTTTAGCTGTCCCACCCGGACATGATTTTCCTCTCTCATTCTTCTCTGTAGGTATTAACAAATACTCATGCTTTCACATCCCATAGAGAAACCTGCAAATCTTCAATAAGTTCAACTAACTGACTTTTACCTTTAAATACAGAAAATATATACAGTATGGGCTGAATCATAAAACCAATTTTTTTGGCTAAATAAGCAGAGAGAAAAACAGAGACATTTAATATCTCACCTTATAAGTGTTTAATGAGCCACTCTGTTTCAAGTTGTCTTTTTTTTTATAACTGCTCTCCCTTTCACCTTGTTTCTTTAAATCAAAACAAAGAGGGACAGTAAATAGTCAGTGTTAAGACCATGATGATGTGCATGTTGGTGCCCGCAACCAGAGATTACGCTTTTATCAAGTTCATTAAAAGACTCAGTTTTTCCCAAATCATGTCTAATTTTGATCAACATATTAAAAAAAAGAAAAACAATAAAACCAAGCATAATGCAAAACAGATCCCAATTGTATACTTGATTATTGCATTGTTTTCCTTCCTTCTGTAGAGCTGTGTGAAAACATCTGAATAAAAGTTAACTTGGAGCTCTCCAAACATTCAAACCTTCTCTTTCTTTGGCTTCTGTTTGAAAACTTTGATTTGGACGAAAGATATGAAGTTACTTAATGCTTACACTAATCCCCAGCCTGTTTTGTTGATCTGGAGGCTAGGAATCTCACACATTAGATCTGAGTGGAGGGTGGTGACATTTGAAAACAAATGTATAGTAGAGTAGAGTAGAGTAGAGTAGAGTAGAGTAGAATAGACTAATGTAGAATAGACAAAAGTGACTTGTAAAGCTGTGAGGAAAAGCCTACCCCAGAAGAGCCTTTTGCACAGCACTGGGGCTCTACATCTTTCAGGACATGCAACTACTGCATTTAGGTCTTACAGGTAGCCATCTAGGTGAAATTTTATCCTGTTCTCTTGTATTCATTGCAACAAGCAAGAGTTAAGCCGTACAGCTCCTTGTCAAATTAAATAAGAGTCATACAGCCGAACTGCTACACCTTATTCTGAATAGAAACACTGTCATGCTACAATAAGTAAACACAGGAGCAGCCACTAATTCTGCCTCTGGACCAAGAGAAAAACAGGTAACAGCAGCTGGAAACTGAATGCTTTTTATTTTTTCCCCACCCTTTAAATTCCTCCACTATGAGTATAAAAAAAATTGAAACTCATTTGATATCCAGAAAAAAATGTCTACATTCATCCTGAAACTGGAATCCTACTCACAGGAGTGGTCCTTATTCTCAAAAGAAGCCTTGCTAGGTCAGGCTATATTTGGTTCACACCACCAGTGGGGCACTTACAGAAGCTAAGGTTCTCCTCGTATATAAATCACTTAGGCTATGCCTACACTATAAAAGCTAAGGAAACTTTATTAAGTTGACTTAATAAAATCTACTTAAAGTCGACTTTAAGTAGACCTTATTAAGTCGACTTAGTGAGTCCACACTGCATTAAATCGACTTTATAAAGTCAACTTAAATGGCCACACTGCATTAAGTTGACTTTAAGGTCCACACTGTGTTAAGTTGACTTAATAAAGTTGACTTAACCCCAAGTCAACTTTAAGGGCAGGAGTTAATTCGACTTAAGAAAGCCCTTAAGTTGACTTAATCAACTCCAAATGTGGACAGGACTTTGCTTAGGTCAACTTAAGCCTCCTTAAGTCGACTTAAGCCAATAGCGTAGACATAGACATTGTGAGCCACATTTTCAGAAATGTCTCAATCAATCATACCACACAAAACGCTAATTGCATTGGCCACGGAAATAAATATATCCCCGGCTACCTGTTTGTATGTGCCTTTTTAAAAGATCTCTTAGGAAATTGGTCCTATATGTGTGGCAACAACAACAGTCAGATGAAGTGCTATTTTGTCCCATGAAAGCTCATGCAAAAAATAAATGTCAGTCTTTAGCCACAGGACTCCTTGTTTGTTTTACTGAAATAGACTAACACAGCTACCTCTTTGGATCTTAACAAAACAGTATAAAGCTTGAAACAAAAGTAAAGATCTATAATTTTATTCTCAGTTCTTCTGCCTCTAACCATGTGGCGTGTTACAAGGTAAAACAATGACTCCATAACTGAAGAGGAAGAACTGATAAACTAGAAAGCTTTTTGGGGGGAAATCTGGAGATTTTATTGCACAAAATTTGCAGTGGAAGTTCAAGGAAATCTTGATAAAACAACAAAAGCAGGAATAAGTAAAAGGTAGTGCAAAGGTTGAGGCTTCCTAGCAGTTCCACCACTATCTGTGAACTCTCTTTCTGAAAGCTGCTGACGGAGCTTTGGCATATGATCATCCCCTAACTGGTGATTAACATAGCGCTGTTTTATATTTAACATAGAGCAGAGCAGGAGGAGTAGGGGGTGGGGCTGCTCTGCTTATAAGGCAAGTATAGTACTAACAGTGTTCTTCTGTGTCAGTTTCCTCTGTCTTCCGCCACAGCTGTGTTCCTCTTGATCAGTCACTTTTTCTTTAGCTCAAATGTGTGTTATCTTTAATTAATTGAGTGCCTGGTGGAGGTGGGCGAGACACAGACAGAAAGGATATAACTAAACCATTAAAATACAAACCAAGTCTGTTGGGTTTACTGAAAACAAGAAGTGCAGTGGGGCTTAATAAGCCCCCTTTTCTTTTCTTTCTTTTTTTTTTTTTTTTTTTTACAGTTTTTGTTTAGCTTTGAGAGAAGACAGGCGACCAGAGATGCAGGGAATGGATTTTGAGGATAAGAAGTCAAAGAAGTATTGTATGAAGAAAAGGCATGTGGCCATCATCTGTGCAGTGGTGGCCGCAGTGGGTTTAGCTGTGGGGCTTGGCGTGGGATTAAGCAGACCTGAGCCCTGCCAATCTTCAGGAGGCACAGAACAGCCGACAGCCACTGCTGCCCCTTCAGGAGGCACAGAACAGCCAACAACCACTGCTGCCCCTGGCATGGTGGAGCCAGGCCACTGCCCTCCCAAAGATAATCCGAGTGGAGAATGGGCAAATTTCAGGCTACCTGATTACATTTACCCAGAACACTACGAGCTGGAAATGAAGCCTGAGATGGATGCAGATATTTACACAGGGACAGTCAACATCTCCATCAAACTGAATCAGACTAGCAAGTACTTGTGGCTTCACCTGCGAGAAACCAAGATCACAGAAATGCCTATGCTCCAGAAATCCTCAGGGCAGCAGATTGCCCTGGTAGACTGTTTTGAATATAAGCAACATGAATATGTGGTGATGGTGGCAGAAGAGGTTCTTTCTATTACCACTGGCAGTGAGACCTATCTACTAACTCTGAAGTTCCAAGGCTGGCTGAATGGCTCCCTGGTTGGATTTTATAGAACCACCTACACTGAGAATGGAGTGACCAAGTAAACCCTCTTTTTTTTTTTTAAACTTTGACTTCCACATCTATTGCTACTTGCTCAGACCTGATCTATACCTCTCTAAACATCTTATTCCTCTCTGTCACCAAATTGCTTACATTTCTGAGCTCTTTTTTTAATTTTCCTGATCCTCTCAGGAAGGCACAGCATAAGAATGCCAAAGCAGTCTCTCAGCAGCTGCTTACAAGGGAATGTGGGCTGGAGTTCTTTATTCTACAAAACAATTTGGAGCTGAATTGACCATAGTCTATCCCTAATTTCTGCAAACTCACACCTGGGAATTGTATGCGGGGGTCTGACGCCCATATGTGTGCTTTATGTGTATAGTCCGGTACATAGCATATAGCTCTATATATTGTTTTTAATCAGTCCCCAAAGTAACAGTCTTTCAATGAAATACCAACTAACCAGCACTATGACAGCTTTCTTGACATAACCTCCTTGATATTGTAAGCCAAACGAAAGTCAGAATCAGATCTCCATTTTTTCTTCCGCAACTGGTTTAAATTACATGCAGGTCTGAAATTTGGAAGATGTGTATGATTTGACATATTTCTGCTCCAGCTCATCCCTTGTAATCTGATCAATGTTTATTAAAATGTTGCGAAGGTTTAGCCACAATTAAAGAGCCCAAATATATTTTTTGATGGCTCAATTAAGCCTTTCCCTGCCTCGGATCTCCACTACTTCAAAGACAGGGCCTGAAAAATCTGCTGGCCAGTGGTAGAGTTTCCCTAATGAATATGTGTTAGGAAAGGGGCACTAAAACCATCAGTTTCTGCTACATTTATGATTTAATATTTCCAGCCCTGATATTTAGAAGATAATCCTGAATCTGCAGACAGGCTATTGGAATACTTCCTAGATTTCTGAACAGCAGCAGAATGAAATTAACAACTCTAATCAGTTTTCATTGTTGCTATACAGAAGCCTGTGGTGCAACAAGCAAAAATCACATCAGCTGCTCTCTGTTGCTGACCGGCAATGCCAGGAGCAAAAGTAGAGGAAGGCACTGGCAAGGTTGGAAGCAAGGGCTCAGAGAAGAGCAAAGGTCAACTGGACCCCCTCCCCAGATGGGCTGCAGCAGCAGTTTGATCTGAGAGGAAGCTCTGTGGGGAGCAGTGGCTCTTCAGCTCTATTCATGCTCTAATGCCACTATGCAGCTGTTCCCTTATCAGTCTAATAAGGTATGGCCCTTATCACCCTACAGTCTCATAATCATTAACAAATTTAGCTTCACAGGGCTCCTATAAAGTAGGAAATTACTTCCTGTTTATTTACAGGAAAGGAGATAATTGACTTGCCCAAGGTAATATGAGAAGTCTGTCAGAGAATCAGAAACAGAACCCCAATTTGCTAAGGCCAGTTCCACATCTTAACCATGAGTTCACCATTCACCCTACCCCTTTGTAAGCCACCAGTTGTCAGGGCTTGTCTACACTGAAAATGTTGCATCCATCCCCACAGATCGAAGCAGCAGGATTGACTCAGTGGCCAGTGTAGACCCACTCAATCGATCCCGGAAGTGCTCTCTCATCGACTCAGTAACTCCACCCCTCGAAGTGTAATAAAGCTGTTTTGAAGGGAGAGCACTTTGATGCAGCTGAATAAAGACACTGCCGTAAGTGATAGTAACGAAGTCGACTAGAGATGAGTCTTCTGTGTATCTCCTGTTGACTTAGCCTCACAGTGTAGACTAGGCCTCAGTTTCAGAAGTAGGAGGGAAAGATGGAATAGCAGTTCAAATGTAGAAGCAGGGGGCATCCCATCTTCAGAGCAAGTGTGTGTAGAAAATGGTAGGAAGGACACACGTGTGTGTGTGTATGTGTTAGAGACAAAAAGGACATTCTTAAATGTTAAAAGGACATTATTAAGGATACAGAGTAAAAGGCTAACAGACTAGGAAATGCCTAAAGATGCCTGTGTAGCCTTAATTCTGGCCCTTGCTCATATACATTATGTTACAGTCTTCAATTATATTATCACACACTATTTTTTCCCCAGCAGCACTGTCTCATTCAGTAAAGAGTGTGCATGGTGCTTAATTAATAAGCAGTTATTCATGATTTTGTTTTCTTCTTTTTAGTCCATGTGTTGTGCGAGGTCTATTTATTAAATACTATTGAAACCCAGCTCCAGATATGGAGCTACTCATTTCTTCTTGGGTATTTCTGTGGCACTCATCACTATTGTATCCAAGAGTTTCAGAAACATTAATGAGTTTATATTCACAACATCCCATGTGAAATGAGAGGATTTTGTCATCTCATTTTACAGATGGGAACTGAGGCACAAAGAAAGTAAGGTAAAAAAAATATCCACTACATGAGATGACCAATTTGAGACATCAGTATCTGATTTTTCAGTGTATGTAGCATTAGGTAACATATTATATATTTAAGTACAGAAACCAAGGGCCTCAGTTGAAATGCTGAGTGCTCAGCAGTTCTGCAGAAGTGAAGCACCCACTAATGGCCATGTATGAGAAGTTCAGTTTAACTGACTTGCCTAGCAAAACATAGGAACTTTGTGGTAAGAGGAAGAGATACATTCCAGTACTCTAAAGCTTGACTTAACCATCAGAGCCTCCCTATTCTCTTCTTACTGTCTGTCTGCCTTATTCATTGTATACCTTCCAACATCTGCAATAAATGAAGCGGGATTCTACATACAAGTCTCTTTCACTACACAACCATGATTCATTCCCCAAGCAGATCCCTTCTCTGCACTGAGTGAGGCCAAAGTCATTTGGAAAAATTACTAGCTGATCATGTAATTTAAGACTATCATAATGTATGCACACAAGACTTCCAAATTAAAGCTGCATGGGCAATCTTAGTTCTGATATTGCCTAACTTTTAAGAACTTGACTTTTCCATCTTAACATTTCTCTAAACTATTTGTGTGTGTAATCTCCTAAATTTCTAAAAAAGCAAATTGAAAACCAAGTGAACAGAAATTCCATCATGTGGAATCATACTGACATTCCCGTGGTTGATCAGCAAGGTTGGAAGTTTTAGATCCACCACACAGATGTCTGCCACTTGAACTAATAGAGTAAGTGACAGCCGTAGTAGACTCTCATCCTTTATGTGGACCAGCATTTGGTGGGATGAGACACAATTTCCTGCATGGGGCTCAAAGCCAGCGACAGTCCATGCTGCTTTTTACAAGCAGAAGGAATAGTCCGCGAGTGGTGGAGACCATCCCTGCCATTTTAAAAGCGGCATGGACCATCCCAGGCTTCGAGCCTTTTGGAGGTGGCTTCACATGGAAAACAGTCCCTGTGTCTTCTTAAGAAGCAACAGGAGCCATCCGTGCTTTCTGGAAGTGGCCTAGAGCTAGATTGGACTACTTCCGGCTAGCTGGGGCCCAAGATGCAGGCCCCGGGGCCAGAGATGCAGGGCCCATGCCCTGCTAGCCTCCATGTAGCGACACCCTTGGTTCTGACCTCCCTACTCCCTGCATATCCACTGCACTGAGTTGAAGGGAGGGGCCTCTCTTCAATTCAGCTCTAATCAAATTGCCAGGGTGGTGTTTAGAGATTGACTTCCTGATTGGCTGAGCAGGTCTTCACAGACCTAATCAGTCTATCGGGAACTTCGAACCGATAGAAGCAAATTTGTGAAAACTTGCTCCCAGTCCTGTCTCTCCCCCATTCAATCAGGGGCAGCTTTTGGGGTAAGTGAAGTAGGTGGTCACCTACAGCCCCGAGGAGTAAGGGGGCCCTACAATGGTTGCCTGCTTCACTTTCCTTTGCGCTTGCAGGGTTCTGCGGGAACGGGGGACTGCAGACCGCCAGGGCCAGAAGCTGTGCTGCCTGCCTGCCTGCCTGCCTGGTGTCTCTGCAGCTAGGGCGGAGCAGTGCTCCCCACCTACCCACAGCTGGCCACACCTCCCCAGGGTGAGGGAGGACAGTGGCTGCCACAGAACTGTGGCTTGCTGGGAGTGGGGTCCCCTGGAGCAGCCTGCTCCAAAGCATTTGGGTCGCTTTGCCGCTGGCCACCCCAGGCCTGAAAAGGTCTGGTCCAGGGTCTGGGGGTGATGTGGCCTCTATTCAGGCCTTGAGTGGCTGGGAGCAAAGTGGCCCAAACTCTTTGGAGTGGGCCACTCCAGGGAGCCCCACTACCGGCAAGCCACAGCTCCATGCTGACTGCTCTTCTCCCTCGCCCAGGGAGGTGTATCCAGTTGTGGGCAGGAGAGAAGCACTGCTCTGCCTGTGCTGCAGAGAGGCCAGGCAGGCAGGCGGGTGGCGAGTCTCTGGCCCTGGCTGTCCACAGCCCCTCCCCTCTGTGGGAGTTGGGATGGTGGGGCAGTTAGGGTGGCAGTAGGGGTCTGGGGCCCCAGTGAGTGGCATTGGGGGCCTACAGGGGACCCCATAAAGGGCCTTCGCCTAGGGCCCCCAATTACCTAAGGCTGCCTCTGCATTCAATGTATCAGTCTCATTCCTCTCACCTATTCAGTACCAATGGCTGCTAAGCCCTAGTTGGCCCTGCTATCCTGATTTCTAGTTAGATCTGCTTCCCCTCATCCCAGTTTTCTCCCACCATCTTTACTGTCTACCAATCCCAGTCTCCCTCTGACTCTTCATCTGATCTCAGCCCTCCTCCCCCATACTCTTTCTTCCCTGGCTCCCAGTTTTATTCCCCCTGCCAAGCCAGTCCTAGTCTACCCCTCCCAACCTCCAGTTTCTGTCTTCATTCCCTGTGACATCACCCTACAGTCCCAGTCTCCATGCATATGGTTCCTTGTCCCATTATAATCCCCAGAGCCCTCCTCAGGCCCAGGTTCTGTCCCCTTTGCAATCAAATACTTCCTCCTCCAAGTCATCTGTGCCTAGGATGGTGGAGTCAAGGGTTTGTGTGGGTACTGACAGCAAGGAAAAATGGGCTTACTGCTTTAAGTTCAGGTATCCAGCCACCACATGGGCCCCAACTGGGGGTTAAAGTAGGTTGCAGCAGTCTGGAACACTGTTCTAGGGCCCACTATTTTTAGGGACTCAGTGTTTCAGGCCCCATAAAAATAGAAAATGGTGCCAGAATGCTGTGTTTTGTGGCCTACCATTGAAAAATAGCAGGCTACGGAACGCAGCATTTTCTATTTTTAGGGACCTGAATGCTGGACCCCTAAAAATAGTGGGCCCCAGAACGACATTCTGCTGCATTCCGACAGGCATAGTAGGGGGGCAGGCTCCCCTGCGTATGTGCAGGCTGCAGTTCCTTGGCTCAGAGTGCTGTGAGTGAGTACAGGGGTGGCCTTGTTCATGGTGGGGGGGATGTATTGGGGGCACCTGAGCTGGAGGTGGGTATTGGGGGTAGGTGGGTGGATTTTGGGTGTGGGTGTTGGGGGCTGGGGTGGATTTTGGAGACAGGGGAATGGATAGTGGGGGCAGTAGCTGGGGTACTGGAGGGGGGCCCGGATGTACAGGAGGGGGGCCCAACCGATTCAGAGGATTCCAGGTCCCACCCAATTATACTTTAACCTCTGGCCCCAGTGATCCAGAGCTGTACTTTCAGGGAAAGTTCTGCTCAGGTCTGCTTGCAGCATACCCAGTGCAGATGAAGTTGTCCATGAATTTAGCAGCCAAACTCTAACAAGCCACTATGGAACATATTAAAACTGTGATCTTTCAAACACTGATAAGGTTGACCAAATTTGGGCAGATTTTCACAGGGATAGCACAGGATGACAAAAAGCCACTCCCCCTTCCCACCAAATCTCTAGTCCCTGCTCCAGAGCATGAGGGCACCAGAGATTCACAAAGGAAAGACCATCAGATATTTTTTTACATGGGCAAGCAACTTATTTTTACCCTACCTTGTTCTCAGAAAGAAGCAGCTGAACTATTTTGACTGAAATTTTTCAGTAAACTTCAGCCTGAGGGAGACAACCTGGCACAGAAGATTTCTGTCCAAATAGTAAATGTTCAGAAAAATTAGAAGCAAGTGGAAACTGGTCTTCTAATGAGACGAAGACATTAAGAATAGGCAGTGCTACCAACCCGGCCTCTATTATGAGAGAGAGGAGGTTGGGATGGGAACTGAACCAGCTGCCAATTAGCCAAGTCCTGCTTCCCTCTTGAACAGTTTCAGAAGCTGTGGGACTTGGCTGCGAATGGAGAAAAGGGAGAGTGGAAAAAGCCAGCTGGGTAGCTACTTCTGCCAGGGCAAAGGATTGCTTAAGCACTGTTTCAACCCTTTTTGTTTACAGAGTGGGCCCATATCCAGACGTTACTGTCCCTTGGATCCACCTCTGGTTTTATGCATTCACCAGAGGGCAATATAAGGTCCAGAGAAAGGAAAGTTCAGTAGTTTGGGACTGGCCTGGAACTCTGGAAACCAGAGTTTAATTTTCTTCTTTGTCATAGACTTCCATTATGACTATGGACAACCAGTCTCTTCACGCTCCATATATAAAATAGGGATAATAGCACTTCCTTATTTGACAGTTTTATGGTGAGGAGAAATACAATAAACAGACTGTGAGGTGCTCAGCTAGGAGAACAATGAGGGCCCTAAAAGTGCCAAGTAGGTGTCCTAGCCTAGAGAGTGACAGATTTTTCAGTCCTCAGTTGCTGTCAAGAGATGTGAAATAATGCATTTCTTCTCTTTTGGTATTACTAATGATACAGATGGGGCAAGGCAGCTGTGTCCTGGTTTGCACAAACCTGGCTCAAATCCGAGTTCCCTTTTGTTCAAACCACTGAAGTGCAGCACTGTATGGATGTACAGAGGCTCAAAAGGTGCAAGGCACATCTCTGAGAAGGAATCTGGTAGTCAGGCTTTTCTTGGTCATGACAGATGGAAAATATTTTTTGTTTGCTCCTTAAATTTTCTCTATTGAAAAGAAAGCAAAGGCAGTTGCTGCAGACAGAAAACACATTTTGCCATGACTTTGTGTATCCTTTGCTAAAGTGCCAAAATTTTCCTGGGAAAATGATGAATCTATGTTAGCAAAAAATGTGTGAAAATCCATTACTTATCTGAGAAGAAAATTTTTTCCCCTTCTCTCCTTCTCTTTTTAATGAGAAATCTGTGTGTGCTTTGAAAAAAAAAAGTAATTTATCATTGTTCTATATGTAGCAATGTTTTATTTTGGGAACAACAGCTGCACACAGTCACAGACAGATCTCCTCTTAATAATCCTGGTATATTTACAACTTTATCACTTCTACTTCATGTTTTTAAAACCTAGACTGCAACAGAAACTGCAGGGGCAGACTCCACCTTATAGGAAAGGGAGAATTTTTATCTTAAAACCAAGTTATACAATATTTCATTTTTTCTTTAATTACTACTTGTCTGCACAGGGACATGGCATGATCTAGAGGTCTCTGAATCACCATCCATGAATTGTACCATTCAGACATTACATCACTGGTGTCTGTCCATCATAAATGCATCAAGATATATGGATAATCACCTTATAAATCAATGAAGAGGTTCTTGTGTTTTCATTCCTGAGGAACAAAGATAGAAGTGTTTCCAAATATACAGGAATTTTTTAAAGCAATGTCTATAAAACATCGCCAGGGAGTTTGAAGTTAATTTAGTTGTGAAATGTCTTTCAAACCTTATGAAGAAAAGCAAGCGATATCATACAACTTACAAACCAGAAGAAGCTCCATTAAACTGAAGATTTTGAAGAGGTTAAATAAGGTGATGTCCATTACATTTAGTCTTGAGAATTGTGAGCATTCGAGTGATTGCCCAAATGAACATGAATAGTAAAAACCAAGAAATGTTATCTCACCAGGTTTCCAGTCAGGATAAATCTTGCTTCTACAAGTTCTTAATGACTAGTTTAGTATTTAACGATCAAGAAGGAAAGCCAAAGGCAATAGAAACAATGAGAAAGTGACTGTCAAGTGAGTTCGTGGTATTGTTGGAGATCTGTAATGTATGAATATTTTTAATTACTGTTTTGGAGTAAAAACAGACTCAAAAAATCTACATTTTACCATAATGAAGCCTAAGCAGCAGTAGAAATGAAAAAGCACAACATTCCAAGTTAATTGAAGAGGTATCTAAGATGCATTCCCCCCATCAGTCAGAACAGAGAACATGCTCCATTGCTGAACTGCATGCTGATAGGAGGAACTTGATTTCATCTAGGAGGTAGTTTCATAAAAGCCTTAGGAATGGTTTTCAAATGAGCCCATTTTGCAACAATTCTCTTAGACATTTCAGTTTACAAAAGCCCACTTCACTTCCAAGTTAAAACAGTGCAAACACACAGTGTAGTACTGATTCATCTTCAGGTGTTCTACCCTGTTTCAAACATTTCATGTCAGTGCACAACTCAATACTGTGGAGTAAAGTTTAGCCACACTGGCATGCAGGTGTGCAGGATAATCTTAGGGTGATAAATGCCTATAATAAGAAAGTGCTGGGCAAGCAGCTTCAGTGTTTTGTGAAGGAGGAATTAAACAATCACTGAGAAGCTTCTAAAGAAGTCTTTCCAGAAGAAGCTCAGTTCCCAGTCCTGCAATGAGCTCTAGGCAGATATGATTGGTGGAGCTTCCTGTGGCATAGCAGTCCATTCATACAGAGCTCATTGCTAGATCAGGGCCTTAGTTTCCTTTCAGTTGATGACATTACTAATGTTGACTAGTGTGAAGTCAATGGATTTACTCACATTGGTAGGGTGAACAGGATTTCCCCTTACTCTAGATGCATGGGTTTTACTGCTCCTGCTCTTAAAAAAATATTTGAAAACATTCTCCGTTGGTGATTAGCAGTTTCACTTGTGTTTAGTTAACACACCTAAGTATCTAGAAGTCACAGACAATAAGTATAAGGAAGGGTTATAAATATTTAGGTTGCATCTTTTCAAATCAGACCACTGAAAATAAAAACTATTGTTAGTTCTTCTACAGTTTGCATTATTACTGAACAATTATGCTCCTATGTGGAAATAATGTAAAGAATGTCTATAATGAAGGCTTAGGACAATGCAACAATCTCTTATTTATTTTAAAGGAGCATAGCAGCCACAGATCATGAGCCAACAGATGCGCGGAAGTCATTTCCTTGCTTCGATGAGCCTAACAAAAAGGCAACTTACACCATATCTATCATCCATAAAGAACCATTCAAAGCTCTCTCAAACATGCCAGTAGAGGTATGTATTTCACAAATGTTCTATATTAGTAGTATGATTATGTAAAACAACTGAAAGATTAATTCCAATTTAAAATCCCTGGTTTGTTAACAGATCATTTGTCATCTCAGTCACTATACAGTCTAAGGTTAATTAAAATTTGTATAAAATAGGACTGGTTGTTTAATTATTATTCCTAGTTGCAAATTACTGGCTACAGAACCTCAGCAGCAGACACAACACAGCAATCCCCTGCCAATCACAATGCAGGAGAGAATCATATATTTTCTTTAGCTACCTATCCCTGAGCTTCCACATACAGAGATGTTGTACACTTGCCTCCTCTATTAATCATGTATAAATGATAAGTGTTGTTTTAGCCATGTTGTTCCTGGATATTAGGGAGACAAAGTGAGTAGGTAATATTGGACCAACTTCTGTTAATGACAAAGAAAGCTTTCACACTTACACTGATGAGCTACAAAAGGATCTCACAAAAATGGTGACTGGGCAACAAAAAAAATGGCAGATGAAATTCAGTGTTGATAAACGCAAAGTAATGCACATGGGAAAAAATAATCCCAATTATACATACATAATAATAGATTCTAAATTAGCTATTATCATTCAAGAAAGTCATCATGGATAGTTCTCAGAACCTTCTACTCAGCGTGCAGGTTAAGTCAAAAAGGCTAACAGAATGTTAGAAACTAGTAGGAAAGGGATGGAAATGAAAACTGAAAATACAATGCCACTATATAAACTCATGGTGTCTCCACACCTTGAATACTGTGTCTGGTTCTTGTAGCCCTATCTCAGAAAGGATATTGTGGAACTTGAAAAGATTCAGAGAAGGGCAACAAATAGGCTCAAGGTCTGGATTACTTCTATACAGGGAGAGACTAAAAAGATGACTGTTCATCTTACAAAAGAGACAAATTAGCAGGGATACGATAGAGGTCTATAAAATCATGAATGGTGTGGAACAAGTGAATAGAAAATGTTATTTACCCTTTCCCACAATACAAAAACAGGGGATCACCTGATGAAATTAATAGGCAACAGATATTCCATAAGCAAGAGGTAGTATTTTTTCATATACTGCACAACTAGCCTGTGGAACTCCACTGCCATAGAATATATTTTGATAGCCAAAAGTATAACTGTCTTCAGAAAAGAACTAGATAAGGTCATGGAAGATATGTCCATCAATGGCCATTAACCAAATTGGTCAGGACAACAACCCATGCTTCGGGCCAACCCTAAACTTCTGACTATCAGAAGCCAGAAAGATATGGATGGATCACTCTGTAATTGCTCTGTTCTGTACACTCTCCCTGAAGCTCTGACATGGACTACTGTCAGACACAAGTTACTGGGAAAGACAGACCAAGGCCTGACCCAATATAGCTCTTATATTTTTATACGATTAAAATACATCTTTTTTCCCCAAGCATAGCCGTGCCTTAGAAATTTATATTTTAAATGGACTACTCCATTTTTGTAAGAAATGCTGACAGAGTTTCTAGAAGCAATTTTAGTAAGTTGAAAGTAGGAGCACATTTAACATATTTTGGTGAGGTATTCAAAGCCTCAAAGACTTTATGAAAGCTTCTACAAAAGAGTTCAACTGATCAGTTGTTTCCTATTGAAAATGCGTGAAATTTACTTCTGCAAGAATGGGAAATTTGGTGACTTCATTTGAATGTTTCTTTGAAATTATGGGTGTATGCATTCTTAAAAATTCATTGTAAATGGGAGCTATCAGTAGAGAGCTGGTCAAATAATTGTAAAAATAAACTTGCGACTATATAAATAAGTTACTTTAATAAATTTGTTAGCCTTTAAGTGCCACAGGACTCCTTGCTTCTTTTGCTGAACTAGACTAACACGACTGCCCCTTTGCAACTTAACCTTAATGTGTTTCACTCTTGCTTGTCAAATAAAAATATCTTTTATTCATATGATGGCTGTTAGACACAAAGTTCTCAAAAGTTTACTGCATTTCTACTCTATGTACAGGATCTGTTATTTTGCCATTGACCTCTTAACTTTTACAAAAAGTCATACAACCAGGGAACAGAAAATATACCACATGACTAGTAACAAATTATGATACATGATGTAATTTGCCCAAATTATTCAGCAGGTACTTAAAGATACCACGTATATTTGCTAAAATCAGGACTGGTGTGCAATGGATTAATAAACCAAAAATCTGGCCAGCTCTAAGAACAAAAAGATGTTTGAACAACCCCTTGCAAAGAAACCTAACAAGTTGACAACACTAATTACTACTGGATTGGATTCAGTAGGCTAAATTCTGTCCTCAGTTACATCTCCACTACCTTGCTACTACCTTCAGGAAAGCAGCATATGTTTAAAGTAGGGCGGAATTTCACCCATTCTTTAATTTCACCAACATTTTGTTTTTATGAAGCCATTTCAAGATGGTTAGCTAGAAAACACATTAAATGGGACCCAAGTATACTGAAAAATATCATTTTAAGATTATGTAAGCACTGACATGCATGATTTGATTTCTTAAAGCAAAAAGTTGGAAATAAGAAAACTTATTCTTAGTGCATGAAAACAAAGCCCTATCATAGACATTACATCTTTAAGAAAAGTCACTTTGCATGCTCCTGTCCCATGAGCTGAGTAAAACCTGAGGGGCAATTCATCATTCCTAGCACTGTAGTTTATATATGAATATTTTATTCTTTTATGCACGTTCACAGTTTTCAAAGGTGACAGTTTTTTTTCTACTTCTTCAGCGAACTGTTCAACTGGGTGATGGCTGGAACAAGACAACTTTTCAGAAATCGGTCCCAATGAGCACATATTTGGTGTGCTTTGCTGTGCACCAGTTTGACTGGGTAGAAAGAAAGTCTGCCAGGGGAATTCCTGTAAGTCCAATGTTCATTCTGAACACATTCCAGATGTTAGTTTCGAAAAAACATAAATCAGTTTTTCAAAGTGTATTGCTCAGTTTTCCTAGTCTTAAGGCCTGTGTTCTGCGGGAAGTCAAACTAGTTGATCATGATAGTCCCTTCTGGTCATAAAAGCTGTGAATACATGAGCACCTCATGTCTCTCTTGCTTAGTAATCAATTACATTGAAAAATTAAGTCATAGCACTGAATTACTGCAGGGCCAGATAACTGGCCCAGGGCCCTGGGCTATGCCCCACTGTGGGGATCAGGCCCCTCTCACTCCAGCCAGTCTCCCGGGCGTAGGAGGTGTGGCAGCTGGCACCTGGTGTGGCAGAGCAACCCCCAATGCAGCCCATCAGGGCCACAGGCTACAGTGCCAGCCACAAGGCCAGACCCAACAGGGCTAGGCCATGGCCGGGCTCCCACCCCCAGGTGGCGTGAGCAGCTGGTGGCCTTCCCTGTCAGGCCCCTGGGTGCAAAATAGCCAACCAAGGGGCAGGGTGGGAGCACAGAGCCTGGTACCTACCTGCAGTGCTGGCAGGGCAGGAGTGCTCTAAGTGCTCCTGCCCTGCCAGCACTCAGGGCAGTAGGAGACACCAAATTATTGGAGGGGTTTTAGGGGCTGGAACCTGGGACCCCCCTTTTGACCATTGCCTGGGGTTTAAGTCCCTAAAGGCCCTCTGATAATCTGGCCCTGCATTATTGTGTAAAAATGCTTAATTACTATTTTTATATTACAGTAGTGCCTACAGGACTCAACCATAGTAGGAATCATAAAGACACATTAAAAAATAGACAATGCCTGCCCTGAACAGGCAGAACCTTAGGACCAAACCCCATTGAATTGAGTATGTTTGGACTTGAATCCACAAATCTGAACTGGTTCTTCTAATTTTGGTTTCAGATTCTTGGTTTGGATTCAGCCAAAATCTTGTAAGAACAGCTAGACTCCTGAAATTTTTACTATTCAAAATCTTGTGGAAAAAGTTCACAAAATTTTATCAGATTTGTTGAATCTGACCTAAAACCACAGTCAGGGTTTAGTTTTCAACCCAAACTCTTTATTTAGCCTCACCTTAATCTGGAATGCTCAACCCTTTTAAATTAGTTATTTGCGTATGTTTTTCAATGTGACAGAAAAATTCAGAGTGGCACTGTTGCTATTTCCCTTCTCTTACTTCTAAGAATCTGAGTACATTTTTGCAGTTAGGGTGTTTCAATCATTTGCTCAGGGTACTTTCTTACTATTCCAGAGAAAATATTCCCTAATGATTGGGAATCCAGATATACAGATGATAATCCCAACACTGCCATTGATTCACTGCGTGACCTTCCTTGAGCAAGTCACTACTTTGTCTCTGTTTCCCGATCTACAAATCAATCTCTTTCTACATTATAGGCTTCACTGACATACAGGTCTGATGCTTCTCACAAAGAATCCTGGAGTATCATCCCCCTTCTTAACAAATATTTCATAGCACAGTGCTGTGCTGAATTCTTGCTTTAAAACTGTTTTTTATACTATATCATGTATTTGCACACCCTAGTGTATGCAGTGTTGGATCTCAAATAATTAAAACTGCACCACATTTGTCTAAATATGTGACCAGGGTACATTTTGTGAGGGGATGCAGTATCTTTGATTTTCTTTAAAAAATCATGTTTGTTTGTTTAGTTGCAAATCTAATTCACAAACTGAATCAGCAAAGGGGCTTCAAACCTCTAGAGCAAGGTTCTACTGAAGCTCCAAAATAAGCTGTTCAACCTGCTTTCAAAGTCGGGACTACCTTTATCTACCTGTACACATACTCTCTAGAGTTTAATCATCTACACTATCAGAATTTACATGAGTCTTTTGCAAAATTTATTCAGGAAAAAAGAAATGGAATGTAGCAAACATACACACACAGTCTCTGTTTCATATATACAAAAGCCGTCCCATTCTGTATTCAACAACTGCACTCTAGGCCTGTGTTTTTCAAACATTTTTCTTGGGACTCAGTTGTAAAAAATTGTTTTTGCCCGCAACCCAAAAATTATATCTTTGAGCAATGCATTCCAATCTTTTGGCCGGGGCGTCGCTGGCGGTGGGCACACGGGGCACATGCCCCAAATCCCGGCACCAGAGCCCCGGGTCTAGCAGGGCCCACCTCTCCCATCGGGCCGGAGACCATGGGCCCAGCCGCCCATGGCCGCAGCAGCCCCGTCCCCCGCTGGGCATCCGGGGCTCAGCCACCCGCGGTCGCGGCGGCCCTGTCCCTGGCTGGGTATATGGGGCTCAGCTGCCTGCAGCCACAGAGGCCGCTCCTGGCCCCGTCCCCAGCTAGGGCTCCGGGGCTCAGCCGCCCGTGGCTGCATAGGCCGCTCCTGGCTCCATCCCCTGCTGGTGGCGTGGCCTGGGCCAGTGCCCCAGGTGCTTCCCCAGGGCAGGGATGCCCCTGCTTTTGGCAACAGCAGAAGAGGGTGCCATGACCCAGTACCTGAGGGTGTGTGACCTAGTACAGGGTCCCGACCCTAAGGTTGAAAAACACTGTTCTAGGCTGTGAGAGAGGGATTGACCTTTATTGTTTTTCAGGGAGAAATATGAAAGGCAGCATAATTATAGTACGGTGGTAGCTTTTTTGAATAAAAGTGAGTATCTACACATTACAAATATATACGTATACTAGGGTTGTAAAAGGCTAACTGGGGGTGAGGGAGGGAAGTAGCAGCTGGTAGGCTCCCCGCCAACAAGAGCAGCTGGGCAGCTCTTGCTAGCTGGGAAGCACGGAGGGTGAGAGCCACAGCTGGGTTCAGCTCAGTTCCCCGTGAGAGCTGGCCAGCTACCAGGTGAGCTGCAGCTAGGTAGCATGAGAAGCTGAGCCCAACACCACTCCCCACCCCCTACTATTAAAAGTCCATGTATGATGGGAATGTCAATACCAGCAGAGTTTCAGTGAAGAAACCCCATCTAGTTTGGGCTATAGTTCTTGCCCATTTTATTTACATTAATCAGTAAAAATGCCTAAGGGTCTGTTTACACTAGAAAGTTTTGCTGTGTAGAGAGCTACCATTGCTGCCTTAACTATACTTAGTGTGGACACAGTTATACTGTTAAATGTGTTAATATCGGCATAGCATATTTTAGTTCTGGGAGCAGAATAAACTATATAGTAGCTAACTCACCTTTTAATCAATAGCATTGTGTCCACACTAGGTCTTTCACCAGTTTAACTATTTCAGTTGGGGGGAGGGAACCCACTGAAAAGTGCCATATCCAAAATAGTTATACTGGTAAAACTCTGAAATGTAGACCAGGCCTAGCCTGATCAGCACAGCTAGTCGACCAATGGGAAAAACAGACTGACAAATTTATTTCAAAGAAAATGCCAGCGTTCATTGGGTAAGTTACTGGCAACAAATCATTTGGCTATTTCTACTAATTACATAGCAGCATAAGATAGTGAAGCTCTATAATACAATATTTTTTTTATTAAAACCCAAACAAATTACACAGAAGTCTCACATTATACAATAAACACTCTTAGAACTCTTTTGGGATCTCTTCTGAGTTGTTAGCCAGGCAAAGATAAGGTTGATGGAAGAGATAATGAAAAAAAGCCTGCAATTTTAAATGATCACAAGGAAGTGACTGATTACTTCACATCAGGTGTTATATCTGTGTTTTGAGTTTCATAAAGGGAGATTACACAAATCAAACCTAAAAGTAGATTCTGATGGGTATAAGAGTTTTTCAAGTTTGGATCAGCTAGGGGAATGAAGCAGGCTAAACTGAACAGATTACTGAAGTGGAAGTCACAGTCATTGCAGATCAACCCTAGGGGCAACACCCTGGCCTTGATGGAAACCCAATTGAATTTTAGAAGCTTTTTGTTTTTTCCTTTGTTATATTCTTGACCACTTTTTCTTGGGGAAAGTTTAATTTCATTGTACTGAATGAAACTTACCAACTGCCAAGCATTGGCTCACCACAGCCCAACTCCTTTGTCCAGTTCAAAGGCTAAACTCCTGACTAGACTTTGGAAAAATCTTCCATTGAAAAATTCCTATCAGCAAATTCAGATTCTTTCACAGACACCTATCGTTTCTGACAAAACTTTCATCCGGAAGTCTTTGGTTCCAGGATGGAATTTATGGTGTACCTGTATGAGACTGTGAAAGAGAAAGAGGCAAACACTAAAATAAGCAATAAGCCTATTCACTGGTCAAAGCATAGTCCTTGGATGTAGAAGACCCAGATACAAGTCCCCACACCCCAGGTGAGTGCCCTCATCATTAAGCTGTTGGCTATTTTGGGTTCTTGCTCTTCTTGTTTTGACCATAAATTTCATCCTGGTCTCAAGAAACTTTCCAGACAAAAGCTTTGTCAGCACAAATACTTTTATCTGATAAGTTTTGATTTTGATAAATTGACATTTTCTGAAGAAAACTGTTTTTCCAAAAAGCACCCATCCACCTCCAATAGTAAATTTTTGCAGAAATAGGGCCTTGGTCCCTTAAGCTTGGGGATATTCCATTACTAAATAGTAATACAAAATTAATTGCCCTGTGACAGCAACAATTCTTGATCACTGGTAGTGGGGGTGTGAAAGAGCAGCACTTGACATATCCTTTTTCTCCTCCTCTTTAAAAAACATCATCAATTTAAAATGTTAATACATTACATAATGCATACACCTAAATAACCAAAGATATTGCACTGTTAAGAAGAGGGCTAACTAGTCTGTAGTTTGTGAGTTATAATAAACAAATCCAACAAAGAAATATTACAAACACACACATTACCTTGTAAAAGCCAAGAGCATATCATCATCATACCAGCTTTGGAATTTTCTATTAAAATATCACTCTCATAAGCCAAGACCTAAGAATGATACTTTGCAGATGGCTTAATGGTTAACATTTATGCATATGTACTACTTTACTACACTGCCAATCTATTTTTATAATATTAATGTCAACCGTAAGACAGATAAAGGCAGTTTCTTACAGTTACCTGAACCATGAAAAATTGAGAAGCTGTCCTGCCAGTGCAGGACTGCTAAGGGCAGCCAGAGCTGGGGAGGAAAGTGAGGGAAACATATGGCAGAACACACATTATTATTTCAACAAGGAACAATATGTATCCAATAAATGAAACATATGTATAGAGAGACAAAGGTCCATTTGGTGTCTTGTCCCATTAAATGCTCAGGTGGCTCTGTGTTTCATCCCCAAGTGCAAAGCTTTTGCTTTCAAAACAATAAAGGTACCACAACAGAGAACTGTCTATCAGCCCAGGATGTGCCAGCTCCTTGATCAGATGACATGAAGTGTTTGGGTGCAATCTGGCACTTGTAGGTTTGTTTGGTGAATGTGTTCCCTACCTCTTCTTTCCTGTACAGGGCAGTTCTATGGCAGAGAATTGGATTTAAATATTCTATCTACTCTTGTTTCAAGAAAACCCTAAAATACCAAAGGACTAGAGGGAGAGAAACACCTTCCTTTGTATATGTATATGGTCCATTGCACTGTTTTGTTGCAGCACTTCCTGTCTCATGAACTAGTCCAGGGGTCTCACACTTAAACCATCACGAGGGCCGCATGAGGAGCACTGCAGGGCCACACGAGGACTAGTACATTAGCCCGAGGGCCACGTCACTGCAACTTTTCCATAGAACAATATTGCAAATATCAGTAATGATAGTGTCATTGCGGGCTGCAGGAAATAGCTTTAGGGGCTGCATGCAGCCCATGGGCCATGTGTTTGAGACCCCTGAACTAGTCTATACTGATGGCAGCAAAGGGTATTTTACATACCTTGCATACCTCCTGTTGGCTGCTGCTGAAAAACACGACACGTATAGACTAGGGCTTAGGAGAGCATGCATACCTTTTCTTTTCTAGTACACGTCTATTAGTAACAGCAACAAAGCTTAAGTGTTTTAACTTGGGAAGCTATCCCTCCAAAAAACTGAAAAGCATAGCTGATCTTCCAAGCAGTAACAAATACATTTTCTAAATCTATTCAAGTTTGATATGGCAGCTTCCACTAATTACTAGTAAGTGAGGTCAAAGGTCAAATCCTAATTCACCTAAATCATGGTCTGATGTCCATGAATTTGTTGAAAACAGAAGAGCAGCCCAAAATGTGGTTTAGTAAAATATAGGCTAGGTTTGTCCCTTACTATTACTATTATTTTTTGCTTATGTAGCTCCAGAGATGTGCATGGTGCCTTAGAAAACAAATAAAGACAGAGGCACCCAAAGAGCTTTTATCTGAGACTGGACCAAAATAGATGACAGAATGAGAGTGGTTGGAAAGGATGAAGAAAATAAGCTCATAATGTTTTGGATGACTAGGCACAGATTTGGGAGACATTACACATGGATCTGATCTATGTATATCTGTATATAGAAACTGATGTTTCGTAAGTCTCCTCAAATATGAAGTTTAGGAAAGAGTTTTCATCTTTTGGCTTAATATTCCTGTGAAGAAAAAGTCAACCACATTATCCTTCTCTATGCTAAATGATGCTTCAGTGCTAAACATATTTTTTTGTGCGTTTTATCTAATTGCGAATTGCTCTAATTGTCTTTTTCTACTTTGTTTTACAGCTCAGGATTTATGCACAACCACACCAAATACACACTGCAGAATATGCAGCAAATGTTACTAAAGTTGTATTTGACTACTTTGAACAGTATTTTAATATGAACTATTCTCTTCCAAAACTAGGTAATTACCATCATTCATATTGTTCATTCTCTGAATTTACTATCACCATTTACTTTCTGCTCTGATTCATTGTTATTTCATGGAAGGAGAAATAGAAATTTTGCTGCTAACGGTTGCTTAAGTTATACCAAAATCTGCTTTGATTTAAGACTTTATAATTCTAGACGCCCTAGTATATCATGATGGGAGGCTCAGACCCAGTCAGGACATTCTCCTCCTTTCAGTCTGGCAGCTGAATCCAAACACTGGCACTAGCACTGCTATTTTAGAGTGTCCAATTTTAAATAACAAGAAATGGTGGTGACATCAACAGAGAAACAATATGGGCTAATTCAGCCAGATGCAGCTTGAGATAAACAGGTTCAGCTCCAAGGAAGCTTCTGGATCAGAGTCATCAGTGATATAAATGATGCAAGTCATGTGACTTGCTCCAATTTGTGAGCACCCATTTTCACTAGAGCTGAGTTTGGAACCGTAACAATAATTTGTTTTCTGTAGGTGGCTGGACTGAAGATCTCAGAACCAAACAAAACCAATCTTGATACATGACCACATCTTGCCTGTAGCCCCTGTATTTTAAGATGTGTTCCCCCTATCTCAAAAATAAAAAAAACAACTAGATTTGAGATCCCCTAAATTTGGATAGTCAACATCTGGAGCTGATTTGTGAAAGTTGAATCAAATGGGGATATAATTAGAATTTTGAAAAGGCTAACAAACTCTGTCTTAAAATCCAAAGCATAGTTTTACTAAGATTCACACACTTAACACAGAAGGATGGAGAATTTAAATTAAAAACAACAAGTTAAGACAGTCAGAGGAATTTTTTTTAAAAGAATCATGCTATGTACTCTCTCTCATGGAGATGTTAAACTGTGTGAATGTTTTGACCTTCCTCTTTCGCTCAATCCTAAATATCATATGAGTCCCTGTAAATTTTCAGCTACACTACAAATTGCAACTAAATCAGCAGACCACATTACAGCACAATTGTTCTTTAGAAGCTGGTTCCACTTTGTGGATCCATTTAGACAGGATCTTATCTATAACCAAGCTCCCATTTCCGTAACATATCTGATGCTTTAGCCCAGTTAGAGGACACTCATTAGATCCCATCTGCATGGCAAAATGGAACTTAGTCCCCCTCAATAATATTTGTAATGTAGGTCAGCTTAAAAATTTTACATTGTGCCACTCAGACTGTCAGTTTGCAGGGGACAAACATCACAGCTCTCGAGTTCAAAGCCAAAAGTCCATTTTCCCTTCATATCTTTAAGATATCGTCTCTTTAGTGCTATAAATTGATTCCATCAGAAATAGTGAATCAAAGAAGGTTTTAACAAAATGGCTATTTTAAATAAATTAATTTACCATCACTTCAGTGCTTCTAGCTCCACTATTTTTCTTGTATTTTTCCTTTTGGATATTTGACAGACTGTATAACATGTCCCATAGACCTTGCCAGGTTGACTGTTATGATCAGTGACTAAACTGACTAGAAAAAAACAGGCATTAGTAATTACACCTGCAGTTTGCAATTAGGGATGTTATACGAGTTTTTGTCCACTTTGGAATCGACATGTATTTTACTTTAGTCTATGTAAAAAGGCTGCTGTCCTTACTCACAGAACAGAATGCAAGGCCAGTTGAGTCCATAATTCTCTTTTTAACTTGTATTGATTATGGAACATGAAGAAGTGACTCCACAGATTGCAGTGAGAAGCAGCAAATGTCAGGGGCATCGCTGGCACCGGGCACATGGGGCACATGCCCCAAATCCCGGCGCCAGTGCCCAGGGTCTGGAGGGCCCCGCCTCTCCAGGTCTCCAGCCCGATTGGGCCGGAGATCTGCAGGCCAGCCGCCCACGGCCACTGTCCTTAGCTGGGGATCTGGCGCTCAGCCGCCCGCAGCTGTGGAAGCCGCTCCTGGCCTGTTCCAGGCAGAGGATCCAGGGCTTGGCTGCCCATGCCTGCAGCAGCCCTGTCCCCGGCACGGGATCCAGGACTCAGCCACCCATGGCCCTGCGGCCCTGTTCCCAGCCGGGGGCATGGCCTGTGGCCACGAGGCATAGCCTCCTGGTGGGGCCATGGCCTGGGCTGGTGCCCCGGGTAATTCCCCAGGGCAGCAACGCCCCTGGCAAATGTTGTTCATTACATTGGGGTTTACTTCAGTTAGTAAGTCAATAAATATTTGTTATCACAAGGGTGAAAAACAGTGATGTGCCTCATTATGCTACAAACAGTTTCAAATACTTTATTGCCTACAAATTTATTGCCTAGAAAATGCTATTAATTTCTGGAGTCAAACTTAAGTGTTGAATCACATGTGTATTTCCATAAGATTGCAAAGGACGTCATCTTTAGCTATTGTGAATTGTCAAAGCTATATTGAAACCAATGAAACTATGACAATTTACAACAGTTGAAGAACTGTCCCTCTGTATCACTGAGCATCCTAAATACAGGAATAGAGATCCTAGTGTTCACTCTATCATGGCAACATGCAATATAAAAACCTCTTGAATGGTGAGCAACAAAATAATTTCAGTGAAATTTTGCTGGAAGCACCTGGGAGCTGGGAGAGGGCTGGGGCCATTTTAAATCTCCCATCCTGAGCAGCCCAGGCATGTGAGCTGTGCAGGGCAGGAAATGTAAAATGCTGCTGAAGGCTACTGGCTCTACTGAGTGTGCGGGCAACAGGTTGGGGGGAAGGAAGTGGGAGCTGGGCATCAGGTGCATGAGGAGCCAAGTTGCTGGGCACCATAATGTATTGTTGGGAGGAGGAGGGAATTGAGTCCTGCCAAGCACCAAGAGGTGCCGGGGGAGCGGGTGTCATGATAGAGGGGGATGTTGTGAGGTGCTGGGGAGGGAAGCCTGGCCAGGGAGCTGTGGACATGAGGTGTGGGGGAGACCCGTGAGAGAGGACGGTGCTGCAGGTAGTGTGAGGTGCTAGGGGAGGGAAGTGCCATGGGTGGCAGCAGGGGCTGGGGGGTGGGGGAAGTGAGCGTGCTGTGGAATTATTTATCTCATTGAAGCATGCCGTGTTACTGAAAATGTTGGGAACCACTGACAGAGGTGGATTAGAGGTTTCTAGGCCCTTGGGTCTCTCCCACCAGTGGGCCCTGCCTAGGGCCCCAGCCACCAAGTCTAGGGCCTTGTCCCCTGCAGGAGGGCCAGCACTGGGGTGCGGGGTGGGAGCCAGAGGTCAGCTCCAGCCCAGCTGATTGACCTCCTGGGCCGTGGGACTGACCAGAGAATCCAGGAAAGCTTCGGGTGAGGCTCGAAGGCTGCACAGGAGGCTGTATTGCACGGCAGCCTGCCCTCGGGGGAGAGGCAGGAGAGCAGAGCCCAGCCTCTGGCATGGCCCAGCCTGCGCCCAGGGTGGACTGGCCAGGCCAGGGATGGTGCAGGAGGGAAGAGCCCAGCCTCCAGCCCAGGGCAGCTCTGCTCCCCCCTCCCAGCACGACATGGCAGAGGGCCCCCCACATTGTGCAGGCCCCTGGGCACGAGCCCTGTAGGCCCATGCACTAATCTGCCCATGACCATTGAACTGTTATCTTATGCTGTGAATGGGCAGATGGATGTCTTCCTACCTAAAAAAAAAAGACTAAACACTTTTAGAGAATTCAGTGTTTACCCAACTGTGGTTTATTTTGTTTCTTTGGTTTTTTTTTCTCAATGCAGATAAAATAGCTATTCCAGATTTTGGCACTGGTGCTATGGAAAACTGGGGTCTCATCACTTACAGAGAAACAAATCTACTTTACGATCCCAAAGAATCTGCTTCGTCCAACAAACAGAGAGTAGCAGCTGTAATAGCCCACGAGCTCGTTCATCAGGTAGATTTTACTAAATCTTTAATGTTTTGCAGGCACTGGATGTGCACGATATCCATACTTGATTTATGAAAATAATCAGTCAGACACATTTTCAGGTCTTCTAAGAATGTTTAAGTCTCACTTTAAAGTAATTGCACAGAGGCAATGAATGCTACTGTTAGTTTTACAGGACTAGAATTATAGCAAGTGGACTTTTCTCAGAAAATTAGATACATGGGACCCAATTTTCAGCCAGCCTCTGAAAAGTCTGCCTGCAACATCTTCCCTCACACCTACTTACTCACACACTCATCCGCCCACTCAGATCATTTACATGTCCAGATGTGTGACTGAAGCTTGCAAAAGGATGCAACTGTGAACTTTGGAAGCTGTTTGAAAATTTGGTTCATATAAAAGTAAATCAAATCAAGAGGAAGAAACTAAAAATAATTCCAGTAGTATATGATTCAGTACTAATTGCCAGTGTAATATGTAATTTCATAATAAAAATGATTAATGTGCATTGTGAATTCCCATAAAAAACTAGCTTTATGACAAATTTTTCCTCCTGGAAGAAACAGGAAGAAATTTTAACAAATTAATGTATTGCAGGAAGATTTGGAAGACTATAATATACACATTACTGTAGCTAACACTTCATATTTAATGCTTACAATTATAGTGGTTTGGAAACATTGTGACCATGGACTGGTGGGACGACTTGTGGCTAAATGAAGGATTTGCCAGTTTCTTTGAGTTCTTTGGAGTAAATGCTGCAGAAGCTGATTGGCAAATGGTAATTATTTTTGTATTTTTTTTTAATTCTGGAATGGAGTAAAAATTAGAGTCATGTCACAGATCCTGGAAAGAAGGACATATAGTAGATATGCAGACACTTAATTGTTGTGGTGCACAGATACATAAAGGAAAACAGGCAAGGTGTCCTGTGACACTTTTGAAGACTAACAAGTTTATTTATCACATGAACTTTAGAGTGAGAAAATCCCCCTTTGTCAGATGCTTTGAAGATGGGAAACTTACAGAATGAGAGGAAAATAAATGTAGGGAAGGGTAAGCCATAGTTTCAGGTCACACTGTCACAGCAAATCAAAGCAGTTGTTAAGATTCAAACACAGAGGAACAGGATATAGAGGAAAGTGAGGTCAAATGACCTGTTGTAATGAGAAAAAAATTCAAAGTCCTTATTTAGTCCTGAACAGACAGTCAAATTTGTAAATGAATTCTAAGTCTATAGTTTCTCTTTGAAGCCTTGATGTGTTATTCAATTGCTTGAGCACAGAGAAAGGAGATACTGTAACAGACTGATTTGTGTGGTTGTGTATTACTGACCTCTACTGGATGGCATGTGTAACAATAGTTCATTTTCTAAACTGTCCTGCTAACTAAGTTTTGATGTGAAACCAGGAGCATTGCTGCCCCAGAGAAGGACCTGGGGCCCCACCCCAGGCCCCGCCCCCTGTCTGCAGGTCACGCCCCCTGCCCGCACATCATGCCCCCGGCCGGGGACAGGGACAGGAGTGGCTGCCACGGCTGCGGGCGGCTGGGCCTTGGAACCCCGGCCGGGGACAGGGCCAGAGTGGCCGCCGCTGCTGCGGGAGGCTGGGCCCTGGATATCTGGCCCAATCGGGCTGGAGACTGGGAGATGTGGGGCCTGCAGGACCTGGGGCACTGGCACTGGGATTCGGGGCACGGGCCCTGTGTGCCTGGTGCCAGTGATACCCCTGTGTGAAACTAGCCTATCTACTAGACGTGCAAAGTTCTGCTCCCTTCATTTTGATGAGTGAGTAAAATATTAGTTTATCATCATAGTAAACAATTAGAAAGTGAATTCAGAGCCTGCCCATGACAATTTTGCAAGGTGGCTATAAGTTCTATTCTTCTTCAAGCGCTGCTCACGTCATTCAGTTACAGGTGTCTACATGCCGCAGTGCACGGTTGGCTGGAAAACTTTTTGCCCTAGCCTGTAAGAGCAGGGTCAGAGGCCAATGGCCCCTCTGGCCGCATCTGTGGCTATACATATGACTGTGACCCTGACTCTGGCCCTCCTCAGTTCCTTCTTTCTGCCCTCAGCAAAGGTACCGGAACAGCCCGCTCTCACATTCATGCAAGCACCCGTTTCAACGTGTATGAACCATCCATTTAATTTAGCAAATCTATTTATGGACATCATCCTCCCACAGTCTGGTGTCCCCACCGAGTCCACACAGCATCTGGAGTCCAAACATCGCTCCAACCCACCGCCAACCATGCCAGACTTCAAACCCTGCACCAGCTGCGGCAAGGCCTTCCCAGTGAGTGGTCTTCACAAGAAGTGCCTAAAATGCCTGGGTGAGACCCACCAGGCTGATAAATGCTCCATCTGTCATTCCTTCAAGCAAAGGACCAGAAAGACAGGGACCAAAGGCTGCGTACAATGGCCTTGGAGCAGGTACTGCAGCCAGCCCCCACTACATCTGGGGAGCCTAAAGAACTGCCAGCATTGTGTGCCAAGTCAGCACCAGAGCCCCCTCGGTGCCAGTCTCCAGTGGACCAAAAGAAGCCTTGCTTGGGGTCAGACTCAGCACCAATGCACTGGTGCTGGTCAAGATCCCCATAACTACCTCTTACCAGAGGCAAGAGCCTGGAGCAGCTCCCAGTCCCTTCAATGCTGGAAGCCTTCAAGGCTGCAAAGAGGGTCCCTCAGCTGCTGACTCCCAAGCCTCCCAAGCCCTCCAAACCTAGAGGCAAGCCTGCCTTTCTCTCAAAGGCATGGGCAGCTGCCAAGCGTCACCCATCTATGGCGCAGAGATGGAGTAAAAGCTCATCCACTCCACTAAAGGCTACTCCGGTACCGGGTTCATCCCCAATGTGCTCCGAGCCGGAGCATGAGGAAGAAGGGGAGTGTCCAACCTTCTCCCCAGAGACCTCTTGAGAGTGCTCCATACCGTGGTTGCAGGGCTCCAGACGCGCGAGGTCCAGATCTGGTTCCTCTGGCACCTCTGACGCTGAATCGTGGCACTGATGCTCCCCCTCATCCCTGGCACTGACTCTGGCAGCTGAAAAAAATGGTAGAGAAGCATTGCCGCAAGCAATCCCCAACACCGCTACAACGTGGGAGCTCCCGTACTGACTCTTCAGTGCTGGCCACTTCAGCACTGACATTGGCCCACTCTCCCTCCCTGGCACTGAATAAAACCAAGGGCTGATTGCATAGTCACTGGCGCAGCACTTATCAGCACTGTGATGAAAGAGGCTGTTCCCCAACATGCTGAGAATCAGCACCGCATTCATTTAGGGAATGGTCTAGTTCATTTAGGGAATGGCCCTTTCAGGAGGAGCCCACAACTCCTCCAGACCCTCTCATTCCCTGGGGACCTCTGAGGAAGAGTTCGACCCCGGTACCAACCAGGCTCAGGGCAGTAGATCGAGGGTCCTGTCATCCTCCTCTCCAGATGAGGCCACATACCCTAGACCCCTGAATTATAGGGATGACCCTTGCACCCACCAAGAACTCCTGCACCGTATGGCAACAAACTTAAACCTGGAAGTAGAGGTTGTTAAGGAGGACTTTGACCTCCTCTTTGATGTGGGTGACGTGGCCCCCTCCCACAAGAATTTCTGTGCCACTCCACAAGGGGTATACAAAACAGTCAAAGCCTGCTGGCAGACACCGTCATCCATCCTGCCAGTATCCAAGACTGCTGAATGCAAATATCATGCGCTACCTGAAAAATCTGCATTCCTTTTCAATCACCATACACCACGGTCCCTAGTGGTTGATGTGTTAAACCAAAAGGAGAAACAGGGAAAGCCAGCTTCCACTCCCAAGAACAAAGAGGCTAAAAGACTGGACCTCTTTGGGAGGAAGGTTTACTCCACTTCGGCCCCCCGGCTCTGTGTCGCCAATCATCAGGTGCATATTGGGTGATATATTTTTAACTTATGGAAGCCCATGGAGCGGTTCCAAGACCTAGTCCCTCGAGAACAGTTCAGGGACTATGGGACTCTGGTGGAAGTGGGCATGCTGGCTTCAGGCAATGCCCTTGTTACCTCTTGGGATGCGGCTTATACAGTCAGCTGGGGTATAGCCTCGGCAGTGGCTATGAGAAGAGTGGCCTGGCTGCAGGGGTCCAGCTTATCCCCACAGATGCAGCAGGCTATATGGGATCTCCCCTTCGAGGGCCCTATGCTGTTTGTGGAATCTGTGGATTCCAGGCTGCATGGGATGAAGGACTCTAGGGCCACCCTGTAGCCCTTAGGAATGCATACACCAGGTGGTGAGACCCAGCAGCAGCCTCAACAAATGCAACAGCAACAACAGGGATCACGCCAGAGTTCTTACCAATAGCCTCAGTGCCAATATGCGGGCCCCAACCGAGAAGGTCAGGGAGGGAGGGCCCATAGACCTCAATTGCCCTCCGACTCACCCTGCCAGGGTGGTGGCAGTTCCCACTCTTCCAACCAGCAGCAGAGGTTTTGACCCATCACCAGAGGGCCACTCCACTCCCACCTGCCAGCCCCCACTGTTCAAAAACCGACTAGGCCCATTTTTATACCAGTGGGCCACCATCACATCAGACCGCTGGATACTAGATAAGGTATCCAGGGGATACTCCATCCAATTCAAATCCAAACCTTGGGACAGAAAACCACCTCCTCACTTGACATTCGGGGACTCTTCTCATGATCTGCTTCTATGAAAGGACTGCAAGTTGCTAACATTAGGGGCAATAGAAAGAGTCCCCCAAAAGAACAGGAGAAAGGGTTCTACTCCCATTATTTTCTGGCCCCCAAGCCAAACAAGGACCTGAGACTAATCCTGGACCTCAGAGCCTTAATCAAACCCTTAAGGAGAATAAAGTTCCATATGGTTTCCCTCTCACAGATTATCCTGGCCCTAGATCCTGCGGACAGATTTGTGGCCCTTGACCTCAAGGACGCTTACTTTCACATAGAGATAAAACACAAACACAAAAGATTCCTCCATTACGTGGTGGTGGGGGCAACACTTCCAGTTCACCTCACTCCCATTCGGTCTCTCCCTGGACCCCAGGGTGTTCACCAAGTGCATGGTGGCAGTAGTAGCTCACTAAAGAAAATGAGGAGTGAGGGTATACCCTTACCTCGATGACTGGCTGATAAGGGAGAAATCCAAGCACCAGGTGCGACACTGCATCAGGTTAACAATGTGACTGTGCAAAGGGCTGGAGCTCCACATAGAATCATAGGGTTGGAAAGGACCTCATAGGTCATCTAGTCCAACCCCCTGCCAGAGGCAAGACCTCTCCCACTAAACCATCCCAGTCATGGTTTTGTCCAGCCAGGCCTTAAACACCTCCAAAGATGGAGATTTCACCACCTCCCTCGGCAGCTCATTCCAATGCTTCACCACTCTCCTAGTAAAAAAGTTTTTTCTAATATCCAGCCTCGACCTCCCTAACTGCAACTTGAGACCATTGCTCCTCGTTCTGTCCTCTGTTACTACCAAGAACAGTCAAGCTCCATTTTCCTTGGAGCATCCCTTCAAGTAGTTGAAGGTTGCTATCAAATCCCCCCTCATAAACTTAGAAAAAGCCAAGCTCTTCCCGAGAAGGAAAATAGCGCTCATAGGAGCCCTTCTGGATTCACTAAAAGGGAAAGCATCCCTGCCCCCATCAAGGTTTCAGTCCATTTGCACCATCATTTCAGAGCTTCACGGTGCCCCAATCACTATGGTCAGATGCTGCCTTCAGCTCCTGGGCCATATGGCAGCCTCCACATCCGTGATAAGAATGGCCCGCCTGCATATGAGACCCTTCCAGCTTTCACTAGCCATGGTTTTTCACCCCTGCCAGCACCCACTGAGCAAGGTGCTTTCCATTCCACCCAAGGTCCTGACAACATTGGAAATCTGGCGAGACCCCCAATTTGCCTTCGGGGGATCACCTTTGAAACCTTCAACCCTTCGGTGACCCTGATCACCAACACTTCAGAGAGGGGTTTGGGGGCCCATTGGTCAGGGGGCCTATCAACACTGGGGACCTGGTCACTCAAGGACAGCCCCCTTCACATCACTATAAAAGAGCTCAGGGCAATTCCCCTGGCAAGCAGGGCCTTCACAGACATAGTAAAGGGGAAAACAGTCCAAGTCCTAACAGACAACACAGCTGCCATCTTTTACACAAACCGTCAAGGTGGGGCCTGCTCCCCTGCCCTGTGCATGGAGGCTATCAACCTCTGGAAACAAGACTTGAGACACAGCTTCACCCCAGTAGTGGTTCACCTACTAGGGGCAAGCAACAACAAAGCAGATTCACTGAGCAGGGAATTTCTCTCACACCACGAGTTATCCCTGCATGCAGAAACAGTGAGGTTCATCTTCAGACTATGGGGCACACCCCAAACGGACTTATGTGCAATACACCAGAACCAGAAGTGTCCCCAGTTCTGTTTGCTCAGGAGACAGGAGAGGGGTTCACTCTCGGATGCCTTCCTGACCCCGAGGGGGGGACTACTGATGTATGTGTTTCTCTATATCCCTCTGATCCACAGGGTCCTTTTAAAAATAAAAAGGTATGGAGCAAACATGATATTAATAGCTCCAGCTTGGCCCAGACAGCACTGGTATTCAACGCTATGCGACTTATCGATAGTCACCCCTCTTTGCCTCCGATACAGAGCAGACCTGCTGACACAAGATGCACACTGCCTGCATCACCCGAACCCCTGTGTACTACACCTAACAGCATGGAGGCTGTGTGGCTAAATGAAACAGAGAGATTGTTCAGAAAGGGTCAGAAGGATACTAATTGGCAGCAGAAGACCCTCCACTAGGACCACTTACACCAATAAATAGAAGCAGTTCTTCCTCTGGTCCTGGGATAGAAAGATAGTCACAGAGTCAGCCCCAATCCAATCTATACTGGACTACCTGGCTAGACCTAAAAGATAGAGGCCTTTCAACACCCTCTCTCAGACTATTAACTACCAGCGATCTCGGCCCTCCATGAGAAGGTAGAAGTGGTTCCAGTTTTCTCACACCCCACTTCCCCTAGATTCCTAAAGGGAATCAAAAGGATCTACCCACAACCCAGAGATCCTACTCCACAATGGGACTTGAACGTGGTGCTTCGTGCCCTAACAGAACCACCATAGGAGCTCTTAGACTTATGCGCTTCTTTGGTCCTATCTTGGAAAGTGGCCTTCTTGGTAGCCATAACCTCAGCTAGATGAGGATCTGAGCTAAAGACCCTCTCCTCAGAATCTCCATACACTAGGTTCTTTATGGGCAAGGTGCTACTACCCCCGCATCCAGCCTCTCTCTCAAAGGTGGCTTCTCAATTCCACCTGAACCAGGACATCAGTCTCCTGGTGTTCTTCCCAGACCCTCAGATTACGGAGAATCAGAGGAAATATCACACTTTAGATGTCAGGAGGACACTCCTGATCTATATATATCGCACCCACCTGTTCCGCAAGACATCCCAATTATTCGTTGCAGTTGCAGAGCATAAAAGAGGCCAGCCAGTGACAACTCAGTGTATTCTGGCTTGGATAGTGAACTGTATTAAAGACTGTTACAAAGGGTCAAATGTGCCCCTCCCTGGGAGAGTCAGGGAGCACTCAACTAGAGCACAGGTACCCTCAATGGCCTTCCTAGTGCAGGTCCCAATCCAGAAGATCTGCAGAGCAGCTATGCAGTCACCACTACACACCTTCATGATGCACTATGCAATCATCCAACAGGCACAAGATGATGCTGCATTGGGTAGAGCCGTGCTCAGAGTGGGTAAGCTGTAACTCTGCCTACCATCCTGGGTCCTGCTAGCAGTGACCTGTAACTAAATGATGCAAGCAGCGCTTGAAGGAGAATGGTGGGTTACCTGTAGTAACCATCCTCCTTCGAGATGGGTAGCTCATATACATTCAGGTCCCTCCCCCTGTCTCCACTACTTAGAGCTGGTGAAAAGAAGGTACTGAGGAGGGTCGGGATCAGGATCATATATAGATAGATAGATAGATGCAGATGCAGTCAGAGGGGGCGTTGGCCTCTGACCTTGTTCTGACAGGCTAGGGCGAAAAGCTTTGTGGCCAACTGTGCACTGCAGCACGTAGACACCTGTAACTGAATGCATGTGAGCAGCCCATCTTGAAGGAGGACGGTCACTACAGGTAACCCACCATTCCTGAAAGATGGAGAATCTCCTTTTATTCTGGTAGATTGTCAAGTAGAGGGTTAGGGTGGGATCTGAGAAATGATTCTTCTACTCTACTCTGCACTAATTAGGCCTCAGCTTGAGTACTGTGTCCAGTTTTGGGTGCCTCATTTCAAAAAGGATGTGGAGAAACTGGAAAAAGTCCAGAGAATGGCAACAAAAATTATTAGAGTCTGGAACATTTGACCTATGAGGGAAGAATTAAAAGAGCTGGGTTTGTTTAGCCTAGAAAAAAGGAGACGGAGAAGATATGATAACAATTTTCAAAATATCTAAAAGGCTGTTATGAGGAAGGAGAAAAATTATTCTCCTTTATCACAGATGATAGGACAAGAAGCAACGGGCTTAAATTACAGCAAGGGAGATTCAGACATTAGGAAGAACTTCCTAACTGTAAGAGTGATTAAACACTGGAATACGTTGCCTAAGCAGGCTGTGGAATCTCCTACATTAGGGGGTTTTTAAGAGCAGGTTAGACAAACACCTGTCAGGGATGGTTTAATCTGAGTACTTGGTTCTGTGATGGGTGCAGGGAACTGGACTTGATGACCTGTCATGGTCCCTTCCAGTTTCTGTGATTCTATACATCTTCATCATCTGGACCCACAGAAAGGATGCCCTTGAAGATTTCCACAGAGATGTCAACAATTTCCACTCCACAATCAACCTTAGTCTGGAACACTCCACATGGGAGATCCACTTTCTGGACACTACAATACAAATCAGTGATGGATACATAGTAATACCACCCTATACTGAAAACCTACAGACTGCTACAGCTACCTACATCCTTTGAGCTTCCATCCAGGACACACCACTCGATCCACTGTCTACAGCCAAGCCCTAAGATATAAATGCATTTGTTTTCATCCCTCAGAGACAGGCAGCTTCAGGATCTCTATCAGAGATTCTTAAAATTACAATACCCACCAGGAGAAGTGAGGAAACATTGACAGAGGCACACGGGTACCCAGAAGTTAACTACTACAATCCCCAAGTCAAACCTCTACAGCACATCATCAAGGACTCACAGCCTATTCTACAAGACAATCCCACACTTTCTCAGGGCTTGGGTAGTACATCTCATCTCTCTTATAGACAGCCCCCATCCTTAAGCAGATACTCAACAGCAAATACAGATCTAACATGAAAAACATTAAAGCAGGTACATATGTCTGCAACAAATCACATTGTCAAGCCCCCCCCCGCCACCTTATACATTAGACAATCTCTGTGCAAAAGAATAAATGGATATAAATCGGACGCCAGAAAAAACATTCAAAACCCAGTAAGGGAACACTTCAGTCTCCCTAATCACTCCATTAATGATCTGTTAACAGCTGTATTCAGGAAAATGGATAACAAAAAATCTGCAAAGAGAAACTGCAGAATTGGAATTCATATGCAGATTTGACACCATCAGCTTAGAGTTTAATAGAGACTATGTTTTTTCCCCATTATGACAGATAATTTTGCTTTTCTATCTCCCTCCTATATGCTGTTCATCACTTTTTGAATCTAAACAATGGCACTGATTTGCTGTTACAGTCTGACTTGATCCTATGACTTATACTTCCATGAGGTTTTTTTTGTTCCCATTCTGCAAGTTGCCCATCTTCAAGTGTCTGATGTAGTTGGATTTTCTCCCAAGAAAGTTCATGCAATAAATAAATTTGTTAGCCTTTAAGAATGCCACTAGACTCCTTGTTTGTATAACTACATGTTATTATTGATATGTAGCCCCTTTTTAAATCCAAACACAGCATTTGACTAAAGCACAGAGCTGTACACCAGGGAATGAATAGAACAGAACGTTATATAGATCTTTAGTCTCACTCACCTATTAATCAAGAATTATGGGAATATGAATCACAGGTTACTGGATCTGACAAAGAAAAAGATAATCAGGGACAGCCCTTGCGTGAACCCTATATACTCCTCAACCTGACCTCTATATCCATGTGTGCTTGATCTCCAAGCTGGAATTAGTTATAGTCTCCCTTTTTTGCCTTGCTGAGCTTTTTGTGTTTTGTAATACACATGTGGAAACAGGATTTTGTAAAAGGCAATTTATCATAGCTGAGGACAAAATGTCCACCTCTTTGAAATACAGTGATAATACACAAGTCATTCTATAAACAAGGAGAAATTCTTCCATCATCAGCATTCCCCCCATACATCAAAGGCAGGTCCAAAGCTTCCATTTACATTTATAAACTAATTATTTGCATTACAGTCCTGGTTTTGTTTCTGATTTAATGTTTTCTGTTTACCAGCTTGATCAGGTGTTAACTGACGATGTACTACCGGTGATGAAGGAGGACTCTTTGTTGTCTTCCCACCCTATTGTGGTCAGCGTGTCATCTCCAGCTGAAATCACATCTGTATTTGATGGTATATCATACAGCAAGGTAGGAGAGGCCTTGCATTATAACCTTAACTATGACTGAGGGGTTGGCTACAGTCACGGTTATGTTAGCAAAATTTATATCACTCAGAGTGCATTTTTTTCCCTCACAGTCCAGTGCAACAAAGTTTTGTTGGCAAAGCCAGGGGTTAAAGTATAATTTGGGGGGCCCCAGAACCCTCCTAAATTGGTGGGCCCCCCTCACAGCAGTGCAGGCCCCCTTCACCCACCCCAGCTACGCAGGGGTTAAAGTTTAATTTGGTGGGCCCTGGAACCCTCTTATATCTCCAGGCCGACATCACAGGTCTGGGCCCACCCTCACACAGGCCCAGACCCACAAATGCCTGCCCCCCAGCCCAGGCAGTCATTTGCAACCACTTCTTAGTACCACATGCATCAGTTATCACTCAGCTCCACCCACCCTCAGCTACACAGACACCCATGTACACACTCCCAGCTACACACACACCCAGCTACACACCCATCTCCACCCACCCCCGAGCTACACATCCCCAGCTACATACCCATCCCCAACCCACACAGCTACCCCACCCACTCCCTGCTACACACACAGGTACACACCTCCAGCTACACATACACACACACACACATACACACACACACTCCTAGCAGCATTCCCTGTCCCCCAGCAGCTCCATGTCCCCCCCATCCCAGAGGCCAGTGCCCCCCCTCCCCAAAGGCCTTCTCCCAAAACCACCGTGGGGCTCTTCAGAGCCCAGCTGAGGCCCTACTTCAGCTGTTTGCACGCTGGCTGACCGGCTGGGAGCTGCTTCCTGGACACAAGCTACTCCTGCCCTGCAGGGGGGAGATTTACAAACTCCCCACCTGCCACAGCTCTCTGCTGGTGGGGCTTAAGGTAGAGCAGGCCTTAAGGTAGAACGTGCTGGAACTCTGCTTTCCAGCTGCTGTACCTCTTTTTAGGGGTCCCTGAGCTCTGTGCTCCGGTGCATTCCTCCAGAATGCTACCCACCCAAAAAAACAGGGGGCCCTGGAACTGTGTTCCGGTGCATTCCCCCTTACTTTAACCCCTGGGCATAACCATCCGTGTATGTAGACAAGACCAGAGGAGACAAAAAGCAATGGCACTCACAGACAATCAGCCTGTGTCTGCATTAGTTCCTCACCATTGTTAACATTGTTTCTGGTTAAAGTGAATATGACAGCAATAGTTTAGCCAGGGTTCCAGGCAGCCATCATCATTCTGACTGCTGTACCCTAAATCTGCTCACATCATGTGTACACATGTGGGGATTAAGGTGTTGGCAGCCCTTCGCACCTTGTTCCCACCTAGAGTTCCCATTGTCAATGATGGAGCTACACTAGGATGGCTAATCGACATGGTGGTGGTGACAATGACAGCAGCCAGCCACCTAGCTAAGGCAGGGAACTGAATGTTGCTGAAGCAGTGTTAATGACAAAGCAAATTTTTTTAGACAGGGCCACTGCTTTTAGTGCCAGTATTTATAGGAGCAAGGCAAGGATTTGACCCAGTGGCTTGTTACTGAAAAATATTCCTGACATTTACAGTTTTTAGCACACTTAAACTGTTTGGTTAACAGCTTCTTGTACAACTTTACAGCTCTTTCCTATTTGATGCTATAGCTATGGTTTCCTCAGCACTTCTCAAAATTCACTGCACCGCAACCCCCTTCTGACAACAAAAATTATGATCTGATCCTGGGTGGGGATGGTACACAGGGGAGATGGCAGAGCCAGAGTCTGAATCCCAATTCACTAAGCAGGTGGGGGCTCAGAGTCTGAGCACTGCTGCCCTGTGCTGAAGCCCTCAGGTTTTGGCTTCATTCTGGGGTGATGGGATTCAGGCTTTGGCTTCAGCCCTGGGCCCCATCAAGTCTTGACAGCCCATGTTGTGGTCCCAACTCATAGTCTACAACCCAATCATTCAGACTCTCAGTTCATGGTGTTTATTAAGAGCGCAATTACTTAAAAAATTCAGGAACTCCCAATGATAAGCTGCATTAGAAAACCTGATTCCAAAAAAGAAAAAAGAAAAAAAAAAGGCTTAAGATTTTGAGTTAAATGCCTTGAATCTTCGGCATTCTTTCTTTAGAATCCTGCATATACAGAGATTCTAACACAGAGTCTGTCAATATTAATCCAGTCTGTTCTTCTTCCCAAGGCTTCCTTTATTATGCTAAGCAGAAATGTATCTGTCACTGATTTTAGCTTCATCTGTGTCTAGAACAAAATCCTTTTGAGTATTAGCCATCTATTTTTACTGGCTAACCCAGCATCTGAGTAGGCTATATCTTTTATTGTTATTTTCTTTTTTACCAATTGTTAGTATTCAACAGTACAAATGAGTATTCATTGCTCCATTAATTTCCAGTAAACAAACTATAAACCAGTAGGCAAATTGCGTTCTAATAGCCCTGAAGGTCTCAGTCAAACCAACAAAAGTCAAGATATGTATAGCAAAATCTGATATTCTGGATCTAAAAATGACTTCACCAATGTAGTGAACAGGAGACAACATTCTTTTCTACAGTTTTTAAAAAGGTACCAAGTTGGTACTATGTTGTACAAGAAATGGATAAGAAACGCCCATCTTTAATTAGCCATCCCCTTTATGCCTTTAACTTAGTTACCCTGAAACGGAATGTTTTAAGATAAATCACTGTTTTGGAGACGTACAAAGTCTGGGAAAAGTAAGCTCGGGATATATTTTGCCTTGAACCTGAGTATCCTCACTTTGTAGATTTAACTTGGACTATTCTTTATTATCAGTAGGTAAATCAGTGATAATAAGCTTAGTTTGCTTCCTTTCAGGTAACATTACAAAAAACTAAGACAACCTCTTACAAAAGCGTGACAGATGATAATTAACACATCATGCGGAGCTCAATATAAATTTAATCAGAACACATGAACATGCTCATACAGGCTAAAGATGCAATGAATTTCTTAGGCCTATGGAGTCATCACAGCATACTCTGTACTTACACATCTGGTCAGCCTCTGATTGATGCAGTACTATATAGCTAGAAAAGTCAAGTTCTTGTAGTTATGTTGGTTCCAGAGGGTCAGAGAGACAAGGTGGGTGAGGTAATATCTTTTCTTGGACCACCTTCTGTTGGTGAGAGAGACAAGCTTTTGAGCTTACATTCTGGTTTCCTTTGAGATTGCACTTCCAATGTTACATTAATTGTCAGCTGTCAGACACTTTAGATAAAAGACAATTTCACCATATTATACAGCTGGTATAAGTGACTCACTCCACAGTTAAAATTGTTTTGAGATTTGCACTTGAATTATTACACTCCATCTTGCTCACAGTTTAATTTTACAGTTTAATACATTATATCTTCAGATGATATTGAATTGTCCATGATATTTTTTATCTTTAATATTAAAGAGGAAATGTTTGAAAAATAGCTCATTTTTCACTTAGTTTTGAGTCTCACCATTTCTGTAGAGCTAATGATCTGCAAACATGAACAATTCCCAATTTACATACATGCCACCACGTAGTATCTCTGAAATCGAGTAGCAATTAAAAGAATATGCTAGTAGCAAGTATGTTTTACAAAAAATAAAATAGAGAGTGAGCTGCTTAGCTGGTGTAAGTCAGTGTCACTTCATTGACTTCAATTGAGCTATGCCAGTTTATACCCAAATGAGAAGCTGATCCACATAAATGTTATGTCAACTGGGTTTATGTAATTTGTTTTCCTCAACTCCATAGCCTATCAACCTCAAGGGAATCACAAAAGGCAGCCAGGAGGGTTGTGAGGATAAGAAACACTGTACTACATTATCTATAAATGTGGCCTTATAGTTTGTATAATCAATCAGTTCTTAAGCTTGTGGACCTCTCCAAGTTTTATAACAAAGCTATTTTTGAATTGAAGAAGCGCTATCTGCTGTTCAGATTGAGAACTACAACAATAAATAGGAAAATAACAAACAAGGAGTCTGATGGCACTTTTAAAGCCTAACGAATTTATTTATCGCATGAGCTTTCGTGGGAGAGAATCCCACTGTCAGGTGTTTGAAGTGGGATTCTCTCCCATGAAAGCTCATGCAAAAAAATAAATGTGTTAGGCTTTAAAAGTGCCACCAGACTCCTTGCTTGTTTTGCTCGACTAGAGCAACTTAAGAAAAGAACGTTTCCAACCTAAGGTCTTGTCTATTGCTGTTTGAAACTACAGCTCTACAAAAGATCATGCAATGGAACTTTCAGTGCAGAGTAGCAGGGTCCACTCGGCCAGTCAGCATACAGCAGACAAATGTGCTGTACATTCACACCCGGGCCTGCTGTGTATAACATTTTTGTGTAGACAGTCCTAACTATTGCCTAAATCTACTCAGTGTGAACAACCATTCCAGTATGATCCTGGTTTGTCCGAACTGTCATTCCTAGTAATATAAACAAGGTGGCAAGGCTTATTGAGGACTGACAGAAGTGCTTGATCTCATGTGACAGTGACCTTTTTAAAAAACAGTTCAAAATGTTTTTTCAACCTTCTTTTTCCTGTGGGGGTAATAAAATTTACTAACAAAAAGATGTGTTGAGTTTTGTTTTTTTATTTTCCCTTCCCTCTCTCTGTGTCTATTCCATTTTCTCTCTTCCATCTGTCTACTATTTCCTCTCTCCATTTTTATTTCTTCTTTTCTACCTTGGCGTTCTCCACTCTCTTCTTTTTCCCCTATCTCACCTTCTCTCCTCAGGTGCCTCAAAAGCCCTTCTTTAGTTTGTAGCAGAACTAGTTAACCTGCTTCAGAGGCTCATATTTTTATGCCAGCTCAGCATACCAGTGTAATTTAAGTCTTAAGTACAATCTAAAGCTGAAGATTTACAGCATTTTAAAGGCTCCTAATTTCTTACGCAAACTCTAACAACAGGATTTGAAATGAGAGCAGAACATCTGAGTGAGACAGTGTGTTCTGCAGAAATAAGGAACTAAATTTGTATCCATACAGATTATTTTCTATTTTTGTTATATCAAATATTCACCCTAGTGAAATCTTTGAGATTAATGAGAATCTAGTTTTAAAAAGGCATGAAGTGACCTTTCTTTTTCTACTCAGGGAGCATCAATTCTCAGAATGCTTCAAGACTGGATTACACCTGCATATTTTCAAAAAGGATGTCAGGTATGAGCTACGATAAAACATGCCAGAAACTAAAATAAACCACAGGAAAAGGGAAAGATTTTACTCATAAAAATTAAATATGGTATGTTCACTTTGGGTGTGCTCATTAGAACTTTAGATAACTATTTCAGTACTATCTATACTAACGCTTATGCCAATTAATTCAAATTTTATGTTTGCACAAAGTAGAGACAATAACTCCTTCAAACACATCTGAAAAAGCGTTGTAAACAATAAAAGCTAGGTTACATGAATTCCCAGCATGATGGTACAGTTTAGTAATGCTATAAAAGTTATGGAACCTTTTGTAGTGGGAATAGGTAGCAATGTTAAATGGAAATTCACACTCAAAATGAGTTGGAGCTTGAACAGAAGGGTTGTGTGTGTGCTTTGAGGCCTGCCAGTGATGACCCTAGGCATTGATAATCTGACAGTACCCTCCTGATTCCTTTCTAACCCCTCTATCCCAGTTCTCTTATCAACAGTAACTAGGACTTAATCTTCCTAATGACAGTTGTGCTCTCCTGTTTACAGAAATTTACCTGAGGGCTTTACAAATCTTGATTCACCTAGCACTTGCAGAACTTGAAGCTGATCCTGAGGCCACTATAGAGAAGCTCCTCTTTCAGAGCAATTAGGGAAGGCAGGGTCTGAAATTGGAAATATTCCACATCTATGAGTCAAGATGAATAGTGCTAGGTAAGCAGCACTTGCCTTACTTTAACCCTATAAAGAGATGTCATTGTTAGGATACATGCCAACTACCACAAATACAAAAGAAAAATTGAAGAACTTTCAATTTTGAGGAACTCCAAAAACAGAGAAAATAATTACTCTCCTCTCCAAGACTGCAATCTGAAGTCTTTAAAGAATGAATCATGATGCCTGTGTGGCCTGGGTTATTAAATATGTTCTCATTCCCAATTATCTACACCAACCCCCCCTGAAATAATCCTCCTCCCCGTCTCCACCCCAAGATCTCTGAGCTGCTACTCAGGTATTTTTCTGGAAATCTGTCACCATTGCAGCTAGTTCTCTAAGTGAGCCTTCAGAATACAGAGATAAATATCCTTTGGACTTATTTACATCATTGTTCTCATCCCTGCTCACAAGATAGAATTGACAGGGCTAAGACCCAAAGGAACTGGGAGAACATCCTGGCTGGCCAGTTGACTGATTATGTTGAGAGCAAGGCAAAAAAAATTTCAAATAGTCAGCAAGGACAGTTCTGCAAGACAGGAACATTCAGTCACACTCCACAGTAGCACAAGCTCCTGTAATAAATGCTTCCTTTTTTATGCACACTCCTCTATAAGCAAAGAAATAGTTGTGATTGGGATTGAAACAAACAGCACTACCTGCGAAAGATAAGATTATGCAGTACTTGTGTCACAGTCTCAGAGTAGCACTGAACTGGGGGACAGTATGTTGTAGGGCATATGAGCAAGTTATTAATGGATAGATAATAATTAGCTAATTTTTCCTGTGAGGAGATTTTGAACACAGAATGCAGTTGTCTAAATCATCACAGTTCAGCTTTGATACTTTTCTATATTTGTGACCTATAAGACAAACTTTTAGTATCACATTTTGTCCACTCAAGTAAGCAATAAAGAAAAAAATCCAAGGCCCTCTCCAAGTATTAATACATTGCACATTAACATATCATGTTGGAAAATACTGACTCCCCAGTGTCACTGGATAAAGAACAGGCCTGTCCTTTGGAAAGCACTGAAACTTTATTGGATTAAGATGCTTCCATTTCATTTACAACAGAGATACAGGACTGGGGTGATGAGGAAACCTTTCCCCCTCTTTCAAACTTCCCGTTAGTGAGCAACTGTGTTTTTACTGATTTCAGTTTGCTTTTAAATCCAGAAATATAAGTTAATATATTTTAAAAAACAAACTAACAAACAAAAACAAACAAACCTGAGCTAAGCTTCCAAAAGGAAGAAGAGGTTAGTTCTCTTACAGAAAATGTGTAAATTAAATCACACTTCATCCTGGCTGACATTAAGATCTTAGAATACTTTCACACATGCTAAATTTTCACAAGCAAATGGTGTTTGTAAGTCCCATGAATTAATATTTTGGACGCTTATGATTCAGTGGCTATGTCTACATGGCACTTTTATTTCGAAATAACACTCGTTATTTTGAAATAAAAGAAATTTAGTCTAAATGATGTTTTCTTATTTCGAAAGGACAGATTCTGTCCTTTCAAAATAAGAATCGTTGTTTTGAAACAGTTAAACCTGGATGTTTTCGAAATGGCTGTTATTTTGAAATGGTCATTTCGAAATAATGCCATTTGGACATGTTGTTTCGGAACAAATGGATTCCGAAACAACATGATTTGAACTTCCTCCCAGGGTGCTAAGCACCCTGGGAGGAAGAGCCACCCCCTCAGCACCCTGGCCAGGGTGCTGAGGGGAGACAAGCCGCAGGGCATGGGGAGCTGCCCCCAAGACCAGCGGGGAGCCCTGCAGAGTGGTGCCGATGCCCCGCTCTCCCCGCCGCTGGGGCTGCTCAGAAGCCCTGCGGCAGGGTGCAGGGGCTCCCCGCTCTGCCCGCTGCTGGGGCTGCTCCCAAACCCCACAGTGGGGTTCGGGGGTGCCCGGCTCTCCCTGCCGCCAGGGCTGGTGGCAAACCCCGCGGCAGGGTGCCGGGGCCGTGGCTTTTCCCCGCCACGGGGGCTGCAGCCACGGGGAGCCGGGTCCCACTGGCCCCTCAGGCCCTGGGCTCAGCGGCGGCAGCGGCTGCGAGCCCCGCGGCTCCCCCGCCACCAGCTCGGGGGCCTGCAGCCACGGGCGGGGTGGCCGCAGCACCCCCTAGCAGGGCGCGGCGTGTGCCGCCCTGGTTGCGGCCACCCCACTGGGGGCTGCAGCCCCCGCAACAGGGCGTGGGTGAGCCGCCTGGGCTGCGGCCACCCCACCCGCGGCTGCAGGCCCCCGAGCTGGTGGCGGGGGAGCCGTGGGGCTCACAGCCGCTACCGCCGCTGAGCCCAGGGCCTGAGGGGCCTGTGGGACCCGGCTCCCCGTGGCTGCAGCCCCCGCGGCGGGGAAAAGCCGGGGCCCCGGCACCCTGCCGCGGGGTTTGCCACCAGCCCTGGCCGCAGGGAGAGCCGGGCACCCCTGGACCTCACTGTGGGGTTTGGGAGCAGCCCCGGCAGCGGGCAGAGCGGGGAGCCCCTGCACCCTGCCGCAGGGCTTCTGAGCAGCCTCAGTGGCAGGGAGAGCGGGGCATCGGCACCCCTCTGCAGGGCTCCCAGCTGGCCTTGGGGGCAGCCCCCCATGCCCTGCGGCTTGTCTCCCCTCAGCACCCTGGCCGGGGTGCTGAGGGGGAGGAAGTTCAAATCATGTTATTTCGAAATAAAGGTTTTATTTCGAAATAAGTCATTTTGGAATGACTTATTTCGAAATAAAACCTTGTGTGTAGACATAGCCAGTGTGTAATCATATCTCAATGTTTCTGGCTTTCCCTAGGTCAAAAGAGCGGGAGCAATTGTTCCCACTCTGCATTTTTACAAGGAGGAGTAGGGAATACCTCTAGGATCTCTTTAGTAGAACAACTGGTGTATCCTGCATTTGGAAAGTGTTTCTACTTTTCTTCTGTGCAGAAAGAAATGAAATGAACAAATGTACATATATCTCAAAATTGTTGCTAGTTAAGAACAGACCATTCTTTGAAAGGTGTTCTGTGTACTGGTACTATAGATAACATGACAATATGTGCACTGCTTTGACAGGTGAAAAAGGACATGTATATTTAAAAATTTGTCTTCCATCTTTAAAAACCTAGGAATACCTAAAGAAGTACAACTTCCAGAATGCAAAGACAGATGATTTCTGGGAATCTCTGGCACAGGTATGTTCTGTAACAATTAATATAATTACTATTAAAGGTTTCTGTGCTCATCTCACAGAGTGAAGTTTCCCAATCTTTTCCACCTTGTGAATCTCTTGTTAATATAGATCATAGAATCATAGAAGCTACAAGGGACCATGAGAGGTCACTGTAATGATCTTGAGGGTTCATTAAAAACCATACTACTGAATGAGTACGGAATAGAACTTTAATCATACAGACAGGTATCCAGGTGTGTACCTGGGAGCAGCCATGTTAGATCTTCTGTAGGGCACATCTCCCAATTCACACAACACTGGCCCATACAAGGGAGTGTCTCAAAATTCACAACCTTCTACAAGCATATCACTACAGTCATCAAGTCCAGTCCTCTGCACTCATGGTAGGACCAAATACCCTCTTAAGTCATCCCTGACAGGTGCTCCTCTAAGCTGTTCCTAGAAACTTCCAATGATGGAGATTCTACAACCTGCCTAGGCAATTTATTCCACTGGTTAATCAACCTGACAGTTAGGAATTTTTTCCTAATGTCCAACCTGAACCTCCCTTACTGTAATTTAAGACCATTGCTTCTTGTCCTACCATCAGCAGTTAAGGAGAACAATCTTTCTCCCTCCTTGTGACAAATTTTTAGGTACTTGAAAACTGTTATGTCCCCTCTTAGTCTCCTTTTTTCCAGACTAAACAAACCCATCTCCTTCAATCTTTCCTCATAAGCCAAGTGTTCCAGACCTCTAATCATTCATGTTGCCCTTCTCTGGACTTTCTCCAATTTGACGACATCTTTCCTGAAACGAGGCACCCAGAACTGGACACAGTAATCCAGTTGAGGCCTAATCAGGGCTGGGTAGAGCAGAGGAATTACTTCTCGTGTCTTACTTACAATACGCCTGTTAATACATTCCAGAATGGTGTTTGCGTTTTTTGCAGCAGCATTACACTGTTGACATATTTAGCTTGTAGTTCACTATGACACCCAGATCCCTTTCTGCAGTACTTCTTCCTAGGCAGTCATTGCCCATTTTATATATGTACAATAGATTTTTCTTTCCTCACTGGAGTACTTTGCACTTGTCTTTACTGAATTTCATTCTTTTTACTTCAGACCATTCCACCAGTTTATCCAAATAATTTTGAATTGTGATCCTGTTTTCCAAAGCACTTGCAACTCCTCCCAGCCTGGTATCATTGGCAAACTGTATAAGTTTATTATCTATGTCATCATCTAAATCATATCCCAGATAGCCCCCCCCCCATTCCAGAGACCTTCAGCTCTCATCCCTCTAGCAAATTCAATATTCATTTTTTACATGGGAAAATTGTTTGGGAGTAGGTTGGAAAAGGGAACAGTGAGGGCGAATGGCTAAAAGCAATCCTTCAGCCATGTGCACAATGAACTTCAACATATCTATTCCCCGAATCAGTCTTACACAGACATCCCCATTCCGCTAACATAACTCCCTTGATAATAAAGTTTTCTACAGTGCTCACCATCACAGTATCTAAGCATTTAGAATTGTCATTTTATCTTCTTTAGATTACTACTGCTTCATCTCATTTCCCTTCAGACATTGAATCCTTCCTTGTTCTCAAATTCTAGTTCTTTCCTCCCACCCTACTCCCCAGTTGCCTCCTAAGGTCCTGCTGTTTTCTGCCTCCCCTAGCTCTTTATTCAGACACCACATGCGTTCCTCTATCCCTCCCCTACCTAGGAGCCCAACAGCCATTTTGTCCAAATCCTAGATGACCGTTTCCTCCTTCCCTCTCCTTCATCCCAGCCTCTCTCCTGCCCAGCTCAGCTCTTTCTTTGTTCTCTTCTCTCTCTGCTTCTCACAGCACCTTCTGGGCCTGGTAAACAAGACCTTAATCCTGGTTTCTTTCCACCCCTCATATGGTGGTATGATGGGGCACTGACAGAGAGCTATGGCTTTTGAATCTGTGGGTAAAGAAGGAAGGAGGGAGCAGCTTCTCCATCCTAACACTCCCTAGGACTGACTGCTTCTCTTTCCCTCCCCAGGCACCCACCTGAAATTGTACGAGGGGTGTAGGGTAGATTGATCCCCTTAGCTTTCCTCAGAACATCAGGAAGGGCTTGTTTGCAGACCATAGTTTGGGAATTCTGCTATAGAGGAGATGTCAGTTGTGCACCCATCTCTTCTAACCCTTCCAGTGTTCTACTCCTTCTTCAGAAGGCAGCAGAGGAGGAAAATCATTGAGCCTGAAGCATGCAGAGAGAAATGAGCCACAAGCGTAGGGAGTTTTCTGTGCCCTTCCTGTGGCCCAAACTCTGACCGTAACCCTATGTGCTTTAAAAGTATTTAAAAACGTCTCTGTTGACAGCTCATTATCTTTCTTTTGTTAAATGCTCCGTGAAAGGATTCAACAAAAAATATTTTTGAGCTAATCTTGCTCTCTTATTTGCTAAATTGTTAGGAACAAAGTCCTAACACACATAAGGAAAACTTGTCCCCTTTCTGATCTCCCATCCCCTCAGCATGAGAATTTTATTCCCACTTCAGTCTGTTTTAGCTTTCTCATTGTCACCATCTGCTGTTACTCTTAGGCAAGTGGCAAGCCAGTGAAAGAAGTGATGGATACCTGGACCAGGCAAATGGGATACCCTGTACTGAGTGTGGATGCTAATATGAAGGTCACACAGAAACGTTTTTTGTTGGACCCCTTTGCAAATTCTTCCGAACCAACTTCTCCATTAGGGTAAGATTTTACTGAACATGCTTGTCACACACTGGCAAACAGCAGAAAGCAAAGCTGTAGGCAGATGTTCCCTCACACACTCTTCTTACTACTTTGAATATTCAGTTATGCTTCTCAAAATATTCTTTTAATATTGCTGCTAGGGATATATTTGGCTGCCATACAGCATGTCAGGGACACCTCCTCAATACCCACACTTAATAGGATATGCACATTGTACTTAATGCCCAAGGGAAGTATTTATATACATGATCTCAGGAACATATAAAAACAAAGAAAATCACTCCACTAAGTGCATTTACAAAACGAGCATTAAAATTTCTTTTATCAACTTTGTCCTGGAGAAGTGCAATAACCAGGCTTATGACAAAGCAATACTTCCTATGGCAATAATTCTTCAAAAGACAGCTAATAAAAGTTAGAAATATATCAATCTGTTAAAATATTTTTATTTAAAAACATTAAACAAGAGCTGATTTTTCTCCCCAGTAGGTAGCAAAGAAATACAGCTTCACTCTAGCAAGTAAGAAAATGAAATACACAATCATTCACTTGATCCTGGATTCTAATGCACTAAAGTCACAATGACAATTTTTTGTGCATATTCTGTTACCATGATAGCTAAGATTACAGAACAATATTTCTGGGCTGGATTGTGATCCCTCACAGTAAATCAGGGGTCTCAAACACATGGCCTGTGGGCCACATCCAGCCCCAAAGCTATTTCCTGCAGCCCACAATGACACTATTGTTACCAATATTTGCATTATCATTGTATGAAAAGGTTACCAGTGGTGCAGCCCTCCAGCTAACATACTAGAGCTCATGCGGCCCTGTACTAGTGGTGATTTGAGTTTGAGACCCCCTACAAGTAAATAGTACCTTACTTCCATACTGGTTCCATTGGTTTCAATGAGACTTACAAACGAGTCAGATACTACTTCATATATCACAATCCAGAATTCAGTGAGTGATGGAGGAATCAGTGTGGTCTGAGACCGGAGTGTCACTGGCACCTGGGATGCAGGCATGTGCCCTGAATCCCTTTGTGAGCCCCCTGCCTCTTCCATCCTCACCCTGGCCAGGTGTCTGGGGCTGGGCCAGCTGCAGCAGTGCCTGCCTTTCTTGGCCATATATCCGGGGCCTGGCCAGCCGCAACGGCGCCTGCCTCTCCCGATCAGTGATCCAAGCCGGATTGCATGTGGCAGCCACTGCCTCGCCTGGCCCCAACCCCCACCGGTGATCGGGCGCTGAGCTGGCAGCAGCAGGAGCCCATGTCCCCAACTCTGGATCGGGGCCAAGGGGTGGGACTGAGGCCATGGGGGCAAGGGGCTGGGCCCAGGCCCTGGGTCTTTTCCCAGGGCAACAACGCTTTTGTCTGAGACACAGAGCACAGGATTGGAACAATCAAGATTTCTGTAGTTATAATGCTGGTTCTGACATAGATTAATTGTCTAGTCCCGAAAGAGTCACTTAACCTTTCTGTTTCAGTTTTCCTTACCTGTAAAACAGGCATAGTAATACTTAGCGACTTATCATGCAGGGGTGTTGTGAAGGTTAAAGTCTGTACAAAACTTTGAAGATGTAAACTTCTACATTAATGCTATGATCACCCATCTACCTATAATCATATTTCCTTATATTAGATGCTTTATGGTCTACCAAGTTAGCATGGTACACCAAACTACTCCTCGCTGAGGCTGTTTTTCCAATACTGTATAATTATAATGAACACATTTACAGTATATATGGTACAGAAATTACCTAATTCACAAAATACCCCTCTGTTATTGGGTAAATATCATTCCCATTTTATAGAGAGGGAAAGTGAGGCACAGGGACATTATGGACCCCATTCAGGAAGATACTTAGGCACATGCTAACTTGAAGCATATGAGTGCTCGAATGGATTTCAGAAAAATGGTTTGGTCAGTGGAATGATGCATACACGTAAAGTTAAGCATGTGATTAAATACCTTCCTGTATTAAGGCCTAGCTGACTTGCCTAATACCAGACACATTCAATGCAAAAGTTTGGACTGAAACTTGATAGTCCATAGTTCCCACTTCTGCTCTGTCTCCCAGAGGCATGACAGCAACCCCCTCTAGAGGGGCACGTCTACACACACAGGTTTATTTTGAAATCGGTCCTTTCGAAAGGACCGATTTTGAAATAAAACCCTTATTTCGAAAGGAGCCCTTTCGAAATAAGGGAAACCGTGGTATCGAAATAGCCGTTATTTCGAAATGGATATTTTGAAATAACGGCAATGGAACCGCTGTTTCGAACCGTTGATTCGAAACAACAGTGTTGTTTCAAAACAACGGGTCTAAAGCCGTTATTTCGAAACATCCGTTTTGAAATAACGGCTATTTCGGGGGGGGGTAGGTTTTACTTTTCCGAAACGACGATCCTTATTTCGAAAGGACGAGGTCCGTCCTTTCGAAATAAGGAAACGTCATGTAGACTAAATTTTTTTTTATTTCGAAATAACGGGTGTTATTTCGAAATAAAAGGGCTGTGTAGACGTGCCCGAGGAGAAATGCTATCAGATGCTTCAAATCTTTTATTTTAATTTGGAAAACAAATAATGTCCTAATTATGTAGGATTTACTCAACAGAATAGCAATAACCAAGTATCTATTTTACCTTGTATGTATCCAAGATTTTTGTGCACTGCTTTTGCTAGGAAGATGCCGCAAAGTAGTTTATATTATTATATTTAAATAGAAAGGTGTTGGCAAAAGACCAGCATTTGTTACCTATGGTATTTTGTCATATATTAGTGGATATCTAGATACAGTTAAAAATGTAAGTATATATTTATAAACTGACTATGAAGAAGTAAATGTATGCATTGTCTAGCACAGTAAAGCTGGAGCCTATGGGTGCTACAAACATAAATGGATCATCTATTCCATAATAATTGATAAAATAATGTCTCAAATATGTTATTGTAGGTTTTCTTTCAAAAGTTGCTTTTTTAAAAATTTATATTATTTTCAGTTACACATGGAATATCCCAGTGAAATGGAATTCTGGGAGTGAAAATGGATCTACGTTCTACAATAAATCAGAATCTGCAGGTAAACTTCAATAATGTTTCATTTAAGAACAGCAGTATGCTCAATGGTGCTATCATGCAAAGCTTTAAAAATATCCTTAGTAAGATCTAGAAGAAGCAGTTAACTTTTATGCTTTTCAGTACTTCGAACACTTTGCTTGCCAATGAAGGAGTTAATATCCTTTCCTAGAAGAGAATAAGCCCCTCCCTTAAGCAGGGTAAAGCTTATTAATAGATTTTAATTGTTAGCCTTATTTATTCACACAATATAAAGAACATTCAGCTTATACAATTGGTTATTTGAGTCAGAGGAATTTGGGGCACATTAAAACAAAGATTTCTGTTTAACTTTAATGATAGCATGTGTATGTGCAAGGACTGAACATTCAAACATTTAAGATGTGCTTAAATGTGGCCATACTGTAGAAAGAACTGATGCACCGTAAGCATGATGTCCCATGGAAGGCAGTGAGACTTAAGTATGTGTTTTCTTGAATCTCAGCTTAAGGGAGAAGCTGGATGTGGAACATGATAAATACATCTGTTGCAGTGATAGGTGGCAATCTGAACTTAATTCAGCTGGCGGGAGCTGCAATACTCTTAAGTCTAGGTTAATTGAAACTATTTTCTAAACTAGTCAAAAAAGTCAAAAGATAGCCAAGAAAATACATTTCTTTGAAATTCTATATTTTGAAATTTAAAAAAACTTCCACTGCTCAACAGAATTTAGACATTCAAAAAAAAAATTGCTCTTCTAATCTCTTTTTGTATTTAACACTTGACTCCTCAACCTCATTTTTATGTTTAGTTTGTCTGGTTTTTTTAAGTTTGTATTTACCTTACTTGTACTCAGAGTCCAGGATGAAAATTAAGCCTACTCATTATGTTGTTATACATGTCAGAGAATGACAGAAGCATGTTTTTACCTTTTCCCCATCAAACTGCCGGAGGTTAAGAGTTGTCCCATTGACTTCTATAGCACTGCTTGTGTGTGAGTAACTGTCCACTATAAAACAGGAAAGTTTTCACATTCTGACCAAGCAGGACAAAAGCCAACTACAATTAGAACTGTCTTTTGAAATACCTTGCATAGTTGATCCAAAGTGAGAAATACTATTTACTAATGGCTGTGTCAGTACCCATTAAAGTAAAAATTCTGACTTCAGACATTGGAACAGGCACTAAGTTAACTTTCAAAACCACAGGCCACAGTGGGAGCAGTTTAACTTTTGAGAATAGAAATTCATTCTCAAGATCCAGAGGGTTAGCTGTGTTAATTTACTTCAGCAAAACAAACAAGGGTCCAGTGGTACTTTTAAAGACCAACAAATTTATTTATCACATAAGCTTTCGTTGGCACAATCCCACTTCATCAGATGAATTTCCGTGAATGTCAGGGCTTGAGCACTGGCTTAGTTTATTTTGGGGTTTAATTAATCTGTAGTTAGGATCTGAATCAAAGAAAAGATAGGGAAAGTGATACTTGTACATAAAATGGAAAACAAGCAAAGGACAAATAGGTAAAATATAAAATCTAATAAATACAAACCATAACACTGAGAACTAATACATGCTTTTGGAATAAAATATTAATACAAATAATTTGTTTTTTTCAATAGGCACTTAATTTCCTTTATGCTTATTCTAAGCATACTAGTCTCCATTTAATAATGGATAATAATTTAATGTTTGCCTACAGATTCCACACTGTTACCACAGTTATTTCCCATTCAAAGCTAATAGATGGCATCAATATCTTAACCCTCTGCCATTTTAGAGCAACCAAGCTAGAATTAAACTTTGGGTCCTTTGTGGGTATGGATTAAAACTAAATATATGATTTTTGGAGTAAATGCATTTCCAGTGATTGTATTTTTCTCCAGCAATGTAGTTATAAAGATGTGAAGTTTTAATTAATTTTTGTTTAATGCCACAGGAATCACTATCACGCCCAATAATACTGCTCCTGATTCTTTGCTGAAAATAAACCCAGACCATGTTGGATTTTATCGTGTAAATTATGATACACAAACTTGGAATAATTTAGCCAATAATCTGCTTAACGATAATCACGTGAGTTGGATGAAATTAACTCAATTTAGTTACAGAGTGGTTGGTTTCTGGGAGCTAATGGCAAAGTTTCTTCTACAAAGCAAACATGTTCTTGCTCTCTTTTTTTTTCTCCCCCTGTGCAGAATTTTTCTTCTGCTGACCGTGCTGGACTTTTGGATGATGTGTTCTCTTTGGCAAGGTAGGTTTTATAATGAAGCTAGCTCATTATAGACTTTTTAAATAGTTTTCATGTCTTCCCAGTGGTCTTCATATTGATCTCTTGGCAGCAAGATTTAGGACTTGGTTTGTCCTCAGCTGCCCTTTTTTCTCTTATGTTTAACTCCATAACGAGCAAATTCAAATGTGTGCATACAACTCTCAGTGTTATCAGTTATTATTGGTCTTACCTATCCAGTATGAGGGCCTGATCCTGAACCACAGAAGTTGAAGCAAACAGCAAAACCCCCATTACTAGGAGCATGATTTTATTTCATATCTCTGCTTGGAGAACTCTTGAATAAGGTTTTTTAGCCTGATGTCAATGGTATGGCAAATGACAGCAGTGTTCCATGTGAAGCCAGGCTCCCAGAAGAAACCAGCCATATCAAGAGTATCACAGAGGGTCTGTCCCTCTGTATGTGTGTCTCCATTTTACCCCAAGACCATTAGATATCTTTCTGAATCTTGGGAGGTTAGGCCAGTTAATGAGACATAATGTCTTCATTGGCCACAAAACCATGTGCACCTTTTGAAGGTTTATTTGATGACTAAATGGTGTTGTCTGCCCTAGAACAGTAATGAAAGCTCCTTCAGCACTGCTCTGCTCTTGTACGTGACATCTAATCATAATCATCCTTCAGAATGTTCTTTGGAAAGTGCCTCCTGTGTATGTTCCATAACTTTCCCCCAAGCTTATTATCTTAGCCCTTTTAAAGAGCACAGTGCTATAATAATCTCTTTAGCACTTTAATTGTCGTTATCACGCAATACAGACAATTCCTTTGCCTTAGGATGAAGTGAAGGGCTCTTCTGGGAGTGCAGTCAAGTAGCTGTGTGTTAAAGAGATAAACACTGTGAGAACTGGAAGGACTGTTGATAACAGAGTTCCATGAAAAGCCAGGAAAATAAAGATGGTTTAGGCCTACTTACTACACCCATGAAGAATGTAATTGCATAAGCAAAATACATATACAGTTTTTCATCTACTTTACTTGTAGGTATTGCAAAGATGTGTGCAAAGGAATAGTTACAATGATTTGGTCCGACACATATCTGAATTACACACAATCACAGCAAGCGTGCACATGAATTGTACACCTAATTCATTTAAAAAATATCAAACCCTTCAATATCATGTACAATACAAAAAACCCACCTCATAAAAGATTTTGTGATTATTAAATATACTAGTTAGATATTTAGGGCTTGTTTGCCCCCTCTGTGGGACTCACATTAACATATATTGTATATCATATAGTCTACATTACAAATACTAGTTTATCTTCACAACAATCCTGTAAAATGGGTATTAATATCCCCATGCTGTAGCTAAGGTAACAGATGCACAGATGTTAAATGATTTGCCAGAGACCAAACAATGATTTGGTAGTATTAGAATTTATGGTTTTCTGACTCTCAGTCATGTGATCAAACCATGAGTTGCTCATTGCTTCATGCAAATATAAACTCTCAGACTGAGTATGAATCTCTTATTCCCACTGGTGAACAGTTACAAAAGCAGTCCCACTGAATTCATTAGAATTTTCCCCATCATTAAAATTATTGCTTAGATTTTTCAGTGGATTTGCAAGCCACTTTGTATTCCTGGCTTTGGCCTGCTGATTGACCTTGGGCAAATGAGTTTAAGAACTCTGTGCCTCCGTTTCTTCAGCTGCAAGATGAAAATAGGAACTTTGAGATTTACTGATAAAAAGCACTAAATAGTATTGTTATTATTTACTGATATGAAACCACTTAATCTATTAACCACACACAATAGTAGCAGCAGATTTCCTGCATTTTCCTATGAGCTGATCAGTCAGATTGATAGCCAAATACTTTTCATCACTGATTTAATATACATGCTTCAAAACTAGAAGACAAGACTATTCTTTAGATGATCGATATATCTATGGTGCCATTGAAATATATTCACTACAGCATTGTGGATTAATTTATTTAGGACACTTCTGTGATTGCAAAGCCATTAAAAATCCATGAGTTTCAGTTGTCCCATTAAAGCACAACATCTCCAGTTCATGCAAGTGGGTATTGAAAGTCTGCATTACAGATATGTGTAAAGAAGCAGACTTATGCAGGCCAAGATTGTTTCACTAGGTAATGGGGGTTGGTAAGGAGGGTTCTTTGGAATATGCTCTGAAGTCAATCCAGTTATCAATACAACTGGGCAAATTTTAAAAATACAGATTCAGATCAATATTTTGTGATTTCAAGTTGGATTTGCCAAATTGTTTTGGTTAAAAAAATTTAAAACACTTCATTTCGACATTTGCTAGATGGAATGTGTCCATTTCTCAACTCAGAACAAACCATTTTAAAATTTCCATCATCATTTTTATTACTTAAAAAATGTAAAAACCTTTAAAAAGCTCAGAAACTAAACTAAAGCATTTTGTTCAGGTAAAACAGAATATTTCAAATGGACTAGAAGTGACTTCTCTTTCACTGCTCAGTTTGCTGAAAAATTTGACAAAAACCCATTTTTGGTTAATCTGGAAAAAATTGTGCCCCCCCCCCCCGGTTAACTCCAAAAAAAGGGGATTTGTCCAATCTTAGTTATCAGTGCTCTCCCAGGAGCACTGGTGTTGAATGACTGTGTGCTTGTATATATTTAAACGAGACAGTGAGTTTTAGCCTCCTGAGTTCCTGTTCCATAATATAGCACATTCCTATGAAGGAAAGTAATAAAAAAAGCCATAGCAACCCCTACCTCTTACTGTCTGCGGGAAAGAAGAGGAACTTGTTGCCTCTGTTCCTTCTCAGAGGAGAAAGAAAGGGCTCTCCTGATTCACTCTATCCCTGTCAGCATGGCTGTAGGATAGGGAGAAAACTTCTCCCCATGTTCAAAAAGACTGGAATAGAGAACACCACTTGTCTGTGGGGCTCACTCTGTCCTTCTGTCTTCTTAACAGAGAAAAGTAGAATGTTATGCTCAGCTCAGGAAACATCAGGAAGAAATGATGAGTGATTTGGAGGACTGTGGAGAGAAAAATGGCAGTGCTGGAAAGGAAGAAAAATTAAAGTTTTAGCCAAACAAACACTGAAAAAAATAAAAGGCTGATGTCTGACTTGACTCTTCTGAAGATTGGATTTGATTCAATTTACTTCTGGAGAGGCACATGCTTCTCTAGCAAATCCATCTGCTTCTTGTAGATTGTACAATAGGATTGACACATTATCATCCTTAAAAAAAAAAAAAAAGGACACACCTGCAAACACACACAAACTGCTTCTAAACTGGGCAGGCAAGATATTTAAATTATATACAATGAATCTTTATGAAAACAGCTTCCCTAGAGAATGATGGAGCCCTAAAATGTGGTTATTACCTTAATACACAGTACATTAGACTTCTATTTACTTTTTCCAGTTCCAAATGTAGAAGGATGTGTAAATTTGTGTCAGTAGTCTCTCTCTTCCTCTTCTCAGGGCTGAACTTTTGAATTATTCTGTTCCTCTGAATTTAACAAAATACTTAGAATCCGAAGAGGACTATTTACCCTGGAATAGAGTTATAGCAGCTGTATCCTACCTCAGAGACATGCTTGAAGATGATAAAGACCTCTACCCCAAATTTAAGGTGATGCAACCAATTAAAGTTTTGTTTATAATTTATTAATCTTCCAGTTCAGGACTATAACAATTATAGTATTGAATGCTGAGTCATTTTCAAAGGTGTTCGAGTTGTTTTAGGTATAATTTCAATGTTAAAAGATGTATATTATTATTATACTTAACATATATTTGGAGATCTACTTTATACAAGCACCTGAATTATACAGATCCATTGCCTGGGTCTATACACTGGAAATAAAATCAAGAGTGTGCCCAGTTAGTTGCCATCTAGCATGACTGCTCACTGTGTAGGGTTGTGGGGTTTTGTTTTTTTTTTGTTTTTTTGTTGGTTGGTTGGGGGTTTTTTGTTTGTCTTTTTTGTCCAGGGATGTCCTGCATACTACAAGCACAATTGTTCAAGATAGCAAAACTTCTGATACCTTGCCTACACCATGAAATGTAACCATATCTCAATGAAAAAGAAGAGTCCTGTGGCACTGAAAGACTAACAAATTTATTTATTGCATGAGTTGTCATGGGAGAAAATCCCACTTCACCAGATGTAACCTGCTAGGGTGGGCTGGAATGTATTCACTTGCCCCTCTCCAGCACCTAACAGAGAAACCCCCCTGCAGAAAGCAGCTGGAGAACCAGGATCCTGTCTGTTCAGGACTCACAGCAAAGACTGCTCAGAGTTCCCATCCCACATTAAACTACTACTCAGCATAAACATAACAGTGAACTTTATTAACTAACTAAACAAACCTTATCCTAAGAAACCATAATAAATTGATACAAAACAGTGAGAAACCCAAGAGTCCTAAAGTTCCGGTGAAGTCACCCTTATCTCAATTGTAGTTTTTTAAGTCTCTGAGGCTTGAATGCAGAACAAGAGCAATCTTCATCATCTCTAGCTACAGGAATCTTCAGGCAAATGCCATGTGGTCCTTTCTTCCTCCTGTGTAGCCAGCACCATGCAATCAGGTCACTGGCCATCCAGCTCTCAGTTCCACTGCAGACAACTCCCCTGCAAAACTGTCCAAAGCAGGGACAAAACACCCTGCAGTCCACTCTCATTCAGCTCCTTTCACTCAGTCCCCAAGCACATGGGCTCTGAAGCTCTCTCTTACCTGCTCTGAGGCTTCTCCCTAGACATCTGACTCCAGAACACCAATAAAAACTTGTGGAGCATGCTCAATGTGCTACCACACCCTCCTACCAGAAAGGTCTGGTTTCTGGACTGTTAAAATCTGCCCCACAACCTAACCCAGCCATAAGGGAGCCCTGAAAGAGATTACTCCTTCTTAGGCACATGGGTTACACAGACACTTAGAAGTAGTCTAAGCATCTGACAAAGGGGGATTTTCTCCCATGAAAGCTCCTGCAATAAATAAATTTGTTAGTCTTTCAGTGCCACAAGAGTCCTTGTTTGTTTGCTGAACTAGACTAACACAGCTACCTCTTCAGAACATCTCAGTGAGGTTATCACCAATCATTATAGACGACCTGACTTTCAATGGTCAGCACAGATAAGCACAAACTAGTTAGCTTTATGTTAAGGAACCAAGCTGATCAGAGTTTCTCTTAGTTTATAAGGATGCTTATGTATCATAGTGTAGACAGACCTAAGTATGATGGGACCTTTTCATGTTTTGTCACTACTTTGTAACATTGCAAAACAAATGTGCAATATTTGGTTAAGGGCTTTTGTTGCTGAAATTTTTAAAGGCAAACTATGAATATGATAACCTTGTTACATCATAAAACCCATAATAGTAATAAAAGCCTATTCTGTATTTCAGATGCACTTTCGCAATCTTGTTAAACCCATTGCAAGTAACCTGGGATGGAATGATGATGAAAATGGAAGCCATGTGGAAAGGTTGAAAATTTTTGTCTAAGTATTTATATATAGACTCAGAGCATTGAACACTGGTGAAATTCTGGGTTTTCTTTTTCTCTCTCTTTTTTTTTTAAAGGCTTCTTCGTGCAGATGTTTTAGGATTTGCATGCAGTATGGATGACACAGATGCTTTGAACAATGCAACTGACTTATTTTTTTCCTGGTTAAATGGAGCAAGGTGAATATTCATTTTTTTTCATTCAGTTAAGAGTACTGTGTATGGTATCACAATGCAGCTCAGAAAAAGATGGAAAAAATAGATTGCTTTATGTTTTTCAGTCCACCTGTAAATCTCCGGCTCTTGGTATATCGCTATGGGATGCAGAATTCTGGCAATGAGACATCATGGAACTACATGTTTCAGAAATATCAAAGTACTTCATTAGCTCAAGAAAAAGAAAAGTTGCTCTATGGTCTGGCATCAGTGAAGAACATCACCCTTTTGAACAGGTTACTGAAAAATAGGCTGAAAGATTTAGTTTCTGGGGAAAAACAGTGCTCCTATACCCATCTCTCCGCTCACTGTTGTGCATACAGGATGACAGAGCAGAATAGACTGTCAAATACTGTCACTCTAAGACCTGGTCAATACTTACCAGTGAATTTGACAGCAGTCGACAGGAGATAAGTGAACAACATAAAGTAGCTTGTGCATTGTCCATCAACTTCCTAAAGTCTGTTCTGCATGCTGTCTCCACTCAGCTGCTCCAATGGGAAGTGCATTCCCGTTGACACAGCATTACTCTTTTTCTGGGGGTAGACTTATTAAGTTGATTTCTGGATTGACTGAGCAGGTCTTTGTTTCCATTTAGTCAATCCTGAAAAATTGATCTGATGGTGGTGAATTTGTCAATATCAGTAAAGACATCCTTAATGGACCTCTCTGAAATTATACTACTAGTAACTAGGCAGAGTCACTGATTCCTCACTTGAAGAGAAAAAAAAATGCTCAGGTGATGGTTTCTCTAGCCCCTCATCCTTTGCAAACATAGATGTATCCTAATTAGTTTATTATTAGTTGCTAGTAGTAGTACTATCACCAGGACAATAACCTCCAAGGTCCCCGATTGGATCTGGGCACCATTGTGTTAGCACATAACACAAAGTCACTAACCCAAAGAGTTTACAATTTAAGACAAGATTAAACAATTGAGTATAACCAACAAAAGGAAGAATATGAACAGTGGGGATGAGGGTGACAATAATATAGATATGATGATGACCAAAGCTAGTGCTGTGTTCAGCTTGCAAGGTGCACATCATTTAAGATTATTTCATAATTAATCCCTGCAGTCATTATCACTTCTGTAACTAAAACACGGATTATTCAAACAGACCCAGAGCTGCAGAGAAAAACCAAACAGCAACAAAATCTGCACTGTAGGTAACCCACATGTGGAAGTTGGCACTTCCTAGAATCAACCTTTCTAAAAAAATAAAGGAAAAAAATACACCACTGGGAAAGCTGGCACTGCATTCATCCACTTGCTTATGGAGCTGAGGAAAAGAAGTCTCAGCCCCAAAAGGAACCTCTTTGCAGTCACTAATGTAGCTAAAAGCAGTTCCCAAATGTTGTCCCTAAATATGTGTCTGTGTGACTGTGAAGTATTTTATGGACCTATTGGTCACACACCTGACTTTTTGCATTATGGGCCTTCTATAGTTCACTTGATTTCATCCTATTAGATGAATGAACTTGATTTCATTCCCTGGGATAGAAAACTGAGATTTAAGGTAACAGTTTCAAGTGACCTAGGAAATCAATGGGAACTAGGTACCTCAATACTTCTGAGGATTTGAGTCTTAACCTCTGTTGAATTTCAGTGAGATCCCTGGAATTTAATTTGTGCTTACTGCAGCTCCAGAGTCTCTTCTGTCAGTGGTGTGAAAGGTGTGACCTTTCACACATGATTTTGCAAGGTCACCCTGTTTAGAGCATGCACCATTATTGCTTGATACCAGTACCTTTTAAAATAAACAAATAAATAAATAAATATAACCACTGGCGATGCCTACATTACTTTTGAAAATCTTTTCTTTAATAGATCATCACATTTTAGGCCAACATTTCATCTTTAAAATGCTCTAGGAAAAGTATTTCCATAGTAAAATACAAATATTTCTGTAGAGCTGAGCTGTACCTACTGGGGTGGGGTGTTCAGCTTGGTCTCAGCAAACAATTGAAGACAGGAAAAAAATAAAATGGCTTTCATTATTCAAGTATGGTTTTTCCAAGACTAAAGTAAACAATGCGAGTCCTGTGGCACCTTACAGACTAACCAATTTCTTTGGGCATAAGCTTTCCTGGACTCCAATCTACTTTGTCAGATGCAACATACTTGCAACTTGAATAGTTACTTTACAAATCACTTTTCATAACCTTTAGTGAAAGACTGTAAAGTCAATATAATTGTTTCTCCTCTGGTCTCTCACAGGTATCTAAAATATATTTACAACACTAGTCTTATTAAAAGTCAGGATGTGTTCACTGTCCTGAGATACATCTCCTATAACAGCTATGGCAAAACGATGGCTTGGGACTGGCTACGGCTCAACTGGGAATATTTAGTCAGCAGGTATGTTAACATCTTTTCAATGATTTACACTTAATTCTAACCTTCCTGCTCTTTTTATTTTCTTCTCTCACCTTACATTAGTCTCTTCATACACATTAATCCGTTTCTTTTCATGGGAATGGAAACGTGCTTTCACACACATGGGGAAATTCCCCCCAAAATTGCAAGTAGCGCTAAGAAACTGGTCCTTTCAGCAGAGAGAGAGAGAGAGAGATCTGAAAATTTTTTAAATATTACTACTGCAGTCTGTAAAGGAAAAATGAGCTACTGCCAATCTGAAAATCCTACACTAAGTTTCCAGTCTGAATCAAAATTTGCTGAGTAGCAATGCAGGAGTTGCTTTGTTTCTTAGGTTATGTCCACACATACATTGTTATTTTGAAATAAGTTAATTAGAATTAAGAAAATGTTAATTCGAATTAAGGGAAAGCCTGCTATGGAAACAGCTGTTATTTCGAAATGGTTATTTTGAAATAAGGCCATTTGGACATGTTGTTTCAAACAAACAATGGTGTTGTTCTGAAACAACATGTCTAGAAGGCCTTATTTCGAAATAACCATTTCGAAATGAATGGTGTTTAAGCTGTTTCGAAATGTCAGTTCTTTTTTTGAAATGACAGAGCCCATCATTTTGAAATAAGAAAACGTCGTGTGGACCTAATCTTTTTTATTTCGAAATAAAAGAGACATCTGCCACTCTTTTGGACAAAGTAACTAGCTGTCAAGTCTTTGAAACACTGCATAAAATAGAAAGCACATTTAAGGCCCTAGTTCTGCAAGTTACTTAAGAACTTGCCTGACTTACAGCATGTGAATAACTCCATTACTGTATGGATATTCAGTTTATCTGAGAATCTGACAATTAGCATTTGATTCTATAAAATAATGAGTACTCTAAACTAGTTTTCACAACACTCAGCCCCTTGCAAGTTAAAGGCCCAAACCACTTCATCTGTGTGGGGATCTACTAGTGGAATAGATAAATAAACTTGAGAGAGAGTAGCAGTAACTCTCCAGATTCAGTGATTAACACCCATGCAAGTGATGTGAAAGGGCTGCAAAGACCATCCAATAGAGCTGAGCAGTAGCTACAGAGACCGCATTGTAGTCCACAGCCCTCAGTAGATTTTGCATTAAATTAAAAAAATTCCAGCCATTTCACTCATAGATCCTGCTTGTTCCTGTTTTCTGCAAGCACACTTAATGTCACTTGTGGTGAGTTATGATTGTTCTGACTAAGTTGGAACAGCAATAAAGGAATCTATCAAGAAACTTTTTTTTTGCTTTAATATTTACTCATAAAAAGCCAAATATTTGTCTAAGAAAATGAGAGCGAAAGTACATGATAACTTCCTGGAGGTGTTCTGTATCATCGTCTGGGCTTTTTGAATTATATCTGTGTGGTAAAGAATTATAATTGAGGAATAAAAAGATGTAAATAAAGCAGTTAAGACTTCTGCTACAAGGCATAATTCTATCCCACATAATCACTAACACCAAAGCAGGAGAAAAATTGTGGCAAGTTCTACAGAGTTATGGGAGTGTTGTTCTGTAGATTCTGCAGGGATCAGGTACCAGTCTGGCCTAATACAGAGAATTTTCCTATTCCCGTCTTCTGGTAACAATGCAATCCACTTCCAGTTTCTCATCTCTATTCACACCATGGGTGTAGCCAGCCCGTTTTCTGGGGGCCCTTGACGCTCCAGGGTGGGCCTAGCCATTCCTGTGTCTGGTCATGTGACCAGAAGCATCCTGACAACACTACAGTTCCCTAGCAACTGAAGTTTTGGGAGGAGAGTGGGGTAGAGGCAGTCTGGCCCCTGGTTTGTAAAGACTGCAGCAGCTACTGGGGGCCAGAGCTCCATGGGGGGGGAAGAAGCTGTCCTCTGCTCCTCAGCCCACTGCACCATGGTCACCCATTCTTAGCCAGTCCACGGTCATGGTTGCAGCAGCAAAGCTTGCACTGCTGCCAGGCACTGCCTGTGGTGGGTAGGCCTGTCAGCCAACTGGCTGGGCCCGTGACCACAAGGGCCCACCCATAGCTACACCCCCGATTCACACTGGTCTTTTGCTCCTCCTACTAGAGTTGGACAGTAGAAAACAAAACTAGTTGAAACTCATGAGGGCACATAATCCCCATAAACCTGCACATTTATACAAGTTCTTTGATCATACACAGTTTTATCTCCACAGTGGGATATAGAGACATGTGAGGTTGTTGTAATGGAAATGTCTCTCAAGGGCTGGCTTGATTCCAGGCAGAAGATACTGTTCTTTGAATATGTGTGCAGCAGAGATTTTGCTAGGTACAGCTAAACTGCAGATTCCTACAAAAATCTTACAATATCATGATTTTTCAAATATTTCTGGTAACATCTGTTTCATGAGGTTGACATACTAAGACTTTATTAACAATAAAGGAACAAACACTTCAAAAACATCAAATATTTATCATTTCAGATATACTATCAATGATAGAAATCTTGGTCGAATAGTATCAATAACCTACACGTTCAACACTGACCTTCAGCTCTGGCAGGTATGGGAATGATACCTATGATCATTTTAAGCCATTAAGTTGTAAGGTCCTCCTTACTAATAAACTTTCCTTTTTATTCTCTAAGATGCCTAGCACCATTTTGAATGTTATAAAAATAATTATTCATATGCTATCAGTCCAGCTCTAAAATCCTCTCTCAAGTGAAGCTTCTCTTGATCACAGGAGCACAGAATTGGGCCTTATAAAAATTACTTGATACTAAGTACTTGCTGTCTGTGAATTCATTTTGTTCTCTCTTTTCAAGATGGAAAATTTCTTTGAGAAATATCCTGATGCTGGAGCAGGAACAGCACCCAGGCAACAGGCTCTCGAGACAGTAAAGAGCAATATTGAATGGCTAAAACTTAACAAGGGAGAGATAGAAGAATGGCTAACAACTCAGCATGGCTAATAAATGATTTTACTTTAAATTTGGAAAGAATTAAAAATATTTTGTCATAATTCTATGCACTTACCATGTTCTGACATGAATGTTTGGGAGTCCATTAATAAACGCTGGTTCTGAATCCTACAAGCCACTAATGGACTTGAATAACTTTACTCGTGCGAGTTTCTACTAAGAATAATAAGACTACTTGTAAAAGTAAAGTTACATCTGTTATAAGCAATTGCAGGATGGGGTTCTAGTTTATTGGGGTGATTTGCGTTTATGCCTCGCCTACTGCTTTGACAAAATCTATACCTTTGTTTGTGTAGAAAGAAGCTCATTTAACAGAATTTAAAATACTCAGGGATCCGAGTGTATTTTACAGGTAGTTTACTCCATAAGAATTAAGCAGTAATATATACTTGTTTAAATGCAATTTTATATATTTATACCTGTAAAAACACGTTTGATTTAGCTTTGCATTCATAGTACTGAAGAAATGTAAATTAATCTTGTGTCTTAACTTTTTTTGAAAAAATCAGTGAACTGTTGTATTGGTAATACTTACTCTGACTTAGAAAATAAAATCATCATGGTTAAAAGCATGTATACTGGCCACCGCTGCTTTTTATGGAAACTGTCAACCCCCACCTCATAAAAATTTCAGAGATGACAAACACACACTTTAAGAAACCTTGGAGGGGCAAATTCATCCCTGTACTGGAAGTAGGGCTGACCCAGATACATGGGGAAAAGCAGAAGATTGTGCTTCCTCTATGCTGGAACAACTGGAGGTCAGTTTGATGCCACAGTGCAGGCCTACTCAGAGGCCTGAGAGATGGCCAAACTCATGCCGCTATTTCAATGGGGTCATTGCAGGAGTGCAGAATCATTAGAGAATAAAAGCATACCTCCTTTCACCTGGACTATCCCCTTGCACAGAGGAGAGTGAAGCTGCTGAAGAGTTGGCACAGAGCTGGCTCTGGCCTGCATCGGGAATAGAGAAATACATTAGGAAGAAGAGCCCTCTGTGAGGTTACTTGTGTCTTCTGCCACCCCTCCAGCCCTTTTCTTCCACCTCAGCTAGTGCAAAGGGGATACAGAACAATTGGGAATCTGGACCCAGATGTAAAAGAATAAGAAATTTCTTAATTTTGAGAAGCTTGAGAATCAGGACTGATGCTTCCTCTGCTCTGTTGATCCCTTACAAGTTTCATGTCAAATTCACCCTACAATGCACAGTAGCTTCCACAGACGTCAGAGAATTCTGGTGATCTCTAGCCAATTGCTATGCAAAAGCAAAAGTGCTCACCAGCATTCAAACATTTAAGGGTTTTCATCTACAATGGTTACAGCCTGTGCTGATATCTGCTGCCATTTATGACGGGAACATGGCAAACAGCCAAGCAACTTCAGTGCTCTGACTTTGCCCAGCAGTGAAAGTGAGGCAATCATACAGAACCAAAACATACACAGACCATCAAGAAAATCTTTCACCTTCCCAAATATAAAGAATGATCCCAATTCATATTTATAACATGACTTAGCAGGACAAGTAGGTATTATTCAGTGTCTGAGACCCCTTTGGTTTGTACCTTTAAAGGTTTTGATGGTGGAATAAAGTACCTAAATATGGTGGCTCTTCTCCAGTGGCTTGACTAAGTGTTAGGGCACTGCAATATGGAATACATAGTAATATTCACTAGCAGTGTTTTTTTCCCCTCCACACTGCCTATGTTTAGCCAAATGTTTGCAACTCCAATTGACTTGTATTCCACTCTCTACCTGTGTCGAATGAGAAAAAGGTTTATCATAGCTCTAACCTTGACAGCTGAGTGTTTTGGCTCCACCTTATTCTTTTAGCTCTAGAGGTCCTCATACCTCCTGGTGTGTCAGCTATCTAATAAGTGAGGATTGATTGGGGATTGAACCTGAGACCCCCTCCATGAAGAACATGTGTTAAAGAGCCAATACCTCCAGCTGAGACTTGTAAGACATCCCTAGCCTCTGTGGATCAACCACATAGGGACACCCATTCCATATACTGAGCAATGAGTTACCTATTAAAAGAGAAGAGAGTTGGTTTTACAAGATGGTACAGCTCTATTGGCGCTAAGACCAGTATTCTAGTTAGTTTGTGAAGTTTGTCTGAAAAATACAGATTTTTCTTTTTTTTTAATTAAGAGAACAATAATGAGATAAGGTAAGTCAGCTCATCTAGTAAGAAAAGAGGAAGAAGATGAGTTCCTAAAGTTGATCCAGTGCAATGTTGGACACAGACAAGCAACAGTGAAAAGATTTAACTGTGCTTCTGGGAAAGGACAAGGAATTATTCTCTCAGTCAACCACAATAAAGAGTTTCATTGCGTTAGTAGATATACCAAGACAGACACTGGGAAAAGCATGTTTTTCAAGCAAAAACCTAAGTGGCTCTCACTTTGAGACAGCAGAGTTCTAAAGACTATTCAGGGAATGAATCAGGCAGAGAAAATTGAACCTTTAGCCCAGTGGTTTTCAAACTTAGGGTTGGGGCCCAGTACTGAGTCACAGACCCTCAGGCACTGGGTCACAGCACCTCCTGATGCCGCCACCACCACCAAAAAACTGGAATGCATTGCTCAAAGATGTAATTGTTGGGTTGTATGCATAAGTGATTCTTTTCAGCTGCGTCCTGAGGTAAAAAGTTTGCAAACCACTGCTTTAGACAGTCCTTGGGCATCATCCATGGTCTACAGTTAGGCAGAAGGATGAGAGAGATACCAGATTCTGTGTGGATGACAGAAAATTAAATGGTCACTTTGAACCTGCCCAACAAATACTCCCTTGCCTCAGTTTCCTTCTCAATTCCTCAGAAGCTCGCTATGCCCTTCAGAGTATATAATGAGCCCTTTTGTGGTTTTAATTTGTTACTCAAGGCCCCACTGCCCCAAACCACACTCTTCCCAGCATAGTCCAAACAGTACATTCATCCCAACAATCCAGCACCAAGGATGGCTCCAGCATCTCTCACCATGCAGCTTAGCTCTCAAGAATGGTGCTGGTATCTATTGTCTAAGCCAGCGCCTCTGGTTGAGGTGTTTCCTCTTCCTTATTTCCTATCCAAACATGGTGTCAGTTTGTGCCTGGAGGCCTCAGACAACTGAGCCCTATATCCAGTCCATTTCTCAGTCTTCAGTCTTTTCTGACCTGGAGGCATCTCCCACTGCTGGTCTTGGCCCTCAGTCTTATCCAACCGTCTCTGGCCATGCTTAGTTCTCTAGCCAGGGGGAAAGTTTGTAGCTGACCTTCCAATCTCCTTCCCACTTTCTGTTTTCATCAGTCTGTTGTGGCTCCACTGCTCAGCCAGGGACCTCTCACCAAGGCATCCTTTGGGGCATGCCTTCCTTACGATCTCAGTCCAGTTCTGCTCTTCTTCTGAGCTCTCTTTACTCTCAGGGCTAGGAATCTCTCCCTTTATGAACTCAAGGGTAGCCTAACCCTCTTCATTATGCCAAAGGCGGACATACCCGAACTGGAAAAGGAGTAGGGAGCCCAATGTCATTTAAGAGGCCATTTACCCTCATTAAGTCACTTACAGGATGTTTGTCCTTAGCCAGAAATACATACAGTCAGTGCTATAGTAGGGCAAGTTTGTCTTACATATTGATCTTAGGTGACTCTGCATAGGTGGAAGTGGATCCAAAAAAAGCTAGTAGAAGACTTCTTTTACAGTAAAGGCTAAGGCAATTTCAAATAATGTCCTTTTAGATTATGCAACATTCTTTGAATCTTTAAATGGCTCATGGAGAATGTACTCTGTGGTATGCACCTCTTTCAGACTGTATATCACACATGGATAACAAATCTGGTACATGCTAAATGTTTTGGTCAGGAACTGGTACATTTACAAATGGTCTGCGATAAGCTTAAGAATGCCTATTTGAAATTGAATCCAAATAAATGTGAGCTGTTTTAAAAAAAAGAGATAATTTTCCCTTGGTCATTTGATCAGCGAGAAAGGAATTTTCACTGATAAAGTGAAATGTAGGAGTGCAGCACTGGCTGGCTCTTTAGCTCTACACAGCTTTTTAGGACTCTTCTATTCCTATTACACTAGGTTCATTGGGTTGCCAACAGAACAAAACCTATTGCATACAGTAAGCAAGAGAAATATCTTGAGCAATTACCAAAGTGTGCTTTAGCACTTGCAGAGTTAAACAAAGCACTTGGGACTCTTGGTACTGAAACTTTTATATTAAATACAAATGCAAGTGTTTGGAGAATGAGAATACTTTGGGTTCTGAAGGCTGCAGAAATTACAGGCACATGAAGATGTTTTATCCCACTGATCCTAATGAAGGGACAATTAGATATATTTCCCTGAAGACAAAAATAAGGAATGAATAGCACATCTACAGCTATGTAAATGTTTTTGAAACTGCCATGGGAAAGTGGACAGCAAAGTAGTTATAAACTGCACCTATAGAGGATCCCAGCATTAAAACAGTCCTGAATAGAAACTTAATTGGCAATTGCCACTATCTTAGAACAGTAGTCCTCAACCACTGCGTCAGGACACATTACTATGTCGCCACAGATGGTTAGGATGTTGTGGAAAGTCAGGGAAAAGGCTGGATTTGGCTTGAAGAGGGTGGGTTGGTGTGTCTTGTAGGGTCCTATATGCCACCAAGTGTGTTGTGACCTGCAAAAAGGTTGAGAACCACTGTCCTAGAATATTGGGTCTTCCAACTATACTGTAATAGCTGTTTGGCCTCAGGGTGAAATGGGAGAAGTTAACCAGTGATGGGTACAAGTATCAACAGGCTGTGGTAGATACTCTGTAAAGAGGTACTGAGGATTAAATCTGACCTATTTAAAAAGACAAAACTCCTGTGGAGTATAAAGAAGCCAGGACCTCACCCTAAATTTATGTCATGACTTTAAAGTCAGTTGTTGTAGATTTTAGACTATGAAAACACTAACCAATTTACAGCTGTATTTTAATTGGGAAAGGTGGCAACAGGGCCCCACTTTACATTTGCCACTGGAGTTTCTCCAGATTTACACCCACATGGCTAAGATAAGAAACTGTCCCAAGAGGTAGAAAATTGGTAAAGAAAAATATGATACAAAATGTTAAATACCTCCCTTCTGCCAAATAGCACTGAAGAAACCACAAGAACACATTGCTTTTAAAGAGTCTGAGCCTTTGTGGAGGAGATCTGGAAATAAATCTCCCCAGGATTATTTGAGCCTTAGTGTCTGAGATGTACCCAGTCTGAATACCAAAGAAGCAGATACACAAAAAAGACTTCAGTGCTCACTGCAGCTCTAGATAAGTTCTAAAGGGGCAGCTGAGTTAATCTAGTAAAGCAAAAAAAGGCAAGGAGTCTTGTGGCACTTAAAGACTAATGGATTTATTTTTCACATGAGCTTTCGTGGGAGAATATCCCACTTCATCAGATGCTTTGAAGAGGGAGAACTTACAGAATTGGATGAAAATAAATGCAGGGGAGTGTAAACCATGGGATCAGGTCATACTGCAACAGCAAATCAGAGCATTTGTAAGGATTCAAACTCCAGGAGAGAGCATACAGAGTGAGGGTGAAGTCAAATTACCAATTATAATGTGAAAAGAATACATAGTCATGATTGATGGTTGTGGGTGAGCACAAAATCACATAGTTCAGTCACAAGCTGTGCTGTGGCATCATCTGGGATGGTTCTTCTTCTAACCATTTCAGATGTGAGGACAGTTTGTACCTCCAGGTCAGTGGCACTGCTATGGGTAGCCGCATGGCCCCACAATATCCCAACATTTTTATGGGCAACTTAGAACAACATTTCCTCAAGTCTCATCCCAAGACACCTCTCCTCTACTTACGCTATATTGATGACATCATCATCTGGACCCATGGCAGGGATGCTCTTGAAGATTTCCAGAGATTTCAAAAATTTCCACCCCACCATCAAATTGAGCCTGGAACACTCCACACAGGAGACCCACTTTCCTGACACTACAGTACAAATTAGGGATGGACACATCAACACCACTCTATACTGAAAACCTACTGATTGGTATAGTTATCTACATCCCTCAAGCTTCCATCCTAAACACACCACATGCTCCACTGTCTACAGCCAAGCCCTAAGATATAACCACATTTGCTCTGATCCCTCAGACAGAGTGTAGACGTGGGCTCTGTTCGCCCCACCGGGAGTGTGCCCCCGGTGGGCAATGTGGGGAGTTCTTTGCTCAAGCCGGTTCTATGAGTTCCCCCCCTTCCCTTGAGGGGAGAGGCAAATAGTTCGTTCTACCCCCAGGAGGAGTGCACCCAGTAACCCCGGGGCTGGGCACGACAGTTCTTGCCGGGGCCCCAAGCCCTTACTAGGGTGATGAGTCATTGAGTCTGCTGACTGTTAGGAGTTCACGGAAGTTGGGACGAGTTGAGGGTCGTTGGCGCGACGAGGGAGAGGGGAGAGGAGGGGCAGGAAGTATAAGAGGCAGGCAGAGGAGCTCAGTTCAACCCTGGCAGCCGGAAGAGAAGGATGTCTCTGGCCAGGCTCCTCAGCTGCAGCCCTTCCGCCAGCTGAGGAGGACTGGGTCAGCCCGCCGGCCTCCAGCCTTCTACAGGGATGGCTGGCTCGGGCCTCCCATGGCGGGTACCCCGTGGGAAGAAGCCCCACCCCGGGAGTGGGACAAGCCGTGGCCACCTGACCTATGGCGCCCCTCCGCCGACCATGAAAGTCCGGAAGACCGAGGGCAGGCCCCCCCCACCTGTCGGGGAGGACCTGGAGGAGCTGCCCCAGTGCGCCCCGACACCGCCCTCCCTGCAGGGGAGGACCTGGAGGAGCTACCCCTTGCCCCTGACCAAGGGGGGCCGTCGGAACCGCCCCCAGAGGAGATGGCCATCGCATACGAACTCCCCGATCTGCCACCCCCTGATGCCTGGGAAGGTCTCTACGCTGTACCCCTCAGCAAATACCCTGAGGACACCGAGGAAAGCGGCAATCAGGTACTGAGGTGAGAGGGTGAGGGCAGTAGCCCAGGGGGAGTTTACCCTGTACCGGGGTCAGCGTGTTGCAGTTGGAACCCCGCTGACCCCGCTGCTTGTAGGTCCAGCCGCTGTTAGGGCCCTGGGCTGGGACACAGTGGAGCAGGGCGGGCCCGTGTCCCCCCTCCTCCTCTCCCCTCTCCCTCGTCGCACCGACGACCCTCAACTCATCCCAACTTCCGTGAACTCCTAACAGTCAGCAGACTCAGTGACTCGTCACCCTAGTAAGGGCTCAGGGCCCCGGCAAGAACTGTCGTGCCCAGCCCCGGGGTTACTGGGTGCACCCCTCCTGGGGGTAGAATGAACTATTTGCCTCTCCCCTCAAGGGAAGGGGGGAACTCATAGAACCGGCTTGAGCAAAGAACTCCCCACATTGCCCAGCGGGGGCACCCTCCCGGTGGGGCGAACAGAGCCCACGTCTACACAGAGACAGACATCTTCAGGATCTCTATCAAGCTTTCTTAAAAACTACAGTACCCACCTAGAGAAGTAAAGAAACAAATTGACAGGGCCAGACAGGTACCCCGCAGTCAACAGGAAAGGCCCAAAAAAGAAAATAGAATGCCACTGGTCACCACATACAACCCTCAAGTCAGACCTCTACAACAGATCATTAAGGACCTACAGCCTATTCTAAAAGATGACCCCTCACTCTCTCTAGCCTTGGGATACAGACCTCTCCTTGCCTACAGGCAACCCCCAAACCTTAAACAGACACTCACCAGCAATTACAGACCTAACAGAAACATTGAAGCAGGCACATATCCCTGCAACAAATCATGCTGCCAGCTCTGTCCACATATCTGCACTAAAGACCCAGGGTCCTTCACCTACTCATCCACTAATATGATTTATGCCATCATGTGCCAGAAATGCCCCCAAGCCTTATACATTGGACAAACAGGACAATCCTTACACAGAAGACTAAATGCACAGAAAACTGATATCAGAAATCACAACACAAAAAACAGTTGCTGAGCATGTCCATCTTCCTAATCACTCTACTGATGACTTGTTAACAATGGTCATCAAGAAAATCAATGGGGCATCACGACTTCAAAGAGAAACAGCCAAAATCAAACTAATATGCAAATTAAATTGTGTGAAAGCAGGGCTGAATTGTGATTATGGATTCTTTTCACATTATAACAGGTAATTTGACTTCACCCTCACTCTGTATGCTCTTTCCTGGAGTTTGAATCCTTACAAAATGCTCTGATTTGCTGTTGCACTATGACCTGATCCCATGTCTTACATCCCCTGCATTTATTTTCATCCAATTCTGTAAGTTCTCCCTCTTCAAAGCATCTGACAAAGGGGGATATTCTCCCACGAAAGCTCATGCAATAAATAAATCTGTTAGACTTTAAGTGCCACAAGACTCCTTGCTTTTTTTGCAGGTCTAGATGTTAGCGCAAAAACTGCAGTGGGGACAAGGGGAAAGGTTTGTTCTGAAAAGTATTTCTACCATGAAATAGCTAAAAGGTCAGTACCCCCATATCAAGTAACACTTACAAACTGCTGCCAATAATATCTCACCCCCAGAATACTGCCCTACTCCCCCCTCAGCCTTCTGTGTTGACCACATGTTTATTAACAGATGGATGCTAGAGACAGAGCTTCTCCTGACAGCAGTTTATGCCTAGTAGATAGTGCAACAGACCTTCTCTTTACAGGAACCATCTCAGGCTTAGGACAAACAAGAAAAGGAAAGAGGTCTACTGATCCTAGGGCTTTAAGAAAAGATTGCTCATTCCCCCAGACTTTATAGGGCACAGCATAACCACCCTTTATCACATGTAAGCTGTCTGCCACCAAACTGAAAATTTGTTCTTCAATTTCCCGCTAAAAAGCAAAATTTTAGCTTAAAGCACCCAAAACAATTTTAAAAACATGTTTCCAAGTGAATCAAAAAGTCAGACAATTGTTTTGGGCCAAACATAATGTTGCATTTCAATTTTGAGCATTGTTAGTGTTTTCAAATAAAATTAAAGGAAATTTAGAAAGAAAAAGGCATTTACAATAAAAAAAATGAAACTGTTTTGCATGTGCCAAATGAAACATTTTGATTTTTTTCAGATTTTTAGAAGTGTTTTCAACTGAAGTCATTTGGCAAAAATCTACATGAATTCACAAAATGGTTTGATGTTGCTGAATCTGCATCCACCATCTCTTTCCCCCGCACTCCCAAAGTTTTGTTTGAAAAAACTGATGCAACTCTACTTGGGAGCAGTTATAAGGCAATTGGGAAGGCCCATTTCACCTGTACGGGTTACAGTCACCTCCAGCCAGGACATGGACTACTAGAGCAGTGGTTTTCAAACTTTTTTCCCTCAGGACCCCCAGTTGGGGGGGGGGGCGGCAAAAAAAACAACAACCCCAAAACAAAAAAAATGCATTTATGTCAACGACCCAACAATTACATCTCTGAGCAATGCATTCTAGTCTTGTGGTGGCTGCAGCAGAGGGTGCCATGCCACTCAGTACCTGAGAGTCTGTCACCCTAGTACTGGGTCTGACCCACAGTTTGAAAACCACGAGTCACCCTACCATTTGAACAAAGGCATTTGACTGTCTTTGGCAGGAATGCTACTCATCAGAATAACTTCTGCAAAGATAGACAGTACCAAAAGCAGGGCCTGCATTCATTGTGTCTGCAAAGCTCTTCCTCATGCTTCACTCAAGGAACCTTAAACTTAGAGTCCAGAAAAGCAGCCTTCCTGGATAGCCTCTTTCTATCTTCTGTCGAAGGGCTGGCCTCACCCCAGCTGTAATGTCCCAGGCCTCTAGAACATGTCATGAATTCTATGTTATCAACAGATTTAGATGGGTGAGGTTGGAAGACCACGACCAAGAAGCTGCAAGTGGTGCACATTGCAAGTGTCCTTTTCTTGAAGGCACTAAAATTAAAAAAGTTTGTTCTGGTGAAATTGAAAGAGGCATTGTTCTGTGCTTAGATTTACCAACAGTCACAGCTCACTTTATTTTATGCCAAAAAATAGTGATAGTGACAGTATGTGTCATGGGGATACTGGAAATAAGAGAAAAAACTGCTGGCTGCACACAAGGGAAGGCAGTACTGGGTATCCCTCCGCGTATAGGTTCTTAGAGGAGAAAGCAAGGCTCAGTTCAGGGAGCTGAGGCTAGGTCTTCGAACCTCCTTGTAGAAACAAGGGTGACACAGAGACTTGTAGTAGGAATAGTTAGGTGAAAGTGAAACAGGTAGACTAGACTAGAATAGAATCATAGGTTTGGAAGGGACCTCATGAGATTATCTAGTGCAACTGTAACCTAGCACACCCATAGCCAAAGGAAAGGCCTCTTCCCACCACCTCCCTGCCTAACAAAAAAAAAAAAAAAAAAGAAATCAAAATACAAAGGGGACCAACCAATTTATTCCAACTCAAATATTCACTCTTGAAAAACAAGCACAATATTTTTGGTCAACAGTGCTACAGAGCAATCCTCTGGCATTCCTTGAAAGATGTTAGAGTGGAGGACTGAACAGGTTTTAGAAACAATTCCAAGCACCAGAAGCAACATGGAAGAAGGAGTAGGGATGTTTGTGGATGGAGATGACAATTTTATTGGTGTATTTAAGTCCTTAGTAAGAGAAATGCAATGCGCTCTTACAGATTGTAGATATGTGTCATCTACAGTAAACAGGGAAATTTCACAGCTGCTGATAAACCAAGAAACTACTACTTACACAGAAATTTAAACCATAGGATCCATTTTATTTTGAACCTTATGGAAGGATACGATGTTGATACGTCCCATAGGATTTTTGAAAGCTACACCACACTGATGGGATTTGCATTTAACACCTAATTTGAAGGCTGGAAATAAATAGACATCATTGCAAAAGTTCACCATGGAAATACAAAGACACTTGGCTAATTTATTAGAAGAAATTCTGTAAGTTGTAAATCTACATTTGTGGTGAAAAAGAGATTGGTCTCCTATTCAAGCTTCATCACTGTGTATTAAGAGCAACCTCTAGTGACAGGTAGAAGTCATTACAATTTGCTAGCACTGTGCTTATGCATTAATAAATGAATTTAAGATATATCTACGATTTTTTTTTTATAAACATCCATCTTTACAGTATCTAAGACCCAGATCAACAAAGTTATTTAGGCACTTAAATCTCAGTTTTAGGCTTCGCTGAGCCACAAAACACCTGTTTGGCTGCTGTCAAAGCATATAGTTGTTTAACCTCACTCAGCAACTAAATTTTCAGGATAAACTCTCCCTAGAGGCCTGTGTTTCTGCCTCTGAGCAGACATGATGCTGACTCATCATAGGTGTTTAGATGCTTGTCTCTGATCTAAGCCCCAGTGAGGATCCAAAAACAAGCACAGGACCATCTACCTTGCCTGCAGTGCTCAATCACGCAGGGAGGCTCAGAGGCCTGCCTATTAGTTCAGGTGCTATTTGAAAATTTGGTCACTCAGGCACAAAAGAAAGTTGAGGTGCCACCTGCCTTATAACATTTAGTTGAGTGATTAGAGCATTCAGCTAAGAATCAGATTCAGTCTCTCCTACTTAAGAGTAAACAAGCATTTGAACAGGGTCTTCCACTGCACAGCAGCAGTATGCACTTAGCACCAAGCTACAGGAATACTCTGATATGGAGTCCCCTCAATCTCTCTAGGTGAAGCTTTTGCTTTGGGGATAAAGAGTTGTTAGAGCAGAGAGATGGGACTCTTCCATAGGTCCTAGCCACCAGGCTATCGAGCCATCCTCTCGCTCTTTGATCTAAATGATTCTTTAGTTACATACAGTGGAACAGCTTCAAACAAAAGACTAATGGAGTCCCATAGCTCAGTAGTTCAAGCTTTCTCCCTACTAGGAGGGAGGAGACCCCTGTTCAAATCCTGTTGGCCCCTCTGGCAGAAGAGCAAATTGAACTCCTCTTTCCCTCATCTCAGGAGAGTGCTCTAACTGCTAGGCTAAGTGTTAGGAGATGAACAGTGCTTGGTGCTGCCATTGATGTGAGTGGAGTGGGACACATGCCCAACTCATTCATACAAAAATTATTTAGGGACCTCAGCGGCTATCCATGCTTCACTACTACTGCCAGGCACTCTTCTCCTGCTGTTATATATCTTAATTCTGTGACAGGGCAAGGCTCACTACACTCCTTTTATTGGCATCTCCCACTGGCAAACTTAGGCAACTCCATGCCTACATATTGGCATTCATAGGCCCCATTTTAAGGTGCCTATCTCTAGAGTGCTGTGCTGATATAAAAACGTGGCTCCTCATCTGCAAGAATCAATTTATATCTGATCCACAGTCTAATGTTCTCTATCATCCACACCCAAATGGCACTCGCTCATCCCTTCCTAGACTCCCTGTCAGCTGTTCAGAGGCCAGCCCCTCAAAGCAGCTGCAGAACAGCTCAGGGAACAGCTGATAGGCAGCCCACTCCCACCCCCAGTCTCAAAGGTGAGAAAGCAGCCTCAGAAGCTATAAGCTGCAGACAGCTGCTCCCCCACCTTTGAGACCCCACTTCTGAGCCACTATCTGCAAAAAATGGCCCATGCACATAAAGCAGATATTTATGGATTTGCAGGGGTCTATTTGTCTCTCTCCATTCTTTGTAAAGGCAGCCTCACTGCCTGTTTCATTCAGGTTCTGTTAATTGAAGCATTCTTCTTGTGATTTTGTAAATGACTAAAAATATAGGCCTTGTAACACCTAACTCTCTTAGCCTCAAGTGCAGTCAAAGTTACACAAACTACTCAAACTAGAGATGTGATGCAAACCATTGAGGACTAGACTTTTGAAAAGTATATAGGCATTGCTCCACTCAGCTTTTTAAGAACTGAGACACGTGCCTTGCTAAACTGTAAAAATCATGGTATGTTCAGAAGAGATTGAAACTGCTATGATTTTTGCTACTTGACTTGAGACACCAAAGACACCTGATTTTCAAAAAGTGCTGAGCACTAAAAAGTTTCACCCAAAATTCTTAGGCACGAAAATCATTAGACACTTTTGAAAATGTGGGCCTATACATTTAAAAATATTACTCAAATGTATTTTGGGGACAATAGTTGACATTTTAGCTCAAGAGATGTTCGCGACCAAAAAATCATTAGCACACACATCAGTATAACTTAGAGCTGTTATTTCATTCAGGTTGGGGGTTTTTTGTTTTGTTTTGTTTTTTGACTAATGGGCTTTAGGGATTTTTATCCCAGATGATCAACAAGAGATGCAAGACTGTAAATGGGAAGATGCTATGATGCTGCGTAGCAAAGGTCATTCTGAAAAGGTAAAAATCCGTTTTCCCTCTGAAAAATCTTTAAGAGTAAAGCCAATACATTGTAAAACAGATTAGTGTTTAGTATATACCTATAGTTTCCAAAACAGTTCTTTCTAAAAAGTCCCTGTGTGTTGGCAGCTTTTAAGATTCCTAAGGTTTATATTTATTGTTGTAATAACTGGGCATACACTTTTGCCCTAATTGGGCATTCAGCAGTAAAAAATAAATAAAAGTTCATAAAAAGTGACAACCTACAACAATGACCATTAATGGAAAAAAGTGCAAAAGGAAGACAAGCAAGCCCAAAGTTAGTCCAAACAAAAAGGCCTACTAATATATTTGAAGAACTGTGTTAAGAAAAGTTTGGGATTTGAAATCAATGAACCAAAACTGATGTGTTGAAAAGTAGACCTAATGCAGGGATCGGCAACCTCCCTTGACCCCTGTGCCAACCCTGCCCACCACACCCTCAGTGGGTGCCAAGGGCAGGGACAGGCCTCTCAATTGGGTGCGGGGCTGGGTCATGCCCCCACCAGCAGGTAGCCCCCAGGTCCGAGCCGGGGCCACTTATCCCCCCGCAGCCTCCGGGTCTGGCCAAAGGCACTCTCGTCCCTGCTGGCTGTCAGCTTCCGGCTCTGCAGATGGCGCTGGAAGCGGGGGGGACGAGACCTGCTCTGCTCCTCTCTAGCCCTGCGCAGGAGGGTCTGGGGCCAGCAGGGGACTGGGAGCCACATGCCATGGCTTACTACCCAGCTGTGGAGCGCTGGGGGAGCGGGGCCAGTGGAGAAGCCTGAGTGATGCCACATGCTGCTCAAGCTTGGCTCCCGTGCCATTTTTAGTATGGGTGCCGGGGGTTGCTGACTCCTGACCTAACGGCTAGGCAAAATAGTGAGTGCCTTGTGGGTTCTACCTATCCCTACCTGTTGGGGGCAAAGCCGTAACCCTCTGTTTCAGCACCTGGGGCATGTTCCAATTGGAACGTGCCCCTTGCAGTTACCGGCACTTGGGGCCAGCAGTGTGAAATGCGCCCTTTAATAGAGCGGCTGTATTAGCTGCTCTGGTGCACCTGGGGCAAAGCCCCAATCACCCTGCCCTAGTTGGGGGTTCTTAAAGAAAATACTTTGGGGGCAAAATTAAAAGAGGTGAAGTGAAGGCAGACATCAACTGATGGAAAAAGGAGGAGCAAACTTCAGCATTCTGGCTGCCACCACCTTCGTGTCCTGAAACCTTGGAATCTACCAGAAACAACACAGGCCTCACACTGAGAGCTGTCCAGGCCAGAGGGCAGGACCCAGCTAACATCACCAATTATTTGGGCACTTGCTGAATCCCAACTGCCTCCTCAGTTGTGAGACTATTACATGCACATGCACACACACTATTGTGCTCCCATTCCTTCCCCACCTTATTTCTTCTCTTTCCTGTCCCTCTGTTTTTGCCTCCTATCTAACAAGTGCCTGCTGTAGCCATCTTAGATTGTATATAAATGGCTACAAAAATGATTAGGGGCACAAAACTGCTTCCATACTAGGAGGTGGGGACAGGTGGGAAGGTGGCACTGTTCATCTTGAGAAACAGACTAAGAAGGGATATGATAGAGATCTCTAAAATCACGAATGGCATGGAGAAAAGTCTCATTTACTTCTTCATGTAACTCAAGAACCAACAGTTACCAAATGCAATTAATAGGTAGAAAGTTAAACAAATTTAAGAAAATACTTCCTTATTCAATGGACAGTCTGCTGTGGAACTCAATGCCGTGGTATATTTTGAAGAATAAAAGCATAACAGACTGAAATAAGAATGAGACATTCATGTAGAATAGTGCTTGGTTATTAACCAAGATGGTCATGGTCATAACCCCATGCTGTGAGTGCACAGCCATCCTTAGGGATGGGCAGGGCCCAGGGAGAATCATCCTGTGAGGCCCCCTCCCCTCTTACGCAGAAATGCTGGCAAAGGCAGTGTGGGGCGCACTGAATGGCTGGGACCAGGGCGATCACCCTGCTCATGCCTACACCCCCCACGCCCCAACAGCCCTATCTGGGTGTCCATAAATCTCTGAAGCTGGGAATCAATCACCAAATTACTTCCCTGTTCTGTTCATTCCATCTGGTGTGGGCCACTGTCAGAAGATGGGATATTGGGCTAGATGGACCGTTGGTCTGACCCAGTATGGTCATTATTGCATGTATTTTGCAACATGTTACAAGCCTGTGACCAGAGAAGCAGTTAAATTCAAAGCCCTAAAACAGCCAGACACAGGTACAAGTTTGCCAGGTCTCAAAGTGGCTGAGAAGATCACATGCTATGCCTGTGTTTCTCCAGCAGTGAGTGAGGTTACCTGCAAGAGTCAATACCAGAAACAGAAGCTGCATTTTCTATTTTTACTGTTCTTTGTTATACCAAAAAGGGCACCCAGGAGAGCACCCCCTAATAAAAGGAAAAGACTAGCAGGATCTTCTTCAGGGGGACAAGGCAATATGCCACATTTATTGTAAATAAGTAAGGATAGCAAAAAACACACACACACACACACACACACACACACACACACACACACACACAGTTCTGCAAGCTGGTGTGATGTAATTACCAGTCCTTTCATGTGTTGCTTGAGGCAGCCTAGTGGCCAACTATGCTGGGCACAAGGAGGGAGCCAGGCCTCTGTCGGTCACAATCCGATGCTCCAAGATGTCAGTTGCAGAATGAGACCCCCAAAGTTTTCATGCTCTCACCCATCTTTTATACTTGCAGGCCTTCATGTAAGTCTATGGGATTTGCTGTGTCATGTAGCCTCAGGGTTCCTGGGACATCATTGGTCACCAGTCACTTGCAGACTTGATTGTATTTTATTCTTTTCTTTCTGGGGTGGCTCCTTCTGTTTGCTTTAATGAGATGTCTGCATTGTTCAGCCAGTTAGATGGTACTTATGGTTCATCAGGACAGGCTGGCAGTTGAGACTGGCCTTTTCACACACAGGCCCTTCATTCACACACCTTGTTCACACATTTAAAAGAACATATACAGCATGTACCTAAACCAGATTTCATCAAGTATCCAAAATGAAGTACATTGTTTAAGCAGGAGTTCCAAACTGACAACATGGAGTCTTGCTGGACATTGGTCACAATGTCTATTACACAGGGTTACAGTTATCTGTCTGTGCTCCACATCTTCCCCTCTCCTTGTGTGTGTGTTTGTTAAACTCTGATCCCACTTTCTCTTTTTGGAAACCAGATCAGATTTTAATAGCAACAGCTCCTGCCTATCCCAATGAATTTTTTCCTCTCTCCCTCAAAGAACATTATTACTATCTAAGACTCAAATAAGAATATCTCCCACCTCAAAGCTCTCAATAGATAACATTTCTTATTCCTTTTTTTTATTTTTTGTTGTTAAAATAAAAGCCTTATTTAATATTTTACATTTCAAATGCTTAAGTGGTTTTCCTCCTTTTCCCTCCAAAATCTTCAGTTAAGAGTTTTTAAAAAATTTGTCATAACACTAAGCAGGTGAGGTACCAACCGCCAACCCTGTTTTTAAAATGCTTACATCAAACCATAAGTGGGTTATTTAAACATCTTTGATACTTTCGTCCCATACATTCCATCAAAAATAATGCACCATTACTCTGTTTTGAAAGAATGTGGAAAATATATATTTGAGGAAGCTGTTGCATGCATCTTCCTAGCTTCCTTTCTTGTTGATATCACTGCAGCCCATCAGCCCACCACTAATCATGGCCCCTGGTCTGCAAACACACAAGTACCTTGACTTCGAAGGACTATGCACATGAGCGATGTCAAGCACATGCATAAACCCATACAGGATCAAGGCACATGCTTGCAGCTCTTTCTTAAATTCTAATGATGCAATTGTAATTTAACAATTAGAGTTTAAATGGAGCTTTGAGTCTAATCCATTTGGGGGAACTCCTTTGAGTTATATCAGTGGTTCCCAACCTTTTTCTTTACGCAGCCCACTACATCATCATCATCATCATCATCAAAAGCTTTCAGACTACCACCCAGCACTCCTCAGCCCTGAGCCCCTTACCATGCCCCCCAACCTTGCACTCCCCAGCCTCGAGCCCCTAACTGTGCCCCTGTTCCCCTGGGCCCTGCACTCTCCAGCCCTGAGTCCCTTACTGTGCCCCAGTCCCCATGCAGACATGCACTCCCTGGCCATGAACCCCTTACAGTGCCAGCTGTCTGCTTCCCTCTCTCTCCCCCCCATAAGGCATGTGCAGTGCGGTCCTGCACTCCCCAGCCTCCAGCGCCTTATGATACCCGTCTGCCACAGCTCTACACTCCCCGGCCACAAGACTCTTAAGCCCCACCCCTCGTCCCCCTGCTCTCCGCAGTCACAAGCCTGTTACCACCCTGCCCGTGGCCCTGCACTCCCTGCCCCATGCAGCTTACTGCACTCCTGACCTCTGCAGCCCTGTGCACCCCAGCTCCAGCTGCACAGACCACCTGCAGTGCCCTCCTGGACCACCAGTGATCTGCAGACCACAGGCTGGAAATCATTGAGTTATACTATCCTTTTCCTAACATCCACAGATCTGACTGCTGTTAACTGGGGGAGGTGAAGCAATAATTTCTGGTGTCAGCCTTAGTGCAGTACAGCTGACGTAACATGATCATTGACTCCTGCATATATTGGACAAGATCTTAAAAGGTGAACAGAGCATATTTAGCATTCTCATTTCAAGCTAGCATTTAAAAGCCTATGTAGAAAGACCATTCCAGTGATGTTCACTAACCTTAAATGGCAGCCAGATAAAATACCATGTGGCAGTTTTGATTTTCAACTCTTCACATATTGTCTTTGGAGATGTAGCTTCAGTTCGTTCATTCATTCAGCGCATTGCCATTATCACTCCTAGAGTGGAGAGTCACAGAAGGATGTCATTCATCTTCCATGGGTGAAGTCTGGTGAACTGCTCTTGATGAGCCATTCAACCTACAAAAAGAAAAGAAAAATTTATCCTACAAGAAACATATGTAAATAAAATTACATCTTGTTCAACTATATCCTCTCTTGTCTTTCCCACCTCCTGTATCCATTTCCCTGAACTCCCTTCTTCTCTCTCCTCCTTGCACTTCCATTCTTCCTCTCTCATGGATTTCCTCCTCTCTTTTCCGGATACCCTTTTTGGGTCTCCTTCCCTTGTTGGGCTCCTTATGGCTGCCTCTTCGCAACCCCAAGCTCCCTCCTTACTTCTCCTTTTCCTAGGCCTCTCTCCCTCCAAAAAACAGACCCCTTTTTCAATGGTCTATGCCTGAGGCCTGGGTCACTTTGGAAAAGTGGGACTTAAACTTGCAACACTAAGCAGAACAAAACTAAATACGTCCACAAATCTGTGCCTGAACTTCCCCCTGTCCTACAGGTCCTCCTTCCTCTGAGTGCAGGAAATGCTCAGTTCTGCCTGCTGTTGGAGCAGGAGAGAAGGAATGAAATCAAGGAGAAAAAGCAGGTCAAGTCCTAGTTTTAACCAGGAAGAAGAGCTGCAGCAGTCTATTCTGCTCACCATTTGTTTCACTGCAGCACCTTTAAGCCCTAAATTAGAAAGTTAGGTGAGCCCACAAAACCAAAAGTCAAGAAGCAGTTGGCTTATTAAGGAGTGGGAGGTGTAATCACTGTTAAATGAGTTTGTGATTACTGTCTTTCTTCTCTCCCCAGTATAGCCCTTTACCTCACAGTTTAGAGCTCTAGGAGTTATCTCTCTGCATGTTCTCTTAGCATAGGACACCCATTCAGGGCCTCTTTCTAGATAGCCTCTTATGCTAGGGTTGCATAACATGGATAGTCTGAGAAGGGGATTATATATCATCCAGATTGATTGCACACCCACCTCTGTGATGACACTGTTAATTGTTCATTCACAAGAATTGGCAGAAAAAAGGCCTGGCACTCCCATCCTCGCCTTGAGGAGCTGCTGCTGAGCCTTTCCAGATTAGATCTGCCTAATCAAAAGGGCAACACACTATTAAAATTATAATAGACATTTATTGCCTTGTTAAATGTCCTAATTCTGAAAACAGTCTTATACCAAGATGGTGAGCATGGTATAAGAACCTGAACAGAACTGATTTTTGTAGCTGTTGTAGTTCTAATTAAATTAGTATTTGCTCAGGCATTTTTTGAAACAATTATTCTAAATTAATTTTCCTTTTAAAAATTTAAGGCCAGAGCAAGGAAATGTGAAACATATACTGTGTAGCTAAATCTGACCAGATTCTAACTAAAATTTCATTTTTTTAAACTTTTCTCCAAAATAAATGAGGTGGATATTAATGACTGTGCTGTTTGTATCTGCTATAAAATTTATTCATAGCAAAGTCTTTAGCTCTGTTAACTACTGTGGTTCTTCAAAGGGCTACTAATTAATAGACAGGTTATTTAAGGTGAGTTTTAGTGGTGTTTCAAACAAGTCCTAATGTACTGAGATAAAGGGAGAGAAATAAACCTTTGTTAATAAAATAATCTTAAAAGTATAAGGCTCTATGTCATGCACTGCTTGCTTGGGCAAAACTCCTGTTGAGACCACTGGAAAATTTGTCTGAATAAGATGTGCGGGATCATGTTCTTGACCAGTAAAATGTATAGTCAGCTCATGTGGCAAAACACATTATGTGATTAGCCAGGTCTTCCAGGTATCAATGCTATTCCAATCTCACTAGAGGGAGCAATTTATTTTGAAATAGTAATCAGTATTAGCTCTATACTTAGCAAGGAAACTGGTAGGTCAAGAATCAGAAGACCCTTCTAAAGCAAACATGCATTTTAGGAAAAGACAAAGACTACACAGGGAAGCTCTCGGTGAGACTGCACCTTTGGTTTGGAAGCTAAAACAAAGCTTATAAACAGAAAAGGAATCCACAAGACATAAGGAACTTATTAAGGAGTCTTTATTAAAGACTAACAAATTTATTTATTGTATGAGCTTTCATGGTAGAAAATCCCATTTCGTCAGATGCTTTGAAGGTGGGTAACTTACAGAATGGGAGGAAAATAAATACAGGGAAGTGTAAAACATAGGAACAGGTCAAACCGTTACAATGAATCAATGCAGTAGTTTAGATTCAAACACTAGGGAACATCATACAGAGGTAAAATGAGGTTAGATTGAGGTCAAATCACCTGTTGTAATGAGAAAAAAATCCAGTCCTTATTTAGCCCTGAGGCAACACTGTCAAATTTGTATATGAATTCCAATTCTGCAGTTTCTCTTTGAAGCCTTGATTTGTTATTCATTTGTTTGAGCACAGCTATTAGCAAATCATCAGTGGAGTGAGCGGGAAGATTGATGTGAAGAAGCGTGAAGTGCAGAAGGAAATTATTGTATGTGCTTTGCTGGCTAAGACTGTGCAGTTCACAGATGTGACCTCACTTCCATTAGAAACTCCTGCTCCCAAGGATTTGCAATTCTGCTGCGAAAAGTCACTCTCTGGTAAAACTTCACAGGAAGTTTCATCTTTATTTAAAATACAGATTTATATACACACGCTCATTCAGACTTCATGTTTTTGTTTAGGCTGTAAGTGGAAATAAATTCTAAGATGCATCAGGCAGGATTCTTAAAAGTGATACTAAAGCTCAGGGGTCTACAACATTTTCATTATAAACTCTCTATTTTCTGTTAAAAGTTTATGACTCAACACACAAGGTACCAGCTCAAAAGAAGGTTTGGTTGTTTATGTTTCAAAATGAAAAGAAAAAGTGGTTCTTTGAAACTATTATGGTTCAAAACATTACATGGAAACTTTTATTCAAAGAGACATTCAAGGCTATTTTGTTCTGTGCTGGTATAGCAACATGCATGTTCGTGTCCCAGTCCAGGCCTGGGACATCTTGTTGCTACTGAACTACAAATAATAAATGTTGTAAAGCAGGCCGTTTAAAGAACTGAAATTCCCAGGTTATCTGAACATTTATGTTTTGTACACTGACTCATTCAGGGCCTGATTCAAAGACCACTAAAGCAGGGGTTAAAGTAGGCCAGAACGCACCAGGAAGGCATTCCAGGGCCCACTATATTTAGGGGTTCAGTGTTCCAGGGTCCCTAAAAATAGAAAATGGAGCCAGAATGCTGCATTCCAGGGCCATCATTTGAAAATAGCAGACCCTGGAACCAATATTCCCTCTAATTATTCGTAGGCTGTGAGTGCAAAAAATTTCTTTGTGTGTGCAAAAAAATTTCCTTGTGGGCAGCAAGATTAGCACTATTGAATTTTTTTCTGCACACTTTATTTTATTGTGTGTGTGGGTTTCATGACCTGTGTGCACGCACACATGTGCACAGCTTAGAGGGAACAGTGCCTGGAATGCAGTGTTCTGGATCCATTTTCTATTTTTAGGGGGCCCCCGCATGCTGACCCTCTAAAAATAGCAGGCCCCAGAACATCATTCCTATGCATTCCAGGAGGCAGAAAGCTGCCTTGTCCCAGGCTGGGGGTGTTGGGAAATTCAAGGGGAGTGTAGGGGGAGGTTTGGGGATGTAGGAGATGCTCACTAATTTGGAATAACACTGTTACTAGATGACAGCTGGGTGGGTGATGGGAAATTTAGGGAGGCATGGGGAAGGTTTAGTGGGGTGTAGGGAGTACTCACTAATCTGGAATAATGCCATTGCTAGCTGACAACTTGGGGGGGTGTTGGGAAATTCAGGGGGGCATAAGGGGGAGTCAGGGAAATCCTTGGTTTGGCGACAGGTGAGCCAACCCAGCGAGGACAGGGTGTGGGGAGGAGGTCAGCCTGGGGCAGCAGGGGAAGATGGCATGGCACGGCAGGATGTTGGGGAAGGCTTGGGGGACCAGCGACGAGACGGGGACCGGGGGCTGTAGCTGGGGTGGAGGGTAGGTGTGGAGGAGTCAGTAGCTGGGGTGGGGGTGGGTGTGTGGGGAGCAGTAGCTGGGGGACCCACACTGGCGCGAGGAGGGCCTGGACTGGCATGAGGGGGGCCGCCAATTTAGAAAGGTTCTGGAGCCCGCCAAATTATACTTTAACCCCTACGCTAAAGTCAATGCAAGTCCTTCCATTTATTTCAGTGGGGTTTGAATAAACTAATCCATACAGGAAGATCTTTCTATTTGCACAAAGCCCCACTGCCATCAGTGGGACTCTACATAGCCCCACCCACATGTAACAGCTTGCAGAACTGGAGCCTGGAAAATGTTAATGTTTTATACACATAGCAACAAACTAATGTCTTCATAGTATTTAGAGAGGTAGCCACGTTAGTCTGTGTACAGCAAAAACCAATGACAGTCCTGTGG
>ML681966.1:57562176-57589308 GCA_007922195.1 Podocnemis expansa | reverse complement strand
GTCCACACTGTGGATATGCTATTTTGCTCCCTTATTTCGAGGACACTGTTTTTGTCCTTCGAAATAAGGTGTTTCGAAATAACTCTTTATTTCGAAACAGCTTGTTTCAAAACATCTTGTTTCAAAACAAGCCCTCTATGTGTGAACATAGCCTATGGAAGCTGGAGAATTGGTAAGCTGGTGAGAACAGTGTCCAGGGGACTGAAGCCTCGTATGTTAAGAAGGGATATGATTTTTATTCAGACTGTGTAAAACTTTTTGTTACCACTTCTGTATTTCATTTGCTGAATAAATAGTTGGAAGAATAGCTCTTTGGGTCCCCATTGGAGCAAGATAATCAAGCACAAGCCTAACCTAAAATACATGAGTAGTGCTATTGACTTAAAGTTAAGCATATACTTCAGCATCTTGCTAAATCAGGAGCTTGTTACAGATTCAAGACCTTTTCCCCTTCGATTAGGTGAGGACAGGGCTCACTATCAGAATCTCTGGTTGCTCTGGTAATTCATCCAGCAAGACAGAGAACACCAAACAGTAAGGGAGATATTTATATATGATATAAAATAACTCTCAGGCTATCTCTGTGGATTATTAGGGATCAAAAAAGTCACAAACCCCTTCCACTACAGGTCACTTTCAACTGCGCTGGCTGCATCATGCTGCCGAGTACACATCTTCCTGTTTGTTTTAGAATTGTTGTGGCATCAGTTCCCATACTATCTAAGGGCTTGACCCAAAGTACACTAAGTCAAGGAAAGAATCCCCTTAACTTGAATGAGATTTAGAACAGGCCCTAAATGCCAGCACACTGAACAGTATGTGCTGTACATTATCTGCTTCAGTACCATGGCACAAAAAGGTAACCTAAGAATAGCTATACATGTGTAGAACTTTATTGGTCAGGGGTGTGGTAATTTTCCTGAAATAGTTATACTAGCTTAAGTCCTAGTGTGGATGCAGTGATCCCAGTATAATGGATCTTGTACCAATACAAGTTATTTCTCTTTGTCTATGTGAATTAGTTTATGCCATTACAACTGCATCCACATTAGAGTGGTTGTACCACTTTAACAGTGTAGTTAAAGCAGTTCACTTTTATATATTGGCAGAGGCTAAGTAATATGTTTCCCAAGAACGATAGATATTTTGCAGTCGTAAAGTACAGGGCTTAAGAATTTTGCTAGAGCTCATGTTTGAAATGTTGGCAAGCTGACTAGATAAATGTTTAAAAATAAGTCAAGTGCCCAAGCTAACACACTTCTGCCTTCTTGAATGCAATCATTTGAAATAGTGTTATATTATAAACCCCCTTTTATCTGGAAGTCTATCTCATCTGACTCTCTGTAACATCCCCCAATGTACCTCCCCTGCTCACCTGAATATTTTGGATATCCAGAAACAGTTCAACTAAAGTGGAATTATTTATCTTTTCTTTGCTCATGGGTCAAGCAATTACTGCACCTCCTTCAATCACACTTCCTCTGCATACTCTACCTCCCCCTTCTAATATGTTGTTTCACACTGTTTGAATCTGAACTGCTTTGATTTGCTGAAATAGTCTGACTTGATCCTATGAAACAAACAAGAAGTCCTATAGCACTTAAAGACTAACAGGACTCCTTGTTTATTTTGCTGAACTAAACTAACAGGGCTGACCCTTTCGAACTGATCCTATGACTTACCCTTCTGTTCCCTGCATTTATTTTTCCTTCTATTCTGTAAGTTCTCCAGCTTCAAGCATCTGATGAAGATGGATTTCTCCCACAGAAGCTCATGTGGTAAATAAATGTATTAGTCTTTTAAAGTGCCACAATACTACCTGTCAAGTTTTTTTTTAAGACACCAAAAACAAAATTAAAACAAAACCAACCATGGTTATATTTTTGCATGATCTATAACTCTGTTTGGTACAACATGTAGTTCTCACATTTCAATCTGAACAAAAACTGGTAAAAAAAAATTTGGAAGTGTTTTATATTAAAAAGTGGCCTTTTATAAAAAACAGGCTTTGTGAAAAATGTTTGTGAATAGGCTTTTCTGAAGAAATGAGGGTGAAAAAAATCAAAGCCCCCCTAAGATTTTTGGGGGAATTTCCCCTCTTCTTTTCAGTGGTAAAATCAGTTGGGGGGGATAAATGTGGAAAAATGAGGAAAGCAAGGGAAAAATGGAGAAAACACAAGAACTGGGAGATTTGGATTTAGGAATTTTTTAATCACATAAAAATGCTGAACAAAAAATCCTTTGTTTCCAAAACCTGTAGAATGAAAGTTTCAATTAAAAAAAATTGAGGGAAAAAAGAAAAGAAAAATGTTTGGACCAGTTGTAGTCTTACCTAAAATATCAGGTCCTTTGCTCAGCAACTGCATTTTTTGTTTTTGCTTATGAACTCCCAACCACACTGTTGGCACTTCATAAATCATCAGCATCGGACTCTGGCCCTCTTATGCATGTGTGTTAGAATACACTGGGGTGGCCAAACTTACAGAACTCAAGAGCTGCACAAGTCATTTATTAAACCTTTGAGAGTCGCACTGAGGCATACTTTTACCCACTCCAAAATTACTAAGCTTAAAATTCATTATGCACTTTAATTTTATCGTAAAAACAGGGCAAATATTGATCCTACTAATGTCGGATTCTAATAATTACTTAAGGTCACCATGAAAACTAGGCCCATACAGTAAAAACTTTCCTGTCACTGGGTGGAGAACTCTGTAAGCTAGTGGCAAATTTTTTAAAATCTGGGCAGTAACTTGTCAATGGAGTATGTAAAAGCTCTCTCAGGTGCTGATCTCTAAGTATTGCACAATGTTTCGATTTAACAAATTGCATTGTGGAATACAATGCTTCACAGCAGTAAGTTGTGCCAAAAAATTGAAAGTAATCTACATTCAGTTTTAAACTTTTCTCCTTTGTGTTTTTGTTTCTTAGTATTCCATGTCAAGTTTAGGGCTTGTAAAACATGATTTTATTTTAATAATGAGTAAACTGTATTAGGGCCTATAAGAAAAAATCTAAACATTTCCTGCTTCCCCCACCCCCAGTGCTGCTTCTCTGCGGTTTCTACCCAAGCTGCTTCTTTGCGCTTCCCAACCATGTCACACTTCGCCCCCCCCCACCCCCAGCGTTCCCAACCATGCCGCGCTTCCCTACCAGCTCAGACCTTGCTGTGCTTTTCCCACTGACTCTGACCTTGCCGGACTTTCCCCAAGTCTGTGACCATACCGTGCTTCCCTACAGGCTCGGACCTTGCCACGTCTCTGACCATGCTGCCCTTCCCTGCCAGCCCTACTATGCTGCTGCTTCCCTGCCAGCTCTGAACATGCAGCTGCTTTCCTGCTGGCTCTTACCATGCTGCTGCTTCTCTGCTGTCTCCAACCATTGCACGCTTCTCCCCTTTGTCTCCCGCCATGCTGCTCTTCCCTGCCATCTCTAGACACACTTTTTCTTTGAAGAGCTGGATGAGGCTCATGAGAGGCAGTTTGGCCATGCTTGAAATACACAGTACACTTTAACTATGATGTTTTTCTCCAGAATCATGTCTCATTCAGTGCACACAATGGATAGTGCTGATTTAAAGCAAAATATTGATGACCACTCATTCTTACTGTTGAATGTGTGGCCTTAGACCTCCTTCAGTACACAATGTGCTACTCATCACTACCATATCAGAATATTTCACAGAGATCAATTGATTTGTTTTCCCAACACAATAGTTAAATGAGGGGATATTCACCTCATTTTAAGATGGAGATCTAAGGCTCGGAGAAATTAAGGTCAAAAGTTTCCACTAATTTTAGGTGTGTGGTTTGAGACACCTAGGAGCTGATTTGACAGAGTATTTGGGGGAAGCCAGAATCAGAACACCTAGAACAGTTCCAGTGGAGCTGTGCTGTCAAGGACAAGGAGCCTCCAGGGACCATACATCTGTGGTAACACAGGTCTTCAGGTGAATGATTCTGTGTGCCTTTTGTGGATCCCTCGGGATCTGTAGGAATCGAAAGTCTAATTTGGCACTCTAGTTGGGGAAAAGCCTCTCCATTGGAACCATGTGGTAAGGTTATCACAATGCGATTCCTTTCCATGAGCCCCCTCCCAGTGCCATTTCTATGGTGGGAAGAATCCACCCCCCTGAGAGTTAATAGTTACAGTCATTTTACAGATGGGTATGCCAAGGCGCAGAGCTGTTAAGACTTGTCAAAGATCATGAATCAAGTAAGTGGCAGAGCAAGAAGAGAACTCAGATATCGGGACACCCTTTCTCCTGTGATGTATGTTCTCTTTCAGCTTTTTTGAAATGTTCCCATAAAAAACATTTTAAAAATGAATGAAAAATAAACATTGTTCTTGTGGGTAATAAAGATGAGTCTGATTTTCCACTGTTGTAAAATTGCAATGTATGAAGGATTCTTTATGTTATAATAGCTATTAGAGTGTTTGCCTGCAGGATTTTCTTGAGGTGGAAACAAGAATAGGTATTGTTTTGAGCTAATCATTTAGCAGAGGACAAAGATATCTTAAATTGCTGATGCTTCATAGAGTTAATGGTTCTCAAGATTTTCTCTTTCAAATGTAGCAGCTGTGACAAGATCTCTCCCTCTCACACACACACACACTTAAAGACAGTAAAAAGAATTTCTTTGTTCCTTATTATACCTCAGATTAGGTTCACTAAACTGTCCCTTTCAGAGTTGAAAAACATGGACACCATAATATTATGCTTTCTTTAAACAAATATTTTAAAAGAAAGGAGTAGTCCAGCAAACTTTTATCACAAAAGTAGTCACATTCAGATCAATAGTTTTGCAGAAAAAGCCTCCAATATCAGACTGTTCAAATTTATTGTGTTAACTGAATCAGGGCATTGCATGTATTTTGTTATCTTTAGAATTGTATTGCAGATAATAGTATGCACATGTTTAAAGACCAGATCCTAAAGCCCTTTAGAAAGACCTCAAAGGGCAGCAGAAAGAGACTGGAGAAATTAGGTCTAGTGTTAGTTCTGCCACTGACTTTCCATGATACCTTATGCAAGTCATTTTCTCTCTCTGGGTATGTTTATACTGGAGGCTCTGTTTAGTCGACTTAAAGTTGACCTTGTGAAGTTGACTTAGAGAGGCCACATTGAAAACTCCTGTCAACCGCCTGTGTCCACACTGGCAGGTGCTAGGCCAACCCTTCCTGGTGGCAAGGAACTCTGGGAAGGGGCCTGGAGGCCAGTTAGGTTGACTTAAGGGCTTTTCCACATCTACACTGGCTTAAGTTGACTTAATAAGGTCAACTTAAGCATTAAGTTGACCTTAAGAGGTGGTGTTATTAGTTCAACTTAAGGGAGCACTTCAGTCAGCTTAATAAAAGCTCAGTGTAGCTGTAGGGGTCTGGAGGTTGATTTAACCTTCCTTAAGTTGACCTAAGGCTCCTGTGTAGACATACTTTCTGTGACTCTGTTTCCCCTCTAACAATCAGTCTTGCTTGTTTGAACTATTCCAAGTAGGGCTCTCTGACCTTGCACTGGTAGATTGCTTAGCACACTGGGGAACTATCCTCTGTTGGGCCCGATAGTCTCTGTGATCATACTAATCATAATTAAATAAACAAACTTTCCAAAGGTGTTGTCTGTAGTGGTCAAGGGAGCAGAATCCTCTTTCCCCACCATGGACCACCACTGTAGAGCTGCTGTTTCAGCTCAGGAGTTGTAAAAACAATTGGTTCTGCATCACCAGCACCATACTTGGTGGGAAGGGCTTTGAACAGAAAATTCATGGAGGCACCTCTAAAAGAAGTCCTCCACCTAGACTCCGAGTTTACTGTTTGAGAGTGAGGCAAGAGGCTCTAGAGCACATTTTACACATACACACCCCAAGGCCACAGGGCAAAGAGCATAAGTTACGCAAACAGTCTGCAATTACTCATTCACCACCTTCAACATAGACACCCTGCACAAAGAGGATTGTGAAGGCAGCCTGCATCTGGGAGAATCTCTTTCAAGGAGGTTGAGACCAGACGGCTCTGACTTCTAGCAGTTCCTTAAATTTTATGGGTTAAAAGGCTGAATCCCCAGACCCTTGTGTAAGGAAAACCACAAAGAAATTCAGCACCAAATGGCTATGTTTCGTCTTGGAAGCTGACTTTATAGCTTTCTGTAGTTTTTCCAGCATGGAAGACCATGATCATTGGTCTTGGCTAAATCTCATATTTATTCATTTGCATACATACTTGTAAGTCACATGTACATAAATCTGCCATGAAGAACACCATAATTCTACTTAGCAGTGCATCTCCCCAGAACTTACATGCAAACAGAACTTAGAACATTAATTTGGTGTGTGTTGGGCATCCGTTTCTTTCCATATGGCTCTGAATATTGTAGAAAAGAAAAAAAGAACCGTACCAATAGAATATATTCATCATGCTACAGAGATATGTACAATGGGTAAGTAGGTCACTATTTCTGTTTGAACTCCCATTGACAGTGATTAGGTGTGCACCGAAAGAGCAGAACAGAATCCTTAGTATTTTGACACCTGTGTTCAAAGTTAACCTGGGGCCTGATTCTGACACCCTTGTTCATGTTGAGAAGTGCCTTTGCTAGGCAAGTAATCCCAAAGAAATCAATGGCACTGATCCTGGAGATAGGCTCCGCTCATTGTGAGTAATGATGGCAGAGTCTGGCCTCTGGCAATTTCCACATAAAAGCAAAGCAAACAAGAGGGAAAGAGATTTGAATCCAAGGAGACTCTGCTATGTTGCCATAGGGTCAAGGAAAAAAGTGTGGTTGTGTGGTTGATCAAATATAGAATGTGCTGATGGCCCCTTAAGATTTTTTCTGATGACAAAAAATTGTAAGTTGTAGATAATTGAATCTGAACCTACATTTCTTGTAAACATCTTAGATTGCATATTTTAAAAAAATATGAAACACGTCAGTTTAAGTGTTTAAGCCAGCTCTGGGCAGCTAGCCTTTGGGGAATTTTGAAGCAGACCACCCACTGGGAAACTGAAAAGTTGGCACCTCTGCCCATGTGGCACTTTCTTAAGAGTGCCCTTTAAATGACTGTGATGGTTTCCCTGTGCGGACTAAAAGGCTCATGAAAATTTCTAACCTGGCCAATATAATTTGACAAAGCAATGAGGTATAAGTCACACATATCATTACTTTCTTTAAACTATGGATTACCGTATTTACATTTATTTGGGCCAACTGGCCTGCTTCACTCTGCTACTTACATGTAATGCAATCAACACACACTCATGCAAATAAATCTAGCATTTCAAGGACAGTTATGCTATACTCATACTCAGTGTTTCAGATAATGAGTGAGTTGAATGAATTAACATAAATCTGTCTCTGCGTATTAGTGTGGCTCAGTAATAACGTGGCAGTTGCGGTTGAGATAGGCTTTTAGAATGAAATGGACATCAACAGTTACTTAGAAATTTCATAATTCTCTTGGCAAAGGTATTTCTTGGTTATTGGGTAGCAAGTTAAAATTTTTTGGACACCAAACAATGTTTTCAGCTGCTAAGGACATTTTCAGATGCTTTTACCCCCATATTTAAAAGCTGGCTTTGATTTAACACTTCACAGCTACAGACCTCAATAAAGACTGTATGCTTAGCCTTTTGTGATGAAATCTGGGTTTGAAATAGCAAGGTTGATTCATGCAGGAAGAGCAGACATTTTGAAAGTGTGCACTATGGCAATGTTTTTAAGTGTGGGGGTGCCTAAAGACAGACATCTGCATCCATTTTCTTTGTCTGTCCAGATACTTAAATACAACAGTTGTGAGGAGCATAATCACTGCTGTCTTCCCAACACCGCTTTGAGGAAAGAAAACATTGTCCCAATTCTACAGAGGAGGAATTGCAAGTAGATTAGTTGTTTTGCCCAAGTTCATAGAGGACATCTGTGGCTTAGCTAGTAGCTGAACTCAGGGACGTCTGCATCCTTGTCTAAAATCCCTGTTCACGCAACTATCTTGGCACCTAAACCAACACTCTCAGTTTCATAAGTACCAAAGACCCACTGTTCCAGTCGAGCTACCCATAGGAAGTAATCCGATTTCATCCCCTAGTCCTGGGGAATGATGCATCCGCAGTCTCCCCTTACTTCAGAGTGGGAAATACTCTGAGGATGTCTGACGGTTCAGAGAGCCTTAAAGAGACAACACACCCTAAAAAACAGCACTTCTCCTCATCAGTGACTCCAGGTCAGGGAATTGACAGGCTTATCAAAGCAGAGCTCATCAGAACAATCAGATGGGAAAGAAGAAAATTCCCCTCTTTTAGACACTGGCCACATTTCCAAATGTCTGGGAGTGGAATCTAAGATGCTCAGCAGCTACAAAAAATGCCCTTGAATGGATGGAAACTCATTCAAGAGATGGCTAGTAATCTGTAGGTACCAGTGGTTTGCTCGAGCCAGCTCCTCACAGAAGAGGGAACGGAGCAAAGATTAGCCATCAGATTTCATCACCTCATCTTAATTTAAAGCCACAAAGGGCTGGGCCTGGTTACTACTGTCCTCTTAGATGTGTGCTCATCTGAGAATGCCTGATGTTGCAATCTTGTTGTTTTCCATTATATCAGTGGATGCTGTTAATGATTTTATAATTTTCACTCCTTTGGCTGCCATCTATGATTACAATAGTCAAAGAGGTTGCCTCCTGACAGATAAAGCAGGCTCTTCTTTATCTCCTTAGAAAGCTGCATTGCATTAATGATTGGTAGCCATGCAAACAAGCAAACATATAATCAGACTTGCTTCATTTGATATTTACAGCCTTTTGAGCAAAACCACTGATATGATTTAGGCACAGATCCCACTGGGTTCAGCGGTAGTTGCACATAGACAGATGAGGACAGAATTTAGTCCAGGATTAGCTTTCTGTGTTCTACACCAGGCTTTACAATTGTATGTACAACAGTCTTGCTGGAATGTACTTAGGTCCTAATCTTGCACCCACTGAAGTCAAGGGTAAAACTCTGTGTACCTGTCCCCATGTTGAAGCCATTTTCATGCAGATATGCAGTCTAACACTTAGAAGTGCCTAGATAGCAAGAGAATAACCCAGTACATAAAAGGGTGTAACTGTTGATAATATGCTTCTACTATGACAAAGATGATTACTTAGCTCTCTCTACAATTCTCTTTTTTAGTTAATATTTTGCATACTTATTTAACTCAAAACTTCAAGGAACGTTTACCCATATGATAAACTCTCCATATGAACACTATCAAGAAAAATATTAATACTAAAAATGCTATTTGCACCAAAGCAATGGACTTCAGAATTTTGCTCCTACAACTTAAGATCTGCCCTAACTTCAAACTACAGCAGATGTGTCTTTCATTACATGATTACACTAGGAGCAAGGTGTCATGCTATTCCCTATTCAGCAAGCATTCTGCCACGCAACAAACTGGAGTAGTTCATCTTGATATAAAGGACCTTACAGTGGCAAGAAGTAAAGACTCCTCTCTTTTTGCCTCCTCCTCACCCTGCCAGATCACAGAACGGTGGAGCTGCTCCACAGATTTTAAAGCCATCATCTACGCTCAAGTTGTTCTCTTACAGCCCTATAAAGCAGGTCACCATCCCCACTGCTCCTCCTCCAATTAGGTCACTAGACGGTCAGTCTTCTGCTAGGGTAACAAAGTCCAGTGTCACAGCCCAAACAAATAGAAAAGAAGGAATTCTTTGTCCCAGCTGGACTTAGTTCTTAGCCCCTTCATGGTTATTTATCTATCAACTCCCTGAACTCAGCTCTCTGTCACTCTCCTGACCCATCAGGTAAGCACACATCACTACCAGGGCCAGGGTCTTCAGTAGATCTTCACTTACTTCTTAGTAGTTCCTGTTGAGGCCTACCTTAGACACCAGGAAAAGCTATGCTGACCCAGTGCCAAGCTCCAGCCCAACTTTTCTCGCCATGTAAGAGCCAATGGCCTCTACGAATGTCTGAGCAACTCCCAAATGATTGGAATCGGACCTTCCCTTTTAGCCTGCCTTCCACTCCAGGAGTAGCAGGGAAGGCTGATTGGGGTCCTGTCATCATATTAACCCTTCCAGGAGGATGAGTTTTGTAAACCAAATCACAAGCCCCTTATGCAGGTGTACATGATCAGTGAATTAGCATAAACATGGATCCACTCTTCAGAACCTTCCCTTCCAACGTCTTAGTTCCCTCTGCTACCATGCACAAAAAAACCCTGAGCTCAGTGACACAGACTCCTAAAATCCTCCTCCTTTCTCCATTCCTCAGCCATCAGAAACACACTGGGCCCAGTGCAGCTGAGCGCTCTCTGTCAGAGTAGATGACAAAGAGCATTGTTGGAAGTAGAGAAATCTTTGCAAGTAAAGCATGGCCAGGGTTCACATCTCTTCCTAGCCATTCGCCTTCCCTGCCCTGCCCAGCCATGCTCCACACTATGAACTGTGGAGTGCTAGACTCACATGACACCTCGGAGAAACTGTGGAACTGAGAGTGGGATGTGAATCTTTTTAGCCAGGAAACAGAATTTTGGCCAAGGCCCTGATTCAGCAAGCACTTAAATAGGCATTTAAGTTGAACCGGCTTCAAACTGAAATTAAATGGGTGCCTACACGTTTTGCACAACCAGGGCAAAAAGGAGCGTGTTTCTGCTCTTCTAATCTCACCTTCATCTACAGGAAAAAATATAGGGGATAATCTGACCCCATAATTCTGTATGGTACTGAATACGCATTTGGGGTCTAGCCTGTGTTTATTAGTGTGCGCAAAACTACCACCTGTCGACAGGAGTCTGCGTGAGCAAGAATGCAGGATCTAGCCCAAGTTATGTCATCTATGATGTGACTATAAATGTGTTGCTAAAACTAAGCTTTGTCTTATATTAGAAGATTTTTATTATGCAAAGGCGAAGAAATGGACTATGAAGATTCCACATGTCCTGATACAGCTAAAAGGAAACATCTGAACCTCTGCTACTAGCAATTATGCTCAATCCTATGTGGCGCTGAGTCAATACAACAGATGAGAGGCTTAGGAAAGAAACATGATTTTCTCTTTTATTTAGAAGATCATTTATTCATTCATTGACAGAGTTGCTAAAGCATAGCCAGTTGATTGACTACACCTGTCATTTGTTATAAAAAATGCTTAAGAGACCAGCTAACCAGATATGGCCAATTTTATTTTAAAGCAATGCAGTACAATACGAACATACCCGTTTTCTACAAGCAGTCGCTTTTTCAACAAGCATGCTCACTTTACACAGAAGGTGTTGTGGGAAGATACACTCCAAAATCACTCACATTTATAGCACAGTTCCTTACAAGCTAGAAAGCTCTTTTATTCATCACCACAGATTTAAGACCAGTTCATACAAGTTCCTTAAACTGTTCTTTCCTTATCTCTGTTTGGGGTAGTACATTTTAAACAAATAGCTTGGGAAAGGTACCTGTATTGAAATACAAAACAAAATTATATTTCCTTTGACAGCTTTTATATTTGTTAATACCAAAAGATACATTTCTTAATGTAAGTTGAAAAATGAACAGAATTGTGGGAAAGAACTAACATAATTCAGGAGTGAGAATTTAAAAAAGTTTGGTGCTATAAAATCCCTCTCACTTTCCATTGCATCTACTTATTGGGTTATAGCTCCTGACAGGCAAGAATTGTTCTATCATCTCTGATTGCATCCCACCAACAGTATTTATCAAATTTGTTACCAGTAACCTAGTAACTCCAGAATGAAGTCTTTGATTGCTTGGCCCAACCAAAAATACATGAGTAGAATGGGGGTGTCTGCAACATCAAAATAGGCCATAAGGAATAAAGCTTGATTGAATTTTGGCATCAGTAAAATACATAGTGTGTTTTTATCTCTATACAGACTTTTCCTATTTGTAATATGGTACTTAATTAGTCTGATTCCAACTGTTCAGTCAATGTTACTCACTGCAGGAAGTTAAACTATTATTCTGGTGCCAGAGAGTTCAACCTCACAGACACATCCATGCGGGAAGATGGGCAGAAAAGGTACATTGATGCCTTCAGCCTCTGCAGAAGATTGTTGTTCAGTATTTCCCTCACAGAAAAGATCCAAGGAAGAGCGAACACTAGGCCTAATAGTGAGAGTTCCTGCTCTCCAGGGCTTTGATCCTATAATCAGATCTGCTAGCACATACTTTCATCCTTTCAGGGCTTCACTGACTTCAGAAGGGTGCCAAACAAGCACCAAGTGCAAGAGTCCAAGCCCTTACTTTCAGTCTGGACTGGGTTTTGTATGGATATCTCTCAGTATCTGAAGAGAAAGTGAGAGCATTTCTCAACATTGCATCCTCCCTAATCACATGCAAAAATCCTAAAATGTCAAAGATCAGGGAATTAAAACCAAAGCCACAAAAGTTTTGTCTTCTTTGATAAGAGTGCAGCCTTAAAAGCGTCCTTCAAAGAACTTTAAAAAGAATGGGTGTATGCACATATGCCTTTACTTGCTTTGTTATGCCTATAAAGTAGCTCTGAATCATTTTTAAAAAAAAAAAAAACTAAAAAAGGGAAAAGGGAATGGAGAGTTCTGCTTGCTTTTTACCTTAGAAATGCCAAGATGGGTTTTCTGGAGAACTCCTTGGGAATTTCCAGAGGCATGTGTTGTGAGCAGTTATAGCTTAATTAAAGGGGCAATAGCATTCCGTCTGGGAGACTTACTTTCTCTCGAGCGTTCATTAGACATTGGAGTTAAAAAAGGATTAATAACAACAGAACCCCAAAGCTATTATCTAATAATTTCTTCTCTTCAAAGAGCATTTCCATACTTGGAGAGATTTGCACAAGTGTAGTTGGCTGTACTAATGTAAACAACTCCAGCACACACAAACCCTACATGTTTATCTTTTAGTCCTTTTGGAGGTCATGATGTCATAATTCCACTAGTCCTCTAGTCATCATAAAATCTTCTAACAGCCTGTTGCTGTATTAGCTTTCAGTTTCTGCCTCTTCTGTCCCTCTGTGGAGGATCACCCCATTAAAGGAAGTCCCGGAGGAAGCCAACAGGTATCCTACCAGAGGACTGCCAATAAAGTCTCAATGTCAGGTAAAAGTGGAAGACTGCGGGAAGTCTAAGTTTGGTGCAGAGACTCAGGGTATCTGCGTGGAAAACCATGTACCCCTGGTGGATCACCAGCATTTGCTGGGTTTGAGGGGCAGACCAAAGATTTTTTCACAGGGAACAAGAGGAAGCACACCCTACTCTGATGGAAAAAACAGGAAACTCTGCAAGGGGAACTTCATGGAGTTTCCTGGCTTCCACATGAGTATAACCTTGTAGAAACGAAACACACCCTTAATGGGTAGACAGGTATGTTTATATAAAACACACACACACACACCTCATGACTGCTGAAGGATTTGAAATATACATTGTAAATATTTTCTTACAAATGTATGTGACTACTAGAATAGGAATATGTCATGCATATATATGACTTTTCATGTTAGCTTCATTTATGCCTGGTCCCAACTCAGTGAACTCAAGCGTATGTATACTTTTAAAAGCGTGAGTAGTAACATTTAAGTCAATGGACCTACTCGTACTTAATTATGCACAAGCTTTGCTCAGTCAAGGCCTTCACTCAGTCAAGAGCTATTTGTGAATGTTTTTATTTCTTTGTATTTGGATTCATGAACTTGTTCATCTGATCATGAATTTACTACACACATATGCAAGCATACACAATGTCACATAGTTCAATTGGCTGAATAGCTATTTTTAAAAATCCATATAAACTAAATGTGTATGGTGAGTTCTACAAGGCTATGTTCACATGTGAATTCTTATTTCAAAATAAGTTATTTTGAAATGAGTTAATTTGAAACAAAATCCTTATTTCAAAATAACTTAAATCGAAATAAGCAAATATTAAATTGAAATAAGGGAAAACCTCACAGAGAAATAGCATGTCTGGACACAGAACTTGCTATTTCACTTCAGAAGCGGGGCAGCGTGGGAGGTGTGGCAACACGGGCCCCTTGCTGGGCCATGCCCCCACCCAATATATACAAAAAGGAAGGCACCCTGGGAAGGAGAAGGGCAAAAGTGTTATCTCGAAATAAACGTTATTTTGAAATAAGTCCAAATGGTGGTGTTTTGAAACAACGGCTATTTCGATTTCAGGTGAGGTTTTATTGTTCCAAAACAACAGGTGTTATTTTGAAATGACGGAGTCCTATCATTTTGAAATAAAGAAATGTTGTTCAGACATGACAACTTTTATTTTGAAACAATGGTCGTTGTTTCGAAACAAAAGCCTCATGTGGATATAGCGCATGACTTTGAGCATATGTAAACCTCACTTTGAGTATCCATTAAAACTGGGGGTGAGGAGGCAAAAAAGAAAACAAAAAATGTCTGAATTCTGCATGGAATCAAAAACCTCTCTACAGTAGGAACATTTTGCAATGATTTTCCACCACTGCTAACGAGGGTGCCACTTCATCAGCCTTGGCAAGATTGACAGTTCAAGCAGCGAGAGGCCACCAATTTTTTGGCACTTTATTGAGCCAAAGCAGTGCTTAAAAACAGCAGCCGTACTAGGGCTCCCACCACTCGTGCAACTTTAGCAAGGGTGAGTAGAGAAATCTTAGGAAAATAAGACCACTGTGGAATTTTTAGAGAGAATAATTAACTGAAAGAGAGAGTGGCAAAAACTGTTAGAAGTTTGGGGAGGGGTGTCGTTTTCGTCTTAGAGGATAGAACACTTTAAAATGTTGGATGGTATCAACAAAGTCCTCATCCCACTGAAATGAGTGTGAGTACTGTTATGGGGACAGCATCTCGCCCAATCAATTCCTAGGCAATTTTCTATTTATTCCAGTGTTGATGGGGGAACTTTTGTGTCATCATGGCACATGGGCTAAAAGATGCTTGAAAAAGCCTGTAGCTCTTTTAAAACAAAAACAAGGGAGGTGGTTAAAAGCTTATATTTTGCTTCATCCTTTGCTAGGAAGAGACCGCGACTCTTCTTCTCTGCAGAGTTGAGATCACATAAGGGTGCTTTGGCTTGATGACATAGTGCAGGCATGGCCAAGCTGCAGCTTAGGAACCACATATGGCTCTTGAATGAAAAACTGTGGCTCCCGGAAGAAAGTCAGCAAATCAATTTAGGAAAGCAGCCCCGGCCTAGGAGTTTGGGAGAGGGTTGGGAAGGTGTGGAGAAGCACAACAGGGTTGGGGATGGTGGGGAGAAGTGCGGCATGGTCAGGATTTTAAAATACTCACCACTAACCTGCAGTCTTCTACATCGGGCATCAGTTAAGTTTTTACTGTATAGGCCTAATTTTCATGGTAACCTTAAGTAATTATTAGAATCTGAGTTTTTACTGTAGAGGCCTAATTTTCATGGTAACCTTAAGTAATTATTAGAATCCGACATTAGTAGGATAGATATTTGTCCTGTTTTTATGATAAAATGAAAGTGTGCAATGAATTTTAAACTTAGTAATTTTGGAGTAGGTAAAAGTATATGGCTATAGGCCTCAGTGGGGCTCTCGAAGGTTTAATAATCAACTCGTGTGGCTCTTGATTTCCATAAGTTTGGCCACCCCTGACATAGCTGCTGTGTGGTTCTCAGCCTGCAGCCTGGCTTATCAACCCATCTAAAAGCTAGCTGGAGGTGCAGCCCTGCATGAGACCAACGGGCCACACGGCTCTACGGAAAGGGAGGCGGCCACTTTGTGCAGCAGATTCCTACGAAGCACTGGGTGCAGGGAAGGGGTCTCAGGTGCTCTGCTGGGCAGGTAGGTGATCAAGGCACATCCTCCCGCTGCACCCACTCCACTACAGGACAGCCAGGGTGCTGCGTTTCCGGGAAAAGTCCACCCTGGCGCCTCAGGGAAGATGCCAGATCCCTTGACTCAGGCGCAGAGATTTCCCTATTGAATTTCCCAACAGCCTTCCCATTTGTCAGCTAGTAACAGTGTTATACCAATTTAGTGAGCACCCCCCTACACCCCCCTCCAATTTCAAGTCCTGGGGAGAGAACTGCTCAGGCTGGCTCTGCTTTCCCATGGAGCAGGCAGCAGCATGAGGGGGGCGCTTCCCAGCGTGGCTGATGTGGGGCAGGGCTTGTGCCCCCCTCTCTGGGGGCGGATCTGGCTGCGGGCTGAGCGGCTCCCCTGCGCCCGGGGCCGGCCGGCTCCAGCTTTCCAGCCCCAGCCACCGGGCACCCGGCTCCCATTCCTGCCCCAGCGAGGGGGCAGCTAATCGGGGGTGGCCCCTCGGCACAGGTGACAGCTCCAGGCCCCTGGCATTAAGAGATCCAGCTGCAGGGGAGCTTGGCGTGCATTTTCCGCCAGAAAAGCCAGATATGCTTGGCTCCCTGGCACAAGCTCGCTTTATTCTTCTCACGGCACCGTGGGCAGGCAGCATTGTGTGTGTGTGTGTCCACTCCGGGAGTCCTGCCTGGGGAGTCCCACTTTATACCGAATATCTGCTAGGAGGAAAAGCCGACCCCTCCAGGGCAGTGCTTGTCTTTTTCTGTCGCGATCAGTTGTGTTATTTGGCTTTGCTGCTGAATGATCGCTGCTAGCCTCCTGGGAGTGGGATTATTTTAAAGCCCCCCTCCCCAAAAGCAAGTTATTGCGGTGTTTGGGGCCAGACGACCTCCCCTAGTCACTTAAGAGCAGCGGCAGTCCGTGTTTTTGGGGAAGGGAGCGCCAATATTTTGTAGAAACAGAAGTCAGGTCTAAAGGATTAAGTGCATACCAAGATTTATAGATCCCACTTTACGGGACGTTTTACAAGAATCTGATCGATGATTCATTTTTATATGTTACATTTTACACCGCAATATTGCTTCGGTCGGTTAATGTTCAACAGGGTTTGCTTTGGGGAGCCTTTGTGTGAGGCTGCATTAGACACAAACACACGGCTCAGGAAGTGATTAAATGTAGGTAGGACTAATTTTTATTCGTCTAAGCCTCTTTTTATTCGCTGCAGCTTTTCCTCGCTCTTTTATGGGCACCAGACAATAATGCAAACCTTTAGAAAAGGCCGGAGCTAAACAGACCACGCGAGGAAAAAACTCACACGGGTTACCTGCGTGCTGCAATGGCCATGCCTGGGTTATTTGGTCACCAGCCGGGGCCGGTGCACTGTGTGTCTGTCTGTCTGTGTGAGTGTGTGTGTGTGTGTGTCTGTGTGCGTGTGTGTCTCTGTCTGTGTGTGTGTCTGTCTGTGTCTGTCTGTGTGCGTGTGTCTCTGTCTGTGTGAGAGTGTGTGTGTCTGTCTGTGTGTGTGTGAGAGAGAGATACTGTGGTTTCTCTGCACCGTTGTGAGAGATCCGAGGATGCCAGGACAGCAGCCCTCGACCTCGACACAATCAGCTGGGCTTCAGGAGTGTATGAGAGCCTATCATTGCACATAGACTGGGTGGAGAGAAAATGTCTTCAATTACAGAGAAAGTTATAGCACTTTTTTCCCCCCAAAACGGATACTTACATGTAATATATATTTTAGCCCTGTCTCGAATATTTCAGAATGGATACTTATATGAAATATATATTTCTAGTTCTGTCTCGAATGTGTGTGTGTGTGTGTGTGTGTGTGTGTGTGTGTATACGACAGAGCTAGAAATATATATGTATATATTAGTTATATTGGAGAGAGGGCTAAAATATATAATTACACATAAGTATCCGTTTTGAAAAAGAGTACTATAAACTTCCTCTGTAACTGCAGAGACATTTTCCCTCCACCCAAAATATTTAAGCTCTTGCAGAGCACTATGCACAGTGCTACGCCCCCATACACTCCTGAAACCCAGTTGATTGTGTCGAGGTGAAGGCTGCTGTCCTGGTATCCTCGGACCATCCCCCTCCCCCCACAGACAGACAGACAGACAGACATGAGCCCTCTTCATTCCACCCACAAATTCCAGCAGAGGACCCTGCACCAGTCCAGGGTGGTATATAATATAATATTCTCTTTTATGTAACAGACTAGCTATGTAGGTTGGCCCCTACCTGACCTATAGGACGCTTCTGTTCTGGCTCACTTACAGCTCGGTGTAAATCTGGAGTAACTCCTTTGACTTGCGTCTTCTCGCACCGGAGTCACTCCAAAAGTACACGGCCCCAAGTGAGCACAGCGCCTGCTCCGCATATTTCTGCCTATGCAAGCGCACACAAGCCAGCAGCAGTCCGCAGGTCCTAGCTAGCTAGGTCCCCCTGCTTGCCACATACACCATTAGCTAGGCTGGGTGGCAAGGGCGAGGCTTAAGGGGTGGTTGCTCTGAAGCCCCAAGATCTGCCTGGTGCAGCAGCTTCCCCAGGATTTGAAATTGTTTGGGGGTCGGTGTAGAGGAGGTGTTGGGGTGCTCACTAAATGCCTCTAACACTGTTACTAGCTGACAACTGGGGGAGGCTGTGAAATTCAGGGGGTGTTAGGGAAATCCCTGGTTTTGGTGTTACCCCTCTGTCAGATCTGCTCCCAGGTCTAATCCGTGTGGGCAGGTGAAGTGGGTGAGCTGCTGTGTGCTTTAGCCACAGCGTGTGGCCTCTCTTGTTTCCTTTAGGCTAGGGGTCAGCAATGTCCTGAGCCACCAATCTGCAAACCTTTCACCTCAGAGGGCTCCAATGTGGGAAGAAAATTGACACTGCACCAAGCTCAAAGAGTGGTTAACAAGACACCAACCAGTAGAGCCAGCTCCGGCTGCAGCCAAATTCAGACCAAACATTATTTTGGAGAGGCGCGGATAAACACTGCCCTTATCTGATAAAACCCCTCTGCTGTTCTCTCCCATCATGGCTGGCCATCCCACTATTTTGTGATTAATTCCCGGGAAGTAAGATGTCTCAATTAGAGCAGGCTTTCTAAAATGTGATTTCAATAAAGAAGTTCACGGCTTTATTTTCATTAGTTTGTTCTGTTCCCCCAGGGCTGGTCCTCTCCCGGCGCCTAACGCAGTCTTCGTTAGTTACTTCATGGTATAAATCCGTCAATTGTTGGCATATTTTGTCAAATGGCTACAGGAGTAAAGTGACCTGGATAGACACTTGGGATTTGCACACAAGCGATCACACACTGTTGGAGTGAAGAGATCAAGCCGCCGGGGCATTTTTATTTTGACTCAGAGTGCATTTATTTTGACCCAGAAATTCCCCCCCACAGCTCACTGTCCACAAGCTCAGATCAGCCAGGCGGCAGGTCTGAAAATAATACTAGTCACTTCAACAAATGAAGATAGAAAACTCTAAGTTACCGCTTCCTTTCGGTGCAAGGAGGTTTCCATTCTCAGACCAGATGCCGGGGGCAGGAGGGAGAAGCTGAAATCACACAGAATTGAGTGTGCGACCTCAGATTTCCTCCAAACAAACTACTCCAGGCAGTAGATTATCACATATTGGAGGTAGTGCTGGGACTGTGTCATCAGCTGGCTGTTACTCAAGGGTTTGCAGCTCGGCTAAGTGTCCACGGGCATCTGGCTGATCCAGAATATCAGTCCTAAAAATCTTTTTCTTCCTTCAAAAAAAAAATGACCTTGCCTATTAAATTATAGGAGGGGTGAAGCAAAGAAGCAAATAAACAGAGAGTGGCTGGAGGCATTTGTAGAAATTCATTCAAATGGCTTTGATTTCGAAAACTAAGGTTTAGCAATCAATTAATCCAGCATTTTATGGAGCTCTGAAGGCGTAAATCCTTCGTAGTTTATGGATTATTGACTGTTACGGTCTATTGGACGCGTAATATTCAGACCTATACGTCTATAATATGCGTACCAAAGCAGGCATTTAGCAAGGTAAATCAGATGCCCTTAAAATGCGTAGGTATTAGTGAGAGTGGGAGATGGAAAATCAGCTTGCACGCTAGAGAGCTTCCTCCATGCCCAGAAACGCACAATGGAGGAGGGAAAGGGACAGTTTCAGTTTGAATTCAGAAGATTTTTGCTTTTGCCAGTTTGTAAAACACACACACACACACACACACACAGAGTTTAAGGGCTGTGAATTATACACACAAATGACATATAAAATTAATATATTGTAAAGCAATTTGGAATTTAGATCCATTACAAACACCTATTAACTCTAGTGATTTCTTCTTCCACGCATTTAAGTAAATTTGGGGTTAGCAGAATGGGAAAGTGTTTTTAAAAAAGAAGAAGCAAGGCTGGGCTCTAGGCTTTAAAGACCATCACGTGCCCATTTTATATTCCACCGTATAAAACTGCAAAGTTTCCTTTAGACACTCCTGTGATGAGCACATTTAATCAATCTCAAGTGTCGCCTTTTTTCTACGAGTAAGTTTCCCTTGAGTGCTTTTTGTGGGAGCAACGCGTATTTTTTTCTATAATGAGTAAATAACCAAATTTGGATTATATTGTGTGATTTAGGTTCTTGCTCCTTTTCTTTAACCCTTCAAGCGACTCCAAATCAATATTTAAACAAAATGCAAAGCACAGCTTGAATAAAAGAGTGGATGCAGAAGCAAAATAACATTTTATTCCCTGAGTTACAAAGGTAGAAAGGGAGGGAAAAGATCCTGCAAACATGAAACAAAAAGAACTAAAGCAGGGGCTGTTTCTTCAAAAGATTTGGGTTAAAAATGGATCGATTCGTTATTCTTCTCCGTTTAAAAGTCTGCAGATTTTACAAAAAAAGGTACCTTCGTAAAAAGTGAGTCCAATTAAGCCCTTGTGGAGTCACATTGTTGCAGTCCACTCACCACATTTTGGGGTTAGATTCAGCTAGACTCTTCCCGCTAAATTTCACATCATCGAAACCCTTAACGGTGGAAAAATGCTTGAAATCTTTCTCTTGTATCCAGGTATGTTGCCCTCTCAGTGGTTTACTTACGCTGCATTTTCAGCCTAATGCGCCTGGCCTTTTCTGAAGTCACTCCAGAGCGGGTCTCTATACATAAATGTTGCCGACCAGCAGATCTGATTACAGGCCACACTTCTCCCCCTCCAGCATCAGAGAAACGAAAAGAAGGGCTGGGTGGACTAGAGAATGAAGCCCTGCTTTTGGGAGAGTGGGGGAGGGATTGGCAAACTCATCCCATTGTGGATTGAGATGTGGATTGGGACCCAGACAGCATTGTTTGTTCACACTGCCATTGCTTGAGGTCAGCCATTAGCAACATACGGCCGCCTCTTCAGAAGAGCAGCCCCCAGCAGCTAGTTCATTCATTAACTCTGCTCAAGAGCAGGAATTTCGAGTGGTCCCCCACTTCTGTTATTTTTTCCTTTTTTCCCCCCACCTTCAGGCTTCCCCCTCCACTAAGGGGACGCCAAAAAGCCGCTCTTGACTTAGGACTTAATGAAAGCGTTGCAGCTTTGGCCAAGTGGCGCAGAGAAGCGCTGAGCGCCGGGCTGCAGCCAGGACGAGGAAACGAAATTCAGCCTGCAACGGGCATGAGGCACAGATCTGGGAGTGAGCCCGCGGCTTTTGCACGGTTTTAGCACTGCAGCAGCACAAGGAAAGTTCAGCTCTAACACTTTGCCTCTGATTTTTTATTTAAAAGCAAAGGGAAGGGAAACGGCCAGGAAAGAAACTCAGGGGGAGTCTCGTAACCTTCAGCTGGGTGATTTCTAGTGAGATGCACCCATCTGCAGCGGAGAATAAAGAATAAAGGCTCCGACCTCGCCATGATTTAACACTTCGGAGGAAACTTGGAGCTCCGAGGCCATCCAGCAGCATAGGGGCTTGGCTTTCTAGCCCTTCCAGGCGCATTTAGCCCCGAATTTGGGAAGGCTGGGGGAGCCCCACGACGTCCCCCGCACTCACCGGTATTAAAGCGTTGACACGGGGCAGAATCGATTGCAAACCGGTTTGGACTGCGGAGGGAAGTTGAGGTCCGTGTGTCTCCAAAGAGGCGCCGGCTGGTCCTCAGGCTCTTCCCCGGAGCTGCTTTCCCCAGCCCCACCGCCGTTGGGGGGCCGGCAGGTTAGGAAACCTGGCCTGGGGCTCCGTTGCTTCTGGCTTAATTAATTACCCCAGCCTATTAGCAGCTCCAAGGAGTCCTGCTCTTGCCCACAACTGCAAAGACAAGCTCCCCCCACCCCATCTTCCTGGGGGATCCCATTCCCCTGCCCGCCGCCACCGCCACCGCCAAACAGTACCAGGCTAGGTGTGACCCGCTGGCCAAGAGGCTTTTGTTTGCTCTGGCTCCTCCGCCTGATCCCTGCCTGCAGGTCTGGCCGCGACTCCTCCAAAAATAAAGACAGAGAAGTTAATGGGCAGCCTAAAGCCGGGCCATTAGCTGCCATCTCTTTGCAAGGGGGGAACAAAGGCGCAGTGTCTCTGCTCGGCCTGGGCGTGAAGTTGCAGCAGCTAAAACACACCCAGCTGCAAAGAAACGCACCCACACCCATCCACACAGGTTCAGCCTCTCCAGAGACAGCCTGAGGTCCCATCCAGCCTCCTTAGCCCCATGCCACAGCAAGCCAGCGCACTCTTTCCACTTTGTTACATTTTAATTTACTCTTCTCTGATTCAAAACCCCATTAAAAAAAAAGTTCTCTCAAACTCTCCCCCCCCCACTACTAACATGCACACACAGTCATCCCCAGTTCAAATGTCATCGAAGGGGAGGGCCAAACTGTAATTCATCTTGATTTACTTCGTTGTCGTGGAGATTGCAAGCTATAATCCTGTATAATTTCACCAACAAGCAGGTTTGGAATTAATGGGTCAATATTATTTAAAACAAAACACAGAGAGCACGACCTTTTCCCTCAACTACATATTGCAGTACAAGGCTCAGGAAAGTTTCAGGCTAACCTCTCAACCTCTTGGCGCACAGAGGCTGCGGGTATTTGGAGGGGTCTTTGCTTTTGCTAAGGCCTGAAAAGGAATTTGGAAATAGAAAATGTAATATTACATGAAAGAGCTGGCTACTTTAAGAAAAAAGGTGGCCGTGGGCTTCTTTGGAACAGGGGGGTTTGCAAACTATTTTGTTAAATAATTTAACAAAAGCTTCCTTCACAGCCGGAGCAATTCTAGCTACAGATAGATGCAGCAACTTTTATTTTTTTGGAAATGCTCCAGTCCAACAATCTCAAATAATCCATTTTCTACTGAGCTATTCACGGAATAATGGAATCCTGTCTACTTTGCAGAAATGCAGAAACCAAGGCCAGAGTTTATTTAGCATGTAACTGTAGCGTGAAGGATTTTTTGTTTGAAAATTACCATAATTTATATGTATTGCACTAAAAATTACTGTGCCCAAAGGGGGATCCAGTGTCATCTATCAGTCAATCAATGTGAAGTAGTTACTGCTACCCACTTAGTTCATAAAAAAAATTCCAGACAAAACTGTATGCTGTATATTTTACTCCCATGAAATAAAACACATTTGTCATGTCTGCTGAAAAGTAAAACAATAATATTGTACGAAATGTTATACACAGGGCATGTTTTACATTGCAATTTCAGAAACATCATTGCATCCACCAGAGGTACTAGTCTAAAACTGATATTCACACAATTTTTATAATAATATGTTAGAAACATACAGTGTCATTTCGTATATACATTCCCTTGCTCGCAAGCGAAAAAATCCTAATCGCTTCTGTGTAACATGCTTTATTTTAAAGCCTAACCTTTAAAAACACTGTTGTGATATTACTAACAACTGCTTTTATAAAATTAATTTGACATTTCCATATATATACATCCTTTCCGTCATTTTTTTATGTTAACAATGCTAAACTTAAAAAATAACAAGCTTAATAGTAACATTAAAATGCCATATCATATCCAGTCAAACATTTGTCCAAAGATATATATTATATATATCTAAATATCTATATCTCTAATATATAGATATCTAGATATATCTATATCTACATATATCTCCTTGTAACGGTTAGAAATACTCAGTGAAAGATGTGGGCCTCTGCAGGAACTCCTTTGAAAACAAAAGAGCCATCTTATTTCAGTGGTTTCAGTTTCTCTCTGGTTTCACTCTCCTTTTCTGCCTCTGTAGTGCCCATGACTGTCTAGTACCATTCTCAGTCTTTGCGGGAAGGGGCAGGGATCCTTGCCCATTCAGTATTTTAGCCTTGAAGCTCTCACACGGGTCTGTCCACAGCATATTGGCAGGCGCTAAGGTTGGAAGCTGGGTTCTGGACACTGGCATAGCCAAAGCTAGAGTGCTGCTTGGCTTTGAGTCTCAGACTAGCCAGGCTAGAGTTACACGTGTCCCTATAAACATAAGGAGGTGTTGGAGGGGCATAAGGACAGGCTGGCGTTGGCACGGCAGAATTCAGGGAGGGATTGCTCAGGTTGTTCAAGTTATTCAGGCTGTTGAGGCTGGAGCCAGGCACCCCAGTGACAGCTGAGGGCACCATGCTTGAAGACATACTCATGGAGGAGATGGAGTTAGGAGGGGAGAACATGCTCTGAGAAGACAGAGGGTTGACATTCATGGAGTTGAAGAAAGGAAAGCTTTTGGTGGACAAGGAGGCAGAGGTCAGGCCTTTGGCTGCCCAGTTGTTGTAAGAGTAGCCGGGGTACATGTCATCGTAGGGCTGCATCAGGCCGTTAAATTGTGGCCCAAAGCCATTTTTGCAAAGCTCAGCCTGCTGGTTTCTTTCTCTCTTTCTCCACTTGGCTCTGCGGTTCTTGAACCAAACCTTGAAAACAAAGCAAGGAAGAAAGACAAGGAAATGTCAGGCGAGGGTTGGTTATGCAAAACTGAACTAAAAATCACAGCACCTCGCTAGCGAGGAAGCTGATAAGAGAGCACACACGCTCCGGGAGAACTGACCCGTGTAAACACGATCCTATTTTTCACTATTAACAGGTATTCCTATTCGGCATGGTTGTTCAGATCTACAGCTCCCTGCAGTTGGCAAATTCGCCAAAGAAACGCTTTATTTAGGAAGGTAGCCGCCTTCTTCAGTCACGTTCATACCGTGGGGGCTGCAGTTCATCCCGTACAAGATTTGTGTCAGCGCCCGTTTTGCAAATCGCTTTGGCTTTCCTTGTTGCTACACACACATTCGCGCCACAAACAACTTTTACAACTTTTGCTCCCTCGTTTTAGCCACTAAGGGGAAAACAAAACCAAACAAAATTGCAAACCGAAAGCAAAAGGCTTAGAGAAGCTAGAAGAATAATTCCTGTTACACATCCGAGGCAAATACTAATAAATTCGGCCTCAGCTGCTCATTAAAACTGCAAGCTCCTCATGTTGCTAATCTTCAAGAACTCCCAACCACTTATCAGCAAACGTGTCCTCCTGCTTTTTGGGTGAAGTTTGCCTTTTAACAATGTGCTAAATGAGATCTGAGGTCCTTCCCTCCAGACAAAGGCGAAAACGTGTTTCTTTCTGCCAATCTTCCCAATCCACATCTTGGTGTCTGACTTGTCAGCCAACCTCCTGCAAAGTTATTTTGTGTACTAGAGGCCTGCCCGGGCTCCTCTTTGTTTACACAAAAGATGTTTTACATTACAAATCTCTAACTGTACTATTAATCCTTGCCACTGCTTACACACAGCTATAAACCGACATCGCGCCCCACTCACTTTCACAAAATATTGTCAACGGAATGCAGCAAATATTTCTCCAGCTAGTCTCACAAAACATTCATCAATTATATTGCAGCTCATGAATAAAAATATAGAGGGGGAAGTGGTTGCTAAAATTACCCGAAGATTTTATAATGGGGTATTTTACCCACCTAGCTATGAAGGTCAGACTGAAGAATGCAAAGCGACAATAACAAACAGTCTTAATGAAGGCGACTAGTTTTTTAAAAGAACAAGGAAACGGGGTTAAAACCAGACAGATTCAAACAGTTTGCAATCCCGTTCCGCTTTAATTAATCAACAACAAGCATAGCCTGATTTTTCGCCTCTCCTTTACACATTTCTTAATTAACTCGAGTACATTTTTCCTATTCAGTTTAGTCTGAAGCCTGCACCTCACTTCATTGTATTTAAATGGTTTTAAATTTCTGGAGATTAAGCTAATTCTTAATGTAAAACGGAAGCCTATTTTTTATTTATTTGACAGATCGAGTCCTAAAACCAAAAGGACTTTTATCACAAATGAAACGTGATTGTCCGTTTACTGTGTCTTAATAATATCCCTGTCCAAGCGGAGCAATGAAGGAGCCACGACTACTATTTGAAAATGGCAAGGATCTCGAGATTTTTGTTGTTGCCGAGCGAGGGTTTGCCACTAGTGGGATTGCACAGGATCAGGCTTTGGCCCCAAATCTTGATAACTCGTAGCACTGTGATGGTACCATAAATCTAAGGAAGAAAAGGGAGGAGGAAGCTCTCGGGTAGTTACCAAACCAAAAGAAATAGAAACTGCAAGGAAGGGCATGCCCTGCGCGCCTATGAGGAAATAAAAGCTCTTGTGTGTGTTGTATATTATTCTCAAGAGAGGCAGTGCAGGTTGAAGCCTGCTCCGAGTTGCTTTCTTGGCTTACGTTTTCATGAGCATTTCGATCAAAAGGAAGAGAGCACATTGCACGGCAAGGGTGAAACGTAGCGCAAGGAGACAGAGAGATCACAATCCGTCTGGCTTTGACATAAATGTCTTGCTCCCTGATGCTTTTGTGCAAAAGGCTCTGAAGTCGGAATGCAAACTGAAATGGAAAGCAGCTGCGCCCAGCTCCACGCTTGCCCCAGCGCCGGCAGCCTCCAGCATTTGGGGTCTGCACCTACCCTGACTCTGGCTTCGGTGAGGTTGGTCCACACGGCGATCTCCTCTCGGGTGGACATGTCGGGGTAGCGATTCCTCTGGAAAGTGGCTTCCAGCTCTTGCAACTGCTGGCTGGTGAAATGAGTCCTCTGCCTCCTCTGCCTCTTCTTCTTGGAGGGATCCTCAGCCCCGCCGTCCTCATTCTTGCTTTGCTGGCTTTTGTCTTTCTCTGAAAAAGAAGGGCAGCCAACAGTCAAAAGGCGGCTCCGGGAAGCCAACGCCGATTATTCCCTAAATAGAGAAGGCTCGTTAGATTGAGTTTGCTTTAGAGTTGAGATAGTTGTGGATGTCTCTCTCTCTCTCTCTCTCTCTCTCTCACACACACACACACACCAGAACCATCTACACATAGAGAGATTCTAGACACAACATACTGCTCCATGTAGACGGAAAATGAGAATTTAAACTCTCTCTCTCTC
>ML681966.1:57478910-57562166 GCA_007922195.1 Podocnemis expansa | reverse complement strand
GAGACACAACATACTGCTCCACATAGACGGAAAATGCGAATTTAATCCCATTTCTCTGTGTATTTCACACCTCTAAGTCCCTGCATTGCCTGTACATCTGTATTTCTAATAAACGCACGCGTAGTATTTATAGCCCCTGATTCTTACAGGCTGATCCAAAGCCACCTCCAAACACCAAAGCAAACAGCAGCCCGGCCCTCCGTGAACCGGATCGCGGCACATTCACCGGGAGCTGATTGAAAGCATTTGTCCTGGCCAATCTCCCCGCTCCCTTTTCTCTCCCAGCTCCCTGGGGAAGGTCTCCGCGGGGCCCCGCTCCGCAGCTGGCCGTTAGGGACAATTGCGGAGCCGCGCCCAGCGCCGAGGCGATCCGGAGCGAAACTGGAGCGGCAGTGAATCCCAAGGCGAGCTGGCCGGAAAAGTCCCTACCGAAGTAAGTCATTATACGGGGGCAGGGCTTTCCCTATGCTCCCAATGAACACACAGACCGAAAGCAATAAGCCGGGCTCTGGCGCTGGGAGAGACGCTCAGAGGAGTCTCACTCCGGTTCCAATTCACTTTCCTTCACTCGGGAGGAAACACGCCTGAGCTGGGGAGCCGCACAAGTCACCAGCGGGGTCCTTTTTAAGTGGGGAGGAGGCAGCAGGATGGGGGGGGGGTGTAGCCAGCCCCCCCCGGCTGGCCTCTGTCTTACCTGCGGCCTCGGGGCTGGAGGTGTCGGAGATGGTGTGAACCTCCAGCCGGTGTTTAGACGAGTCCAGGGACGAGCGAGGCTGCCCCGGCGCCCCCGCAGAAGCCATGCCCAGGGCGGGCTGGTGATGGTGGCAAGAGGATGAAGAGGAGGAGGAGGAAGGTGAAGTGGAGCACAGTTTCCCCCCGGCTCCCAGGCGCTCCAGATTTAACGGGTCTTTCATGAAGTTCATCGGCACAAGGAAGCCAAGCTTTTTCCCCCTCTCTGCGTGTAAAGGGGCGTGGGGATCTCACAGCGCGCCCCACTCTCCGCCTTGCAGCCTCCTTTCCCGGGCAGGCAGAAAAGCAGGCGTCCAAGAAGCAACTTGCTGCCCTCGCCCAGTCAGCCGCAAGGCTCAAGGCAAAGCCGCACAGAGGCGCATGGGGGTTTCTTGGTGGCAGCAGTGGGATCCGCACGGCGCAGTGGATCAGAAAAGGAAAATTCGACCCTACAATAACAAGGATGGGCTCAAGAAGCAAGCAGCCCCGGCAGGGTGACAGGGGCAGGCGGAGGGTGTTATATATCCAAGGCGGCGAGCAATGGACCGGATCGCCCACCGACCCGCACTCAGCGCCCGCCGCCGGGCGAGCAATGGACCGGATCGGCGCAGCCGCCTCCCTCCTCGCCCAACATCTTAAACCAGCGCTGGCCTTCCCCGGCCGGTGACGTCACCGTCCTGCCCCGCCCGCCTCCGCCCCCGCCCGGCCGCAGGACTGATGCGGCTCCGCACCAATCAGAGCGCGCGCGGCGGCGGGCCGCCTTGAAGAAGCCCGGCCTATCAGAGGAGCGGGGCGGGGCCAAGGCGTTCTTTCTGCAGGAGCAGGAGCAGGCAGCCGGAGCCGGGCATTTAAAGGCGCTGCTGCTAAATTGGGGCTGAGCCACGGGTGTGTTTGGGGTGCGCAGCTGGGTTTAATGCACCCCCCCATTTTCCTAAAGAAATAGTGTTGCAACGCCACTGGGGGAAAGCAGCCGCTGGCTGCACACATTTCCCCACGCAAAAGCAGAGCAAAAGCGCCGAAGAAACCTTAAAATTGGCTCAGCCAGGTTGCCCTAATCTGAAAAAAAGCTTCTTGCTGGAATTGCGAACGAGACAAATGGCACCTCCCCGTTAAGAGCAAACAAAACCGAGGCTGCCCAGAAGCCATGATTTGAAGCTTTTATCCGATCAAGGCATTATACTCCCGTTTTGCAGATTTGTCCAAGGGAAACGACAGCGTAGAGGTGTCAATGCCCGGGAATAAATCAAGTAGAAAATAAAATGCACGGCGTCCTGCTTGTTTGATTAACGGATCTTGGAGGGGAAAAAATAGGCCAGTTTTCCAATTCTAGCAATAGTTTGCATTTTATTGGGAAGCGATCAACGAGACTATAGCAATACATGAGCCACTGCATCTGCAAAGCTTTCCATGTCTTGCTTTTCTTTGGCTAGCTTGGTTATTTTCTTGTGAAGATTTCAAAGGAAATAAGAGCAGGAAAATCTCATTTTTGTGCAACGTCTCTCCATCCATCATTTCAGGGAGATTGCAAACGACTGATCCCAGGGACATTTTCTAAATTCCTTTTATTTTTTTAAGAGATCGTTTCCTTTTCTGCCGCCTTGAACAAATTACTAAGTGAAACCAGAATTATGCGAAGGGAAAGAGAGCGGAGCAAGCCGGAGCAACGAAGTGGCTACTGCAAATCAGATACTGTTAACCCTGAGCTATTGGGGAGACACCCTGCCACAGGAACTTTCTTGAGCCAGATGGAGGAAAGAAATTCCAGCTCAAAGGAGACCAGTCACATTTTTAGAGCTCTATTTCCCCTATAGAAACATCCACAAATCTCATATGCGTAATACCATATATAGCACCACACATAGCAGGATTTAGCCCATAATCCCAAAGCAAGGAGGATGAAGGACCAACACACACACACACACACACACACACACACACACACACACACACACACACACACACACACACACACACACAGTTAACATCTGGCTGCATCTCAGCACACAACCCCAAACCCAATCTCCCTCCGACACTCTGATTTTGTTTGCACGTCCTGTTGTATGACTGCAGTAGCTGGTGTGAGATTACACCCCCGGTTAACAGCAGAAATAGCAGGAACTGGTCAGCAAATCTGCCACTGGGAAGCTCGTGTATCCTTCCCTGTTGGCCACATGACTTCTTTAATCAGAAGAAGAGGGACTTGTCCCGCAGATAAAGGAAGAGACAAATATTTTATAACCTAACAAATCAAACAAAGAGTCCTGTGGCACTTTTAAGACTTAATAAATTTATTTATTGCATGAGCTTTCGTGGGAGCCAATCCCACTTCGTCAGATGCTTTGATTTTCTGTTACAATGACCTGATCTTATGACTTACACTTCCCTGCATGTATTTTCCCTTCCATTCTGTAAGTTCCCCCATCTTCAAAGCATCTGACAAAGTGGCATTTTCTCCCACGAGAGCTCATGCGATAAATAAACTTTTTAAAGTGCCACAGGGCTCCTCGTTTGTTTTGCTGAACTAGATTATCACGGCTCCCCCTTTGGATTTTCATCTATCAGTTTGTCTCCTGTAAATCGAATAGCAAGAAAACACCCTATTCCAAATATTTTCAATAGGATCGGGAATCAGGGCTATCAGTATGCCAGGGGGGTTTTAGGACCCTTGATTGAAACAGTTCTCATTAGGTATGGAGGGCAGGATCTAATCCCAGCTACTGAAAATGTATGTATAATTTACTGAGATTTCCCCCATCTTTATAATTACTCTTTACGTTTCTAGGTGTCTGGGTCCTCACAAGTAGCTTCGCATCGACGTGAGCTTTCTTAAGCCAAAACCTAACTTCCAAGCGTCCCTTTCTTTAATTCATTTGTTGGCAGGTCCTTCTTATTAGCTGATGGGCTTTCTCTCAGTGTTATCTCCCGCAATCTGACTTATCGCTAAATTATACACATTACTTTAGTAGACGGTTGGTAAAGAAGGTTAAATTAATTTACATTCTGCTCATTATCTGGTGTTTAAATGACGTGGTTTATCCCTGAGATTTGGCAAAGACTCTCTTTCCTCAGACCCCACAGCGTTTCGATGGAAACAATGCTCTTACATTTGTAGTGGATTTTAATCTGATAAAACTCTAATTTGCTTAAGTCTGTTAAATAGGGGGGTTTAAAACGATTCTAGCCGTTTTCTTATTGAATTTCCTCTAATTCCCCCAAGATCATAAAGCATACGTGCAAAGTAAATATTTCCTCCCTCTGCACCGGCGGCAGATGACCTATAGCTAAGTCAATATGAATCCAACGCCATCCTGCACCATTTGTTTACTAATCATATTCCAGTTTCTCCCTAACCTCTCTGTACTGCTGTGGTCCCGTCCTCCTCAATCCCCCAAGCCCTTGGTAATGAAAAGACTCATCAGGGACGAAACCAACGACGTCTAGTGTCATTATCTGGGACGCGGAGCGAAGCCATCCCTGCGCCGTAGGACGGGAGGTTCAGGAAACTTCAGCAAAGCAAGATCTCAGGGAGCCGCATTTTAAAGGCAGGGCCACGGGACTGACACAAACCAAACTGGGAGTCGGAGCAAACGAGGAGTCCTGTGGCACTTAAAGACTAACAAACGGATTTATTGCATGAGCTTTTGTGGGAGAAAATCCCACTTCCTCAGGAGGGGAACTTAGAGAATGGGAGGAGAATAAAAAAAATTAAATAAGAATACCAAAATAAAGTATTTTCCTCCCATTCTGTAAGTTCCCCCCTCTTCTAAGCGTCTGAGGAAGTGGGGTTTTCTCCCACGAAAGCTCATGCAATAAACAAATAAATAAATGTGTTAGTCTGTAAGTGCCACAGGACTCCTTGTTTGTTTCGCTGAACTAGACTGACAGGGCTGCCCCTTCGCCTGTGGCACTTTTAAGGACTAACACATTTATTAAATCGCATGAGCTTTCCTGGGAGAAAATCCCACTTCTCAGACCCTTGAGGCAGGAATTGTCACTTTCTAAATCTGTATTTCAGGGTTATATTGAAAATATCTGGGAAAATTAAAGCAGCATCAGCCCTTTATTCCCTTTAAACGATTTCTAATTAACTACATCTCTCTGGTTGAACAACAGAAGCTCTCGGGGGAGGGACTGAAGGAGAAAGATTTCCAGGTTTCTATTTTTATCCAGGGCTTCCACTTTTATACGTGGAGTATAAGCAAAGTGTGCGTGTGTGAAGGGGCAAGAGCTCTCCTTCAATTTTTTTGAACTTCTTTTAGTCTAGAAATGCAAACATTTCCGTGATTCCTGCGATTTAAATGAAAAGACACATGTATGGTTTGGAAACTGCAAAGCACTTATTATGCACTCTGTGGGTTCCTCAGTAATAGGATGCAATGTTGAATCCTAACTTGTCTAGTTGTAAATCTTTATGATTTTTAGCCTCTGTCATACAATGTAAGGTTGGTCAAATTTGTACACAAGACTCCTCTAGCAAATGCAGGGTGTAACTGGGATCTCATGTTCCCAGACAATAGATTGAATCCGGTTCCTTCCAGACCAACAGTTTGGCGGAGTTTTGGGTTTGGACATAAAGTCATGCATGTTTTGACACTGTATTAAGCAAACGATTACGCATTTTAGTCTTCTTTAATACAGCAGCAGCTAGACTATACTGTCCAAATCCGTCTGGAAGCGTCCTGCAACACTGAGTCCGAGGTGGTGGATGAAACAAACCCGTCAGTTCTCAACAACTAGCCTGCTGTGGATTTTGAAAAAGGAAGAACATGAGGCTGTGTGGCTAACCACGCTCCTTCTTAATAGGCATTTGTCAAAGATGATACCCTGGAACTCTCTGTCTGTATGTCTGTCTTTTCAGTGCCTGCTGCTCCCTTCCCACAGTCTGGTCCAGTCTTAATTAATCAAAGAACAGCCCCCTCCCTAGTTTGACGTCTTTATTGTCAGCTCTTGCCTGTTTTTATTAGTATGTCAAGAATAATTACACATGGAAAGGACTGCAGAGCCATGCTTTTCTCTGTAATGCAGGGACGCAGTTCTAGCGACTTGCGCATTTGAAATCCTGAGTCGGGGGATTAGGCGATTTATCGTTTGCAGGATCCCTTGGCTGGGAAGATATTAGGCGCGGAAAGAAGAAAAACGTCAAGTCTGTCAGGAGGTTTTTACACCCTCTGGACTCCCTTTGGGTTCCTCTGCTCTAGCGGCTCTAAGTGAAAAAACTTCCTTCTCCTGTCTGGGTGCTAGATAATGGATGAAATGGGCTCCACCGCAATAATCTGGATTGTATTAAGAATCACTAACGATTTTTTTTCGTAAAAAACAGAATTATCCCTAAAGGATTTGAATAGGATCATTGCTTCTGCAAGCTGGGCCACATCTTGGGACCTTGCTGGGCTACCCACACCCATTTGCACTTGAAGTGTGTGTAGGGGAGCGCAGGAACAGAGACAGGTTCAGGTACAAGCAGACAGGAAGGCTGCAGTCACTGATTTGCAATCCTGTGATTCAAACCCCACCATTGCTTCCCCCCAGCCCAGCCAGGAGGGTAGCTACCATTCAGCATTAGTTGTCATGGTGACCATAAATCACATAAATCCAAAAATACCCACCTTTAATCTGAGCTGAAGTTTTTATTTCCCTAGCGAAATAATATTTTAAAAGCTGTCAGCTGACAAAAACCCCAGCCTAATTGTAGTAACCCAAGCAGTACATTACTGCTGAAGGTTTAAATTGAAATGCCAGAAGTTCTGTTGTTGTTTTTTTAATGGGGGTAGAACTGCTGGTACTCTTTAGTTTCCAGATCTTCCCGGTCTCTCCCTCATGGAGAGTTAGGGAAAGCGAAAAACAAACTAAATAAAACAAAACCCACACATCTCTCCCCGCAGGCAGATTTCCTTCTGTAGGATTTCTTGCACTTTCCACTGAAACAGCTGATGCTGGCCACTGGCAGGCAAGGATACCGAAGGTGGGTCACTGCTGATCTCTTTATGGTCAGTCCTATGGTTCCTGATCATTTGTCCAACTTCAACAGGCACTACATATTCTGCAGAGATTTAAATTTCTATCTGAAGGCGAGAAAAGGATCTTGAAACAGGAGATCAGCTGACCTACTTAGGCGGGATACTGCTTGTGTTTGCAAGACATATTGCAGGTATTTATTTTCCCACTTTTGCCTTGGTCTGCTATAAGATCATTGTTTCTAGACGTAATAATCTCCTAAACAGATAAATGGGGTCTTAGGTAGAGTCTCCAGCTAGTCCTGTTGTCTTTTACCTTTGGCTTGTTGTCTTTCGCCTATCTTGGATTACCGGGTATTCTGCTAGATGAAGAGCCATTAATTACCCATTCAGTCAATATTAGGAAGACGACAAAGCTTTTTACATAGGATTAAGAAGACATCGGATTGTTCCATTAGTATATTCCTCGTCACGAATAAAGCTTTCGTTATACATTTAGTTTTCCCCCGAGTCAGTCTAACAACTGCTGCATATATTATTGTCAGGCGACAAGGAAAAAAAATCAGAGAAACAATAAGTAACTTTTAAACCTCATTTTGCACAGAATAGGTGCAGGGGAACTTGTGATTATAGGGGCTCCTAACCCAAATTCATTTCCCTTTAAGGAGAATCAAAACCAATCAACAGCGGAAACATACTGAAATGTGGTATATGGGCAGAGTGTGGTACTGATTTAGAAACTGGAACCTCCTGTTTCTTCCTTCAGAGACTCCCATCTTCATTGTTCACCTCTCAGGTCTCTCTGAGCCCCAGGCCTCTCTTGGTTCCTTTAGGCCACTCTGTCTTCCCCAAGTCTTTTCTTTTACTCAGGTCTTTCTTCAGATCTCTCTCTTTCCTTCTTCTCAAGGTTAACCGGCCAGGTGGCTCTTAAGGAGCCAAATGCCCATTTTTCCTTTATCCCTTTTTAGACAAGGGTGCCATCCTAAACTAAATTCACAGTTCAAGCAGCACAAGTACTTCCTGGCATGCATACATAGCTACCATGACATTTTGGTGGACTTTCCGCAATACTGCATCTCACAGAGCTGGTAGGGCATAGAGATTTTTAGCTAGGTTGGGGAGGGGGGTCCTGTCTATCCATCCCATCCACCCCAACATATACACTGGGGTAAGTGCTGATATTGAATTCATGCAAGAAACTAAACTCCTCTCGTCTCACCAGTGGAGGAGTGACAGAGGGCTACCAAAGCTGCCCAATTAGCTTTTAACTTACCTAAAACAAGTAATAAATATCAGCGTTAAGCAGTGGTGGGCCTAAGTTTGCTGGTGAATATGTCTATAAAGCTGAATGAGTGGGGGACTTTCTAAAAGTGATGTTAAATGACTGAATATTCAGCCCCAAGTAATGCATTTTAACAAGTTTAAATAACCAACTTGCCATACTGAGGGTGATACGGTTGTGTTATTTCCACCTTATGTATTTTGAGCCTGTTATTTTAACAGTGATTACAGCACATGATTTCTGAAATGAAATTTACCAAAAGACATGGGATAATTGTATATGCTAAGCATGTCCTATCAAAGAGGTCAGGAAACTTCACAGAAATTAAAGTAAAAATAACCCCCCCTGTATTTATAAAATATACATTTACATGGTTTGTCACTAAGAAATAATTTTTCACGTGTTCAGTTTTATGGCTAGACACAAGCTTAGGATATTTTCATTTGGAATTACCCTTTGTAACACTATTTTAAATCCATATTTATATGACTGAATAAATTCCCATTTAATCTAATAAAGCCTTTATTTCCTGCCGACCTATGAAGATGTTCAGCACTTAGTCGGGGAAACTCTTACTACGATTTTCACCTTCTACATATTTTTTGACTCCAAACTGAGAGCGGCCTCAACAGCAATTTCATGAAAGAAATATGGCAGGATATGGTGCCATAGAAACCATTTTAAAATAAAAAATAAATGCCAGCAAATTCAAGGTTTTCAGCATTGCTTCAACAGAGAGGTATATTTTAATTAATGATATTAAACATGTTTGGATAGTAATTTCCCCTTTAGTCCAGGGTAAAAAATAGACTTATGGACTAGGCAGGAAATTTTACATGTAATACAATAATCCGGACTCGTAATTAATGGTTAAGAAAATAACCATTTGTTTCTCAGCAAGGGAAGTAAAAAGCTACCATGTCACAGAGCATATGTGGCTATTACTTTTATAAATACTTAGTAGAATAAAACTAGCTCGTAAGGACTCATAAATTTATTATAGCAGAAAGGTCCCCACTTTCCCATTAAATCGTGCAATAGTCTTTGATTAAGACCACCTGTTCTTTGGGGAAAAAAAAGGTGAAGGGTAAAAAGGCCTTTGTTATTCTCAAACCATATATAAACCAATGTCATCCTTCATCTCCACAATATTTAACAGTTATTACTTGTGGATGAAAAAGTGTCAAACATTGATAAACCCTATTTGTGAACAATTTAATATCATGTATTTTTCCAGGATGACAGATTATTGGGTCATAATACTCTGAGGTTTAGAACTGTCTCTAATCTTGATTTTTAACCATCCTCCGGTCAAATAATTTATTTTTATAAGGAGCTGTCAAATAGTGATTAAAACTTCCAAAGGGGGAGGGAAGAATGAATAATTGCAAAACACTGGATGGTATCTAAGAAATAACAAGCTATTTCACCAAATAGGGTTAATAACATATTCTTAAAAGTACCTGTTTAACCACAAGCTCTTACATTATTAATTCAGCCCAGTCTCCTATACTATTTATTCACTTCCGCATATTTTAGTAAACACAGTTATACACTTATACGGAATTAAACAGAATCTTGAAATAGAGAGCTCCTTTTCTTTTTTTGTAATATGTTTGCATAGATATTTTTCCTTTATTAATCCCCTATTAGAGCCACTAAAACTTGAATTAAAAAAAAAGGGTGCAGAGACCCTCTTCTCTGTGGAAGCCAAAAGATTTCTTATGCCTATTTATTTAATTAAAAAGACATTTCCCATATTCAGCACATAGAGTTATAACAAGGATTTTTATGTGGAAACTGTAACACCCATTTTATCCTGGGCTTACTTTTCAAAATGCTGACGCAAACCTTTCTGAGTAGGTACACAAAGAAAACGTCCTAAAGCGCTGCACAAATATGTATAAAAGGGTTGCCTCAAAAGGATGTGGCTACATTCAAAAAGATCATGGCTAGTTGTTCAGTGGACGGATCCTGCCTGCCTTGCTTTTGAATGCCTTGGGAAGAACTGCCTCAGTTAATAAATAAATAAATAAACAAATAAATAAATAATAGAAACCAACCAACCAAGAAGTTACCCTGCACTATCTGGCCCTAGGCTGTTATTCACAGGTCACAACATGCACTCTCCTCTTTGCACAGGACAAACACCTTGAGCGGAATGCCCCTGTTTGAGTGACTTGCACGCCCCACAAGCAAAAGAAAACCTGGATCAGGTTAACTTTTTGGCAAGTGGGATCATTCTTCCAGTTGCCCCGGTTTGTCGCTCCCCTGTGCAGCGCCACAGACACACAGCAGCAGAGGTCGCTGTTGGACCACATTTTAGCTCTGGCTCACCCTACCTTCCCGCACAAGAGAGTGGAGGATGTGAAAAAGAAGCTGGGAAACTTCCTTCGCAAAGACACTAGCCACAAAACCAACCCACTTTTCACCTACCCGGCCAGCACACTGCACACCTGAGACCAGCCCTGCTAGCTTTAAAGAAAAAAAGTTGCAAATGCAGAGGGAGCAGTTACATATCCATCCAGCACGCTGCACTCCCTCCTCTCTCTGTCTTTGCAAGGAGTGACAGATGGGGTGAGAGGGAAAAAGGGACTGGAGGCGGCCTTGGGGGGCTTTGGCTTACCGTTGGCGGTGGGATGCTGCCTCCCGAAGAGCTTGCTACTGGTCGCCTCTTTCCTGCTCTCTGGAGACTCACTGAACTCCCCCTTTTTAATATCAGAGTCTTTGGAGAAAAGACATTCAACTGCAGCTGGCTGCACCCCTACTGGAGAGAGAGAGACAGACAGACCGACAGAGAGGAGAGGGCGTCAGAGCTGGAAGAAATGCCCCAGCCATCCCCAGCAGCCGGACATTACATTCATGGCACCACCAAGAGTTTCAAAATCCAGGGCTGGGGGGATTATCTGCAAGTCGGGGGGCTAGTGCAGGCTCAAGCCCTCTGCAGAGAGGGAAAGCAATAGCGGTTGGAGCAACACGTCGGTCAACGTTTGCAAATGTAATAGGTGATTGTAAAAAAAAACAAAACAACAACTTTGTGGCCATTTCTGTCTCTCTCTCTCGCAGGCACAAACATTTAGACTCTGCTGAACTGCTGCCGCCGCAAAGAGCATGCTGCACAAATCACAGAAATATTTTCTTACCTAATTGAACACAAGCCGATACTAATTTACGACAGTTGGACTCCATCACCCGTTATCTGTAAAACATCAAATGGATTGGTATTTTTTAAAAAAAGATTTATGAAAAAAATGCAGCCTCAAAGGAGACGTGAAGTAATGAACGTGAAGCACGTTGCTAACATATTTCCTAACGATTTTTACAAGAAAAAAAAAGCCCAAAATAAACCCCCAAACCTTCTGAAAATGTCCCAGGCAGGTCCAGCCTTTATTTCCCTCAGAAAGGGACAGAGCGGTAGCGATGATCACAAATTTCGGAAGGCGACTCCGGCTAAAAAACTCGCCTTATTTGCTAGCGACGGGCCACCGGACTTTTGCAAACATTTAGCCAATATTTTAAAATTGCGTCACCAAACTTTTCCTTAGTACAGCTCAGTCCGCTTGTTTATGGATTAAAAATTTACTCGGATAGAAAAATGGCACTTTTTTTTCTGTGTAAGAATTTAGGACGCATCAGCTTTAGCTTTCCCGCAACCAGCACGAAACTGCCTCTGTACACTCGCCCTTTAAAACAATCGTTTACTTTAAAATAAGGCACGGCTACAAAGGAGCAATCCAACGATGAGCTATATGGCCAATTTAATGCAACCCTGAACCACGGCCAATTTCATTTCATTTTTTTCCCGTCTTAAATTCTTACAGCCGGCTTTGGTCTGGCAATGCCTCATCAGCGAGGCTCAGCTGAAATAGCAAAGCGGGCAGGGGTTGGTAAGGGCAGGTAAAACAGAAGCACAGGGGGGTTGCAGAAGTGGATCCTTGGAGAAGATTATTTGCATTCATTAAGGCCAAGCGGCTGATTATACGGGCTGCTTCCCTGTCCTGGGGAAACCTGAGCAAGCGAGCCGTGAAAGTCCTTTTCCTAACCTAGCCGGCCGGGGGGAGCTCGGTGTGGGGCAGTTGTGGGTCCCCAGCCTGGCTGGTGGTGGCAGGAGAGGCGCCTGGTGCCAAAAAGCAGCAGTTCGGCTGCTCCAGATTTAGTGATTCTGCAGTAAAATCACAGGATTAGTGCCTGATTGAGATGTCTGTTCGGGAGATATTACAAAATTCATTATCGCAGCTCTCTACTAACTCGATATGAAGTAACACAGATGGGATTTTATTAGTCCAGGCTTCAGATGTTTGCTTATGATAATTTCGGGGGAAATTTGCATGTCATCATCATTTCGGTAAGCTTTTCTTTCGTTCCTTCTTCTTCCATTTCTTCTTTTGGAGTGGCTGGACTGGGGGCCTTGTTAGCTAGTGACTAAAATGCCGCAGACTGGAGTTTACAAACACTTTTGATGTAATTAATAATAAAAAAAGATCTACACGAGCATGGCTGAAATTCAACCAACAGTCCCATTTCCCAAGGCGCTCTGCAGCAAACAGGGGCTTTCTCTTAGGAAGTGAGAATTAAAAAAAAAAATAAAAAAAAAAAATTGTCAAGGTATGTTTCTCACAACACTTCTTGGTCTGATTATGACCCAAGGATTGATACTGAAAGCCAGAGGACGCATTAGGAAGAAGGCTGATCTGTATTAAACTCTCCTCCCAATAACTGGGCCTACTGGATGAGCTGTGGATAAATTTTGGGGGAAGGCAATTAAGAAAACCTTAATTCCTCTCTGATGGCCCTTAAACCGGTTCTGTCAAGACAAGCCTTGCATGACAAATTCGGTTGCCCTGCCTCTTCGCTTTCCTTGATGGCTAATTTATCTAACAAATTGAGATACACAACTTTTTTTTTTTTTGCCCCCTCCGATGGGAAGTTTTTCTTTCCCCTTAAAGGCCGCCGTCCTGGGATGAATATATCTTGTTAGACAGGATTATTACTCTCCTGGCTTCAGCTGCCCAAATTCCTATTACCCCACCGATTTTAATGTCCCCTCCTTTAATTTTTATAAGAACAGCGATAAATATACCTCATCGGGGGAATGGGCAGAGGAGACGAGGCAGTTTTTTGCCGACTGAAGAAAAGCTAATGCTGAATTAATTGGGAGTGGCTCTGCTCTCCCGTGCTATTGATTTTAATTCATCCTATCTACTTGCTCACTTTCAAAACATTTCATTATTTTTACGAAGGAAAAGAAAGCGCAAATTCCCAAACAACTGAAGTGCTTTCTTTTCCACGGCTTGCTGGTTAAAGTTAGGAATTAACAATCTCCTCCCTAGCATTTTAACCAGAGCTCACCTAGATTAATAAAATATATCACGGGAGTTTTATGCAGTTGCTATTCTTTTAGGAACAAATTTAAGCTGAGGAGTGGCAAATATCCCGCAAACAATATGCAAAAGATTTGAGGATCACTGAACCATTGGTCGTGGTCGTTCAGTAATTTGGAGAAAGCAGTTTGTGGTAACACGGTGGGCGTTATTGGAGGTGGTTCATAATCGAAATCGGTGCTTAATTTAAACACTAATCCTGTAATCTTTATTCACGCGAGTAATCCGCAGTTAGTCCCAGACAGTGAGTCAGGGTTACTTGTGTAAATAAGGGATGCATTACCCTGAGACGACAAACAGCCCCCTCCTTTTATAATCTGATGAACACAGGACAACGATTTAGGTTATTTCTATTTTATGATCTAATGAACACAGCACAACGATGGAGGTTATTTCTATTTTATAAGCTAATGAACACAGGACGACGATTTAGGTTATTTCTGGTTTATACTCTAATGAACACTGGACAACTATTTAGGTTCTTTCTATTTTATAAGCTAATGAACACAGGACGACGATTTAGGTTCTTTCTGGTTTATACTCTAATGAACACAGGACAACCACTTAGGTTATTTCTATTCCATTAATTTTTTCCAGGCTATGCAGAAAGCTCAGCACACACATTATACTTTCTCCCGTAAAACACAGCCGTTGCTTTGTGCCTGCCACACTTCCAGCTATGCAATCGTCCGAAACCAGCTAAAAACGCAGACGCTTTTTGCTCCCTTCCTCCCCTCATTTGATGGAACTTTTCCCGCAGTAAAGGCTTTCTTAATTCAAAACATAATCATCTTCCCGAAGCCGAGTTAGGAAATAACTTAAGGTAAACGGAGCCACGGAGGAAGCCAGCCCCACGTTTTCATTTGAGTTGAGAGGGGGGAGGAAAAAACCTAAAAAAAGCAGCGCGAGGAATGCAAGGGAGCCAATATTTTCTGTGCACAAATAACGCCCTAGTCATCCTGTGCTGAATTTGCAGCGTTGAAAAGCATTTTTAGAGGGCCGGGCATGGCAAAGGATGATCAGCTTGAGCTGAGCCAGATAAAGCGAGTGCCTCGCAGGTAAGAGTCCCGAGGCCTCGCTTCACGGCTGGGTAGGGGATTGCGTTTCTCCCGGGCAAGACACGAGACTCCAAGCCGAGCCGGGTGCATTTCTCCCCGGCCGCCGACGTCTGCACGGGAGGCAGGCAGAGGAGGGCTGCGGGGATGCACCGGCCCCCGGACGAGCCCGCACCAGCCCTGCGGGACTGCAAAGGCCGCCCCCCACCACCCGGCCGGGCCTCACTTACCGGCTCCCGGCGGAGCGTCCCGGCCCGCTGTGCGCCCGCAGCTGGAGCAAAGCCGGGGCAGGCGGGAGCGGGGACGTGATAAAGGATCCCGAGCGCGGGGGGCGGAGGGCGAGTGTATTCGCCGCGGGGTCCGAGATCTGCCCGGCTGCGGCTCGCGCGCTCCTCGGCTCCCCCCGCGCCGCATGGGGCGCGCCGTGACGTCACAGAGAGGCCACCGAACTCGCTCCGCGGCCGGCCAGGCGCGCGGGGGGGGGGCACGCGGCGGGAAGGCTGCGCTACAGCCCGGCTGCGGGCCGCCCCGGAGGCGGAAAGGAAGGGCCGTGCAAAGAGTCCGCGCCGGCTCCGGGCGGCCGCCGGGAGCCACACACGCCCGCGCACACCGGGGGCCGGCCGGCCGGCCGGGGCAGGGAAAGCGTGAAAGTGTGTGTGAGCGTGCAAAAATGCGCGCGCGTGTGTGTGTGCACGCCTGCCTGCCTGCTGGGGGGCGGCACAGGGAAAACCAGCGGTGGGGATGGGGGCAGCAAAGGAGTGGAAGTGTGTGTGTGAGAGAGAGAGTGTGTGTGTGTAAAAATGCGTGTGTGTGTCTGTGCACGCCTGCCTACTGGGGGGGGCACAGGGAAAAAGAGCAGTGGGAAAAGGGGCAGGGAAAGGGTGAAAGTGTGCGTGCATGCAAAAATGCGCGCGCGTGTGTGTGTATGCACGCCTGCCTGCCTGCCTGCTGGGGGGCGGCACAGGGAAAACTAGCAGTGGGAATGGGGCAGCAAAGGAGTGGAAGTGTGTGTGTGTGTGTGTGTGTGTGAGAGAGAGAGAGAGTGTGTGTTAAAATGCGTGTGTGTGTCTGTGCACGCCTGCCTGCTGGGGGGGGGGCACAGGGGAAAAGACCAGTGGGAAAAGGGGCAAGAAAAGAGTGGAAGTGTGTGTGTGAGTGTGAGAAAATGCGCGTGTGTGTCAGAGAGAGGGACTGCGTGTGTAAAAATGCGTGTGTCTGTATGTGCACACCTGGTTGCCTGCTGGGGGGGGGGGGCACAGGGAAAAAGCAGTGAAAAAAAGGGCAGGAAAGAGGTGAAATGTGTGTGTGTGTCTTGTGTGAGAAAATGCGTAGTGTGTGTGTGTGTGTGTGCGCGCGCGCGCACGCCTGCTTGCCTGCTGGGGAGATAGGGAAAAACAGCAGTGGGAGGAGGGGCAGCAAAGGAGTGAAGTGTGTGTGTGTGTGTGTGTGTGTGTGTGTGTGCACGCCTGCCTGCTTGGTGGGGGGAGGGAAAAGCAGCAGTGGGACAAGGGGCAGGAAAGGCGTGAAAGAGTGTGTGAAAATGCGTGTGTGTATGTGCACGCGTGCCTGCCTGCTACGGGGGTGGGGGGCAGAGCACAGGGAAAAGCAGCAGTGGGAAAAGGGGAAGAAGAAACCAGCAAAAAGCAGCAGAAATAGGTAGAGAACAAGAGCAACAAGCGAGCTGAGGCTGAGCCAGAGAGGTTGGGTGTGCTGGATCCGGAGGGGGTGGCAGAGGCAGAGGCTGAGTCTGCCCGCGGCCAGGTCACTTTGCTCCCCTCGTTCAAAGTCAGCTCAGACGAGCCTGAGAAATCCGTTGCGGATCCGGGCTGGGAGGCACTGGGCAGGTTTAACGAAGGGCTGGGGTTGCGGAGCTCATTTAAGTGTAGAGTTTCCTCTGCTGCATATGCACCCAGCAAGTTCACACAGGGTCACTGATAACTCATTTTTTAAAACGACGAGGCTAAGGGTGCTGCAAGAACGGCGTTATACCGCAAGAGTTTGCGTGTCCACATATTTACATTAGCCTCTGAAAGCCTGGTTTGTTCCCGTACCGAGCTACGGGCACGAAGTACCTCCTGGCCATTTACATACGTTTGCTAGAAGCAAAGAACAGAGGGATTTTAAAACTTTACCGCCATTCTTTTATACAAGCTTGCTACTAAAATGCTAGAAAAATTTGCTACTAGATGGGAAAGGTGATTACAAACATGATGTGCGATATTTTTAAATCCCTAGGTTTAGTGCGTGTGTGTGTGTGTGTGTGCGTGTGCGTGCGCACACACACACGGAAGCAACTTCAGTTATTTGAATTCCTCTAGTATTTGTTATTCGTAGCACATCGTTAAAGGAAACAAAATAATATTAAAAGCAATACGTTGAGTTGATATCACCATCATTACCCTTCTATTTTACTACACTTTTTGCATTTAAAAAAATCACTCCGCGGAAAGCCTATATTTAAATCAAACAAATGATTTACTTTCTGGTTGAACCATTTCTTAGTGGTTTTGCCTCTATAGGGGCACTATTTGAAAGCCGTACAAAGCTGTTTTCATGACTTCTGAGGAGGCAAATAGCACGGTTGTGTGAATTTTTATTTTGGAAGCGTTTCATGGTTTGAATTAGTTGTAGTTAGCCAATGTGGTAGCAATTTCTTGAGGATGAAAGCTAGCTACTTCGCAAATGGCTAAGAGATGGTAAAGCAATGCTATGGAAAGTGTTCCTCTCTTTACCTACGACACAAACTGACCTGCTCTCTAACATCCCCAGGAATTTCTGACGTGAGTAACAAATCTATTTAAACACCGAGTGTCATCCATTTAAACGCGCCGCAAACAAATTGATTTACTTGATAGCAATCAAAAGGTATGTGTAGGAGTTTTCGGGTTTTTATTAAAAAAAATCTGCTCTTGGCACTCTGCATTTCTATCCTCGGACTGGCATGCTGAGTTACTGCCATTCGCTCAACCAATCTGAAGACGAAGCAGAAGAGAGAAAAATCCATCAGAGGCCACTTCAAATTGCGCTTTGGCTGAAAAATACTCGGGTCGGTCCTCACAACCGCCGCTCGTATTTTATTTTGATTTTTGTCGTGTTTTTCTTTTTAATGCACCGAGGCAGCGGGTGCAAGGACAAAAGCAAACGAGTGCCCGTCTTGTTGTTGTGTCTGGGTTTGCTTTGAACCCTGCGAGGAATGCGAGGGAGATTTCTGCCCAGAGAGACGCGCACAGCTGGGCTTGGGCTCTGCAGACTCGCAGGTTTTCAAGCAGAAGCCGCTGGCTGAAGCTGTCCCGCTTCTGGCTGGGAGTTTGCTGGTGCTGCCCCCACGGCGGGGCTGCTGCAGGACCCCGGCCACTTACACTGGCCCAGAATCGCTCCAGCTGAAGTGAGCAGCTGGTGGGAAATGCAAATGGCTCCTGGAGAAACATAAGATACAGGGTGATTTTCATTCCCTCCTCGAGTGTGTGGAAGGAGCTGGACATACGTTTCACGCTCCTAATCCTTCTTTTACATTTTTAGTCATACTCCTATTAAACAACTAATTAATGCCCAGAATCACCAGGGAATACATTAGACATGCTGCTGCGGAACAGGGGTTCTAGGGTGTCTGGAAACTGTGGAGCTGACTTAACACTTGGATCTCATTTTTTTTTTCCTCCCTTCCTGTCGAGGCAGTAAATGCAATATCAGAAAGGCCGTGGTGGTTGCATTTGCAGTCCCAGTTTTTCCCAGACAATGGCAACAATTAAAAAAGCCAACAAACAAAAGCCCCGGTAGACGCACACAACATTTCAGCCCCAGCGGTACCAGGTTTGAATACAGCCTTGTGGCAGGAGTCTGCCATGCTCATCATTCTGCATTTCAGGATTGGCACCGTTTTCCACGAACAACTTCGGTTCGGAGGACTCCCTAATTCCGGATCGATAACGCCTCTGGCCGCCCACCAATCCCACAGCCATCCCATTTGTCCTCTGAAATGATCTGAAAACGTGGCAAGTTATTCCCCTTCCAACACGCAGAAAAAAAACACAACTTTTTTTTTCTTAAAATATTAATGGGATCCATTTCCAGTCACCTGGCATAGCGAAGAGGGAGCGGATGTTGGTTAAAAAAAGCTCTCGCGGATTTTCACTGGCAGGGTCTTTGAGTCCTGAAGTCAGCTGTGGGGCGAGTGAAAACTGGAATTAAGATGCTCTGCTGCTGTCAAGTCGACAGAGCTTCTCCCACGGCCAGAAACACAAAATCAAACCAAACCAAACAGCCCGTGATCAAACAGAGAACAAGACCCTAGGTAAATGTTCAGCGCCCTGGCCAATCCCCCCCATTGTGGGACCCGAGAAAGGTACAGTATTATTTTAGAAAGTGTGGTGACAGGGCTATTCATTACCATTTACTTTCTTCTCTCCCGGATTATGGTCTCAACTCTGGCAAGCAATCGTCCCCCCCACCTCCAGCTTCTTATCTGACAACAAGCGAGTATGTAAATACCAATGGCTAGTTGTGTTTAACAGCCTCAAACAGTATTGATTTGTTGGCTGCTGGAAATTTTCTTTCCTGCCCAGATCTTGTTTCAAAATTGCTCTTTCGGGGGTTGAGCCCGACGCTACGATACAATAATTGTTAAAAAAAAATTAAGCATTTCAGATGGCCCAGGTGATTTGCATATAAATGAAAATGACCATGCCTTGCATATTGCAGTGTTTTACAATCATTTCGAAATTAGTGCTTAACCACTTGAGCTAAAAGAATATATAAATGTCTGCATTGACTCACTAATGAATTGCCTAATTAAAACCTCCCGCGGATGTCGGTCGTTAGAAAGGTAGTTAAATCAGGGCACATTAGGGATAAGGACGACGGTGTGAATCAGAGCAGAGCACTCTCTGTTAGCACAAAGTAAGCTAAGCCTCACGGAATGATTCCCGTATTTATTTTTCTGTGCTTTGAGCCCTTACCCCTCTTCTATTAATTCTTTTCTTTTTTTGAAAAAAGAAGAAGAAAAGAAGAGGAAGTGCAAATATTGCCCAGTTTGTTCTAGCAGTTCTGAGATTCAGAGCGATCCAGCTGCAGTTTTCAATGCAGAAACTACAGCCCCAGCAGCTCTTTAACCAGGATGCCCTCAGCAGAGGCTGCCTTATACTTTCACCTTCCCAGAGAGAAAGCCCAAGCAAGCCACAACCAGGCGCAGGGAAGCAAAGCAAAGCGCATGGAGACCATAAAGTAATAGATATGCTAACTGAGCACTTACCTTCGCATGAGAATAGGAATAAAAGGTATCTCTTCTTATGAGAGACAGTGCAAAGGAATGCTAGAAGTTCAGAAACAGGCAGGCGGCGTGAAAATCTGTAGCCTCGGGGGCTGGCCAACAACCCCTTTCATTTCAAGCACTTATTGATTTGCTGTTGTCATCTTTGGCGACGCAGAAGGACACTTGAAAGAATTTCTGATGGGGCTCTGATCTGAGGAACGAGGTGACCTGACCGGGCTCTCACCAAATTCTTAATTACCACATCAACTGCTTGGGGAAAAAAAAAAAGAAGAAAAAAAAAACCACTTTGACAGCAACAGAGTTTGCTTATTCTGAACTTTTTTAATTATTCAGAAACTCCTTTGTTTCTTGCTCCCATATGTGCAGTTTCATATTAAATTTTTCCTCTTCACCAGTAGGCCTGTTTATTGATCAGTTTGATCTTGGGCTTGTACATCACTAACCTTCTGATACCTTTAGATTTTGTGATACTTCTAATAAAATCAAAAAAAATCAGAGTTTCTAAAAAAGGTCAGTAAATATGAATACACAGTTGCTTGCTTGCTGGCTGGCTGGCTGCTTGCTAGCCTGCCTGCCTGCATGTCTGTCTGTCTGTCCCTCTCACAACCGTAATGAAACCTTTGGCAATGGGGGGGAGAGGGGAAGCAGAGTCCTGTGGCACTTAAAGACTAACAGAGTTATTTATCGCATGAGCTTTCATGGGAGAAAATCTCACTTCGTCAGATGGCTTTGACAATGGCAAGCACTCCCCTGCCCTCGGGATTTAGGAATATGGGAATGGAAATGTGCATTTAAACCTTTCAAACAAACACATTATCTGCCAAACTGTAGAGGAGGAGGGAAAGAAAAAGGAGAGTTGCATGTTACACTGTATCAGAAATTCAAACTTCCAACTTCAAGTGTAGTCAGCTTTGTTTGAGTTTCATCAAAATTAAATACATACAGTTTGAACAGAGACACAAAAAGGAAAATTCATACAGAAAAATCAACATGAGCATCTATTATGGAAGCCAGCACACTGGAATGCAAATTACATCTCTTTTACATCAGTCGCAGTACACTGATGGAGACAATATGGAAATATGGCAGTATGTGATCTTTATCTCACATGGTGGATTAAAACACACATAAAACCCTGGATATTCTGCTTATGAGTATTGTTTTTCATCTTGGTAGTGTGGATAAATAATCATCATCAGAACTTTTAACTGTAAAGCAAACCATTCTCAGATCTACATGTGTTCTTTTGACCCTGAGAGGATATTATTTTTTCTGGTGTCAGCGTGGAAGTTCAGCAGAGTATGGAGAGAAATTGGGTTGGTACCTGTGTAGTCAGTGGGCCTTAAAGGCTTGAGTCAAATAGCTTTCACTGCTTGAGTCTCTTGCTTCTCTAGTTCCAGACACACATAGCTGTGTTAGTCTGGTTCAACAAAACAAACAAGGGGTCTCGTGGCACTTTTAAAGACTAATAAATTTATTGATTACACAGCACTCCTTATTTATTTCTCTGTTCTTTGTTAGCTATATCCGTTTAGATTCTGTTCACTGATCTTCCGCTCAGGATTGCCATACCCCTTATGGACCTTTCTCACCAATGCTGATTCATTCGTGTATGCCTTCACTGTAAACAGGCTTGACAATTGCCCTGAAGTCTACACCTCTTCTTCCTGTGAAAGTATTTTACACATTTCTGTAGACCAGTGGTTCCCAACCTGTGGGCCGCGGACCCCTGGTGGGCCGCAGTGTGGCTCCAGAGGGTCCACGGAGAGGCAGGGAGCCGGGGCCGGACACCGCCTGGGTCTCCGTTTGCCATGGAGACCCAGGCTTCCAGCCAGCCAGCAGGGAGCTTCCCCCAAGCTTGGAATTTGTAAAACTCTCGCCCTGAGCATGCAAAGCGTGCTCAAAGTAGCCTGGGTGTGGCCAGGTGCCCTCAGCTCCGGTGGCCAGGTAAGGGAAGGGTGGGACCATGGGGGGGTTGGGAGGGGCACCAGCAGGGAGGGGGGCCATGGCTGCGGTGGCTCCTGGCTCCCTGGAGAAGGGCAGGGGGCCACGGCCATGGCAGATCCCGGGCTGGGGCAGGGGGGCATCGCCGTGGTGGCTCCCTGGCCCAGGGGAGGGGCGCCGTGGACGTGGGGGGCAGCGGGCCACATTTGCCACACACCCAAGGGGGCTGCGGACTTCTTTGCCCCTGCAAAGGAGGTCCCCAGCCTTAAAAAGGTTGGGAATCCCTGCTGCAGATCCAAACTCGTTCAGCCAGACTCATGGCTACGGCTGCTCTGAATTCTTTGATCACACCTAGGGTGACCAGATAGCAAGTGGGATGGGGTGGGGGATAGCGGTATCTAGAAAAGTAATAAGCATAAGAAAAAGCTCCAAATAACAGGACTGTTCCTATAAAATTGGGACAACGGATCATCCTAATCATGTTACCTGTATTACACTATCTGTACCGACTTCCAGCTTACCAACACTTCGTTTTTAAAAAAGTGTTATTTCTCTATATAAAGCATAGATGGCCTTGTAGTTAATTTTTTCAGCCCTCAATGCATCACCATGGTTAATTATCTTAGGTTTTCCAGCCCTGGGTTGTGTGAGGGTCTGTGAGTCCCCAGGCTGCTGCTAACACCTAGCAGCTTGCTAGCACCCAGCAGAGAGGGCTGTATGGGAGACCTTAGCTCACCACAGGCACTGCCCAGAAAGCTCCTGAGCGAAGACGACCTCTGGCTTTTCTGATGGGCTCAGAACTCACTATTTAAGTCAAAAGGAGACATGGGAAGACATTGGAGCAGTTTTGGGGGTTCCTGCCTGCTATGTTGAATACTATTTTATTTTCTGGGGAATGTGGAGAGGAGTGCATGTACGCCTGACTCCCGGTGCCCAGCTACCTGGTTATGGCCAGCTTGTCTTATTCCAGATCAGTTTTTATGCCTCGGCCCTCACTACTGACTCTGATCCTTGGCTTGACTCCTGGCTCCGTCTCCCGCTCTGGCCTGTAGCTCTGGTTCCTCGCTCCTGCTTTGGCTACCACTGCTCTTACCATTAGGTATGGCTGCCTGGTCAGGGATGGGTTGTCTATTTCCTATGACCAACGCAATCTTATCCACAACCTTTCTCTCTACCCATCTAATTCCTTGCAGTGCATTTATGGTTCTCCAGAGCAGAGGCTCTTAACAACTGTGTTGGGACACGTTACTGTGTCACTGCACAGTGGTAAGTGTGTTGTGGCAAGACAGGGAAATGACTGGATTGGGCCTGGGAGGGGTGGGCTGTTGTGTCCTGCAGGGTTGTAATATCTCTCCAAGTGTGTTGCTACCCACAAAAAGTTGAAAACCACTGCTCTAGAGTGATGCGCTGTGGCTTAATGGAAAGAAGTAGGAAGTTGCCCTTGTTATTTCATAGGAGTAGAGCCCAGATTTTTGGAAGTAAAACATTAGCACAGAAGTGCTAGAGCAGGCACTACCAGTTCTTATGACTTTCCTTTTTCATATTACTTTGCTTGCCTTTTGTTTAGTGGGCAGGTGTTCACTTGGGGTGTTTTCTCTCTCTCAGCTTTTAGTAAATCGTTATGAAAATGATATTGGTGCTACAGGTGTAAGCTGAATGGGTATTGCAATTTTCAAACAGGAATAGCACAACTGTGCTGCTGCTAATGCTTGAGAACTGCACTCTGTCTATTGCTCGTGTGTGGAAACAAACCTTCTATCTGTCATGGGTGTGTGTGTGTGCGTGGGTGTGGAATCATTCCTCGTTCTTTGAGGATTTTCAGTATTTGTGCTCACACTCTTTGGGAGCTATGCTATAGCTGTTACCACTGGGGGAGGTGGATCTAGCTGGGTAACAAGTTTTAGTTGTTTCCCTTTATATGTCTTCACCTCATTTCTTATGGTGGCAAACCTCTCTCCTTTCTGCTTCTGACATCACCTCGATTCCGAAGATCTTAAAGTTGCCACTACTTTATGGCTGTTGTGACCAGTGACTCAGGGTAGGGGATATGAAGTCAAAATTCTTTTAATCTCTTGGCTCAAATCTCCATTCAGTTTCATGAGTGCAACTCCCATGGAAAAGGGAGTTGAATACTTGTAAAGGAGTAGGAAAATAAAGAATTCATTCATTAAAAGGGAAAGGTTTTTTCCTCACTCCAAGGAAATATTCCCAGGTTGAGTCTTTATGAAATACACTACAGTAATTTACAGTGGTCACTCAGAACAAGGCAATAACACAGCTGCATTTTAAATCACGAGTACAGTATGATATAGAATGCCATCAACAGATACTAATCATCCCCCTGCCATCCTTATGGAGAATCAGTAAAAAAGTTCATGTCTAAAGATGCTTTAGTTTTTTGGGGGAATCCTTTCTGTGGTGAGGAGATGAAACTCCAGGGACATCACCAGATGTTAAAAGGCTGCATTGAAACCATCTTTCTAGGACACTGGGGTTGAGTAATTATTATACAAGTACAATGCCTGCATACAGCTGGCTTTGTGGATCTCTGCATTAGTAGATCTGTGAATTCCAAGGAAGCACTTCCCACTCATGTGGTGGTGGTAGGGGGGAGATGCAGGTCCTTGGAAGGAAACATTGGAGGATACTCTCACAAACTTTTCTTGCTCTGGACCGCCTCACCCATTTTTGTAATAGAAGGGGATGATCTGACCACTCTCAGCTGTGCAATACAGTGACATGGAGGGAAAAATTCCTTTCCAAACATAGTGGCTGATTAGCTTACTCACTGCTGCATGAGGGTCAGTTTCCGTTATGGTTTTTTTTGCTTTAGAGCACATAAATAGAAGTGTTATTAATGCTCATAAAATGTCCTATTCCTTTACAATATGTTGATAAATTACATGTCTTGATCCATATTTTTTTTTAAAAGAATTGATGGAAATTGTGACCTCCCCCCATAGATTTGGAAACACCACATGTGAGGAACATAAAAAGGGAATTAGAAGCTAAAATTCAAGCTCTAGTTTTAATAACAGTTGCTTCCTGTTTGTGATTTAGTGTGGTAAATAATCTACCTACTCCCTAGAACTTAGAAGATATTGGATAAATAACTGCATTTTCTGGGCAAATTATTTCTGACAATATGTAAGAACCCTGACTGGTTTTTTGAGAACAAGGGGTTAACCTAAGGATGACCTCATCTCCTTGCTCAGGTGTTCATGAGAGGGATTATAAATGGTCTGATTGGGAAAGCCTGAAAGGAGTCTGTCTGCAGAAAAGCAAGGCTCCTGGTGTCTTAGGAATGGATTGAACTGGGGGGGTTTGAGATCTTTACTTTACAAGTGGAATGACTGTTTTATTCAGGCCAGCCAAATGCCACCCATCATATGAAGATAAGGCATTTACTGTGTGTGAGATTCCTGAAGTTTTCAGCTGATTGGAAGGGAGTCAATGACCCTCTTCTACTACCTCAAATGAATCGAGAGAATGTAACTATGATCACAATGGATGGTGAGGTGTTATTAAAGGATTAACTGCTAATTTAAATATTATTAGTGGTACCACCCAAGCACTAGGAGCTGTGGTCATGGGCCAGGACCCCACTGTACTTGGTGCTGTACAAACACAGAATACCATCAACTGAAGATACTCCTTGAGAGTCAAAGTACATTTAACAAGATTCTCTATAGGGCTATGATCCAAAACAAGAGTTCTCCAGGAAAGCCTCTGTGATAGTCAGATGTAATTAAAAATAGTATGATCCACAGAGCTACTTAGGCTCAATAATGTCACAAAACTCTCACTCAGCTGCTACCTAACCTTATAAGTAGCTAACTGTTTGCCTTGGGACATACATGTTGCAGACTCATTGTAGGCAGTTGGATGCCGATCTCTTGCCTAAGCCCAAGAGTGATTCATAAAGTGGGGAAGGCAGGCATTTGGTTGCTTTAGTTGCAGCAGGGGCCTGATCTGGCAGGTGTGCTCAGAAGACACTAACTGGGCCCTCAAGAAAGTTCATACAAAACATTTAGGGGTAGGTAGGGAACACAGAGGCCCTTCCCTGTAATATTTGCCTCTTGAACAGAGTACTCACTGCAGACACGACTCCCCATCCCTAGTTCAAGTTCTTTCTCCTTTTAAGGGAAAGAGGATATGAGCAATCAACAGTCACTTGTCAGCTTAGTGCCCTGGCTGACTTCTGGCTATGGAGTCATTCTAATATTTTTCCTGCCCCAGTTAACATTCAATTATTTAATTAAAGTAGAACAGCCTTAGTAGGAGAGACCAAGGGATACCCACTTCAGGATATCCTCTAGCCTAGTGCTCACAGCACTTGTCTTTTAGGTGGCAGATCCTTGATAAAATCCCTTTTCCTCCTGAGGAAGAGCAGGAACTTGAAGCAGGGTTTTACACCTCTGGTTAGTGTCCTAACCAGTATGCTAAAGGTCATCCTCAACTCTTCTTCCAGCTGGTTTGTGGCTTCTGAGCACACCTACTAGATTGGGCCCAGCCTGCAATTTAGGTGACCGAATGCCTGTCTTCTCCCAGTTTATGCATTACAAGCAGAGACAGATGCCTATCTGTCTGAGAGGAGTGGAGCTAGGCACACCCATTTGGTAGATGTTTCCCATTGGCTACCATTAGTGGCTCTTCACCTGTCATGCTGGCTTTGTGGATTGAGGTGTAAGGGGCCTATTTCTCCCATTCATTTTATAGTAGTCTTAGTACCTAACTGAAGCTCTGGGGATTTCAGTTTTGTTCCTGTGCTCTTCTGGACATTTAAAAAGTTAGGAGTTACAATTCTCAGCATCACAATGTCTGTGCCTTTTCTGCATCTGGGACAAAAGGACAAATCTTGTTCATCTTATTGATACAGGTTTGTATTATGCTTTCCTTAATATGAGTATTCTATTGACTTCTGTGGGATGACTTGCTTGACTGAGGTGAGCAGAATTTGGACCCAGCTATGTGGGTTATTTTTAAAACTGATGATGCTGAACTAAGAAAAGGGGGGAGCCTCTGTAGTAGTTCCTCCCTCCCTTTCCCAGCTTTTTAAAAAGCACTTTGAAAGGTTAATACATGAAGTGACAATTTGGGAAAGCACTTACATATTTAAGGGCAAATTCAGTGGCATCTAATAGTTTGTTCTTCATCTGGGAGCTTAGCCAAGCTTTCTTACTTACTATAATATGCCCTGTCAAAGAGCTGGCTTTCTTTTATACAGTGTTTTTTTTTTTTTTTTAAAAGTGTGTTTCACTTGGAAACATAATAGTAAATTTACTTCACCCGTTGAATACTGCTTTGCACATTTTGCTACTTTACATGAATCAATTTTGGCATCATCCACTGGAGAAACTACTAACTGCTTTTAGAAAATATTTATTCTGCCTGAATTTATGATGTGATCTGCTGTTCATATGTATGATAGGTTTTATGTAATATGATAGCTAAAACAGCTCTCAATGAGACTGTGGCAATCTGATTAAGCAATTGGCTTGGTTGGACTCTCTATTAGAAAGCATTTGGAAATTGAATATAGTATAATAAAATGCAGTATCAAGTTGAAACAATCAATTGGTTAGAAAAAGGAAAAATAAAACAGCATACCAAAATGAAATGAAACTTAAAACCCACACGCTGTGTATGAATGGACATTGAAATGGTCTTAAATTCTGTGGGCAGAAGAGATACAGGCCTGAGATCAAACCTAATGCAAAGAGGCAGAGTTTGTGTTTGTGTGGTTCTCAGTGCAGGCCTCTCCTAGGGGGACAGAGTCTCAAGGAAATCATAGAGAAGGCAGGGTTTAATACTTCCAAGGAGCATGCAGGAATGAAAGCTTCAACCCTTTGTAAGGGATTCTCTTCACTGCTTTCTAGTACTCGCTCCTTTCTGAGATGTGGGGGTTTCCAAAAGAACTATGCTTCCATTAGTCATGCTAATTTTCTACTCTTTCTCTGGATGGGAACTTGTGCCACTAAGAGCAGAATTAACTCCTTGGTTTTGCTCTGTAGTGACATCAGCTTGTGAGGCTACCATGCTCTATAAAGTTATTGTTGTTCCTCCTATCACCTATCCCTGAGCCGTACATCGCTGACTAAACAGTTTACTCAGTGGGCTGCAGTGGAGAATGTACCTATTTGTCTACAAATTCAGATTTTATGCTGCACTTGTCTGTATAATAGTTGAAATCCTTTCACTTTGGCTGGGAGCCTTATTCCTTACCCCTTCTATTGGTTTTGTGGCTTTTCCCAACATATGTCGGAGTGACATCAAACACAAACACAACCTTTCTACCATTCCTCCCACCCCCAGACTGTGTTGAGCCTGCTGATATTCTCCTCCCAGTGTTTTTCTCTTAGAAAAACATTTTCCCAGCATACCTTCTGGGGGAGGGAGCTAGGCCTTTCATATTTCTCAGAGAGCTTAAGCGACTACTTTGAAGGTTGGGGGCTATGTCTCTTTCTCCTAGCTGGTAAGTATTGCTGGCTATGATCATGTTTTCCCCTTCTCATTGTTGAGAACGAATGTTCTCACACACTGCATATTACTTTCTGGTTGGCTGCAGCGCACACAGAGAAATTTGGGTGTAATTTACATGCTGACAAATGACTGTGAGCATCTGGGTTGGAAGCTCCTGCAGCCAGAGCCATCCTTGATGGGTGGGGGAAGGATGAGGTCACTAACCTGAGCCCTGCAGTTTGGCAGCACGGGGGTGCTGCCCTCTGGCAGCATTTACCCTGCAAATAGTGTAATGGCTAACACCTCTGCTTAACATGCAGAAGGTCCTGGGATCAATTCCCAGGGGGTTGGACTCAATGATCTCATGAGGTCCCTTCCAGCCCTATGATTTGATTTGATTCAGCAGTACGGTGCAGGGACCTGTTTGCTGTGATTTTCCCTGGGCTCTGTCCACCCCTAAGAATGGCTGTATCAGCAGCAAGGCATTGGAAAGGTTACAGGGTAGAAGTGACGCTGCTGTTCAGTCGTCTGGATTATATCGTGATATGTCATAAAGTACAACTGATATTTGGGCTAGATTCACAAAGTAGACTTGGGTGTTGTAATGCTTAACTTTTAAACAAATTGCCACCAGTGGCATTCACCACTCTGAGTTAGTCAGCCAGGCTTCATATACAACGCATGAGTAGAGTTAGGCACCTAAGAAGGTCACAGAAGGGGAGCTGCCTAAGACCGCCAGCTGGAAATAACAAGGAACAGAGTGGGGTTTAGGTCCTACCCCTGGAAGGTAGTTAGGCCCTTAATTCTGGCAGAGAGAAAGACCTCCCTTTGCTTGGTGTTCACAGACAACAGCCCCCTCCTAGAATTAAGGGGCTAAGCCAGGTCAGTACTTTCTCATAAAAAGCTGAACCAAGGAGAAGGAGTTGCTAATCTTATCCAATAGTCTAGTGGTTAGAGCACTCATGAAGAAAGTCTGAGGTCAGGATTCAGATTCCTCCTGTGACAGAACTTGCATGCAGGTCTCCTGCCTAGAGGAGGCCCTAACCAATGGCCTTTCGCGTTAGCACTGCACTCTCTTTGGCCCAATGAATATTGAAGCATTTCATAAAACGTGGAACAGCTTCAACAGGAAAGACTGAGAGGCCCCCTTCAGACTTCCCCATATCTCAGTGATACCCACAGTTTGGACTTGGGATCCCATGTGCTCCTTGTGAATTTAGATTTTTGCGATCAGTTGGTTGTCAGGTTATGAAGCAACTATTGAAGCCTGTGTTAAAAGAGCTAGAATCATGCTTTCTCAGCATTCACAAAGTGACCTCTCTACTTCAGTGAAAATTTAAAACCAACTTTATGTGCGTCTCATTACAATTAGTGACTTTAATATTAATATATGAATGGCTGTTAGTGCTTTTGCTATAATTTCAGTTGTTAGGGGTTTACGTAATACAAACATTTGTTTTGTGATGGAAGTACAGCAGCTATGATCTACAGTGAAAAAGATATAACTTTTAGTTGTGTGTCCCACTTATCTTTGCAAGAAGGGCATCGAACTCCCAGTCCCTTTGAGTTCCATGGGAGCTCTGAACATGAAATGTCACAGGATACAGTCATGTATATTGATTTTTGAAACCATAACAAAGTAACTATAATTTTAATTTTTTTTTTAAAAAAAATCCATTTGTACAATCCTACTGCTTTTGGTGTTAAAAAATAATTCAGGTGGACATGATGGTATTCTGCCTTAAAATTATCTACTGTATGCTTTGAAGGGGTACTTTTTATTCTATCAGATGCTTGATGCAGGGTTTTCTTTTTGAATATAATTAATTGTCTAATAGGCTAGAATACCTATGAAGGACTCATTCTAGTACTTGGGTTTTGGGTACCTGGTGATGTTTCCCATGATTAAGTCTGTTAAATCATTACAGTTACAAACTTTTTCACATGCTAATAACTTTTTGAAAGATTATAATCTGGCGTAGTAGTTTTTCCATGCTAGTTTCTTACCGTTATGATTCTTCTCCCCACCTCCCCTCCATGTCCTTTTGTGACATATAACTAGAGTAGGCTCAGGTGAGTTTTCCCTGGGACTAAAAGAGGTACATCCCTGGCGTGCAGGTGACCTCAGTGCAATGTTTCAAGTTCCTGTGTCTCCAAGGAGATGCATGGTGCTGCTAGAGCTTCTAAGTGAAACAGTTGCACTAATTTTTTTTTTTAGCATGGGTAATGTGTTCCCCTTACCTTATTCCAGCAAACAGTTCAACTGTTTCCGTCGAAGCTTTCCAGAAAAATTCAGCCTGAGGTTGACACATGGCACTGAGAAATGTAGACTGACTGATAAAACCATGGCAAAGTTATGAGCAACTGAAAATAAGGTTTTAAAGCTAAGGTTGCCTGACACTTCCCATTATACTGTCTATTTGCTGCATATAATAAAGGTAATAAACAGAAGCGGTTCCTTCCCTTGATTTTCCCATCCTCAGTTAACTTTTGCCAGTATACGATTCTCCAGTTGCAGGAGAATTTTCCCAGAATGCCTTTTTATTGTTTGTCCCTTTCAATACAGCAGCTATAGGCTTAAGCTGCTATTTTACTTCTTGTATCTTTCTTCAACTTGGTAAGTGTTTTTAACTGTTGTTTCCCTTTAGTTTCTCTGCCTCTTAATCTTAAGGAGATGATATTTTGAAATCATCTGAGAAGTTTGACCTAAGAATGTATTCTAAAGGATCTTTAAAACTATTGCATTTATACCCTTTTTTCCTTTATGATGCCTGAAAGACTGACTCCTTCCCTCCTGCCCAAAGCGAGGAACTGCAAATTTACCCTTGTATGTCATTCTCATAAATTCATGTTGTATCTTTTTTTAAATATCTCACTTAAATTCCTCCCCTTCTCTTTTGGCTTTTTCACTTAGGTGAGGGAATGTTTCTATGCAATGTTAAGCTCAGTTTTACTACCATTGAATTTTAACTTATAACACTGGGATAGAATTCAGCTTTTTTGAAAACAATCTTCCCCTTAGTTAGCAATTTTAAATAATTGCTCTAATTTTTATTAGAGATCATACTTTTGATTCAATTTTAAGCATTTTACAAGTGTTTGAGGCTAAAGCATGTCTACATTATTTTTACTGGAATAAAAGAAACTGAGCTAATTCAACACATTGTTAGAAAATCTTCCTGTTTTGAAGTGGGGGGTTAGAACATCAGTGGGTTGTCTGAAGACTGCTGCACTTTTGAGGTAGGTTTGTTTAGATCACCTAGTATGCAGATACTGAAATATATTCTTCTTCTTCTCCAGTTCTATGTATAATCCCTGACATGAGAGGAAGGAATGAAAAATGGTAGTATCTATTTTAGTTTTCTACATGCTGTGACAAATAAAAATTGTAGCCAAAATTTTCATATGTCAGTGCCTAACTTTTGCCAGTTTAGATCTGTATTTTGAAACCTAAATAAGTGATATGATTTTTTTCCCCCGAAAGATGTTAAGCACTCAGTGATTTTATTGGCTTTAGTATAATCAAAAACATGGAGGAGAGGGACCAATAAATTATGCTACTTATACATTAAAATCAGATGATTATGATTACTATCTCACTTTCCTATTCAATTCTATATTTTCTTTCAATTCATCATGGTTTTTAACAGCCAGTGCACTCAATATGAATTGTTAAAATTAGAAAGTAATGCTTTATACTATTTGCAGGGTAGAACTACAAGATTTTGATAGATTACAGCATAGGTTCTAAAGTTTGAAGGACACTGTGCAGTCAGATTCTGTTTGAAGTAATTGGGAGAGAGGAAAGCAAGACGGTAATTGGAATTTTGTGATTCCCTCCCTCATCCCTACCCTGATTTTACAGATGACTAAGGCTAGAAAGAACTCCTGAACTGTGATTCTCAAGAGAGATTTTCCATTAGAAACAGGTATTTCCAGGCTTCCAAGATGTACAGTGTTAGTCTTTATCCTGAATGGTTTGGTATTTTTTAAATAACCTCAGTGGTCCCTTAGGGTCTTGCAAAAACTTCATGCTGCCTACCAGCAATTGTAACCAGGGAAGCTTTCAGCATCCAAGCATTCAGGTTCTGTCTGGTTTTGCATTTCTTTTCTGTTAAGAAGCTCTACTGCTGTTCTAAAAAATTTACTACTGTAATGAACATTAAATTGCCTCTCTCTATTTTGTAGATGTCCTTGCCTTTAGTGAGGATTTGCTGGAGCAAACAAGGAGAACGTGGCCCAGTGACATTGTTCTAAGTTTTACCTAATGATATAGAAGAAATGCACACTTGCTAATTAAGGCTACAGAGGAAATGAATTGTTGCTGTGGGTTTTGAGGCTTTTTTGAGTGAAGAGATGACAGCAAGTTATAAGGGTTGATTTCAATGCCTGAAGAAAGGACATTTTCTTACTTTCTGGGGTCAGATTCTCTTATGATTGTGAAGTTGGGGACACGTCCACCAAGATCTTCAAAAAACATTAAAGATGTTAGATGCACAACTTGAGACTATTTGAAGGGAGCCTGGCTTTCAGAAAGTACAGAGTGCTCATCCTTTGAAAATCAGTCATCTTTGTAGTGTTTGAAGTTGGACACCTAAAATTATTAATTAATTTTGAATATCTTGGCTTTCTTGTGCAGACTATACAGTCAGTACCTCTGGGTACTACATTCCTGTTGGATAGCAGTCTTAGTCATTTTGTAAGTGTATATTTAAATGAAACGTGAATTAGATGGAGGCTATTTAATATTGAAATGCTAATGATTTCATTTCTTGGCAAACACAAAGGTTCGTTTCTTTGTGTTATTTTGATGTCCTCACAGAAGGCAGGCTAATTTTATTTTGAGACTGGATTATTTTCTCTTGACATTGTGGGATGAATAACTCAGCATAACAAATTATTCTATATGCTTCAGTTTCAAGCTTTTAATGTGGAATCCAAGTTTTAGCATCAGGATCCACTTAAATGATGGTTCAATCTGACTGAAAAATTAATGGTCCAGAAGAGAAACCATGTAGCATTTTTTGAAGTTATTTGTACCATTCCTGTTTTAAATAAAAATCTGGATGCTACCCAGAAACACATAAAGCTGCATGTTTTCATCAGCTGATCATATAGTCACACCCCAACATGAAGAGTAAAGCTCTGTTCAGCTGTGTAGGTGTTAGCATTCATGGACTTAACTTACTGGCTTCAAGTGGCACTGTAGTGTGGGATGAAAAGTTTATATTGCCACTGTTCTCAGGAAATGTGATTTGTACTTTGTAAATCATTATTCTTTAATTATGTCATCCTCGATGGCTAGAACAGTCAACCTCTGTTTATATATGAATAAGACATTGATTTTTCATTTTAATGATAAACAGATTGGCACGCAATAAACTCAGCATTGAATACATATGTTTAAAATGTGTTAATGTGCTCCGACTTAGAATAATGGTTTACAATTATGTGGGGGTGGGTGGGTTCAGATTTAAGTATGAAATGGGTACTGCTTGATGTGCCCTATTCCAAAACGCAGTGCAGTACCTTTTTAATCTGGCTACAGTTCAATCACATCAGTAATCACTTTCCTGTTGTACTTACATTCAGTCTTTCAGCCAAAAAGATTTCATGGCCATGAGTACTGGGTGTATTTTTCTAATTAAATTACTATAGCTTTACTGGAAAATCTCTTTGTTTGCAAAAGTTAAATTTGTTCTCGTCACCCAGCAATCTTACTGCAATTTATAAAGGAAGTTTTGGCCTGACTTTGCAGTTTAATCTCTTGTTACTCTCAACCTTCATCTTAGTTTGGTTTATTCTTGGCATTATTTTATAGAGTGGTGTAGAGGCCCTTAATACAACACAGTGATACTGGTAAACTAAATTACATACTGGCTGTTAAATGGCTGTGGGGGGGATAGAAAGGGAGGAACCTTCAAACTAAACAGTTTCAAACCTCCTCATTCTTATCCAAGTCAGAAAACTTCTCAGATGGAATACCCTCAGTTTTACTGTAAGGACTAGGCATATTTTTATTCTAAAATTGTACAGGGGCTAAATGCACACTGTTTAATGTTTTGGGGGAGTTTTTTTTCAAGTGTGCTCAGAGGAGTTAGACACTCACTCAAAAGCTTTCAGTGGGAGTTAGGAACCTGTCTTAGGTATTTTTGGTAATCCCACCTTTTAAATGTGAAAACAAAACAGCACCCCCTCCCCGATTTAGAATGACTAGACACACTTTCAACAAACACCTCCATCTCTGGAAACTTTTAAGACATGTTTGGATCAAACTCTTGCTGGGATGATGATTTAGTAGGAGTAGCCCTGCTTTTAGCAGGGGATTGGACTAGATGACCTTATGAAGTCCCTTCCAGCCTTAATATTCTATGATTTTATGAAATTTCCTAACTGATGTTCCTTATATTCCTGCCCTTCAAGTCAGAAGCTCAGCATTATGGCACTGTTGTGGAACTGTTAGTCCCAGTGAGTAGTACTTTCTTATGCAAGACAATGGGACTATTTGCTTGAGTAAGTCAATGTGAGGTGAGAGTTGCACAATCCAACCCTGTTTGAATATGGATTTCCTCTGGCCTTCCACCCCAGTGTTTTATGTTTCATCATCATCATCATCATCATTATTATTATTATTATTATTATTATTATTTATTATTTTTGTTAAGAAGAAAAATCCTCCTTACTATGGTCATGAAAAATTTGGGGTAAAATTCTTCTCTCTAATCCACACTGAAGATCTGTTACACATTTGTTCTTGAACCATGTGTGCAACATCCACAGACATCAATAAAAATTTTGTGCTCAGAATAAGTGCTGAATCAGAATGGAGAATTTAGCTTTATTATTAGACACATTAGACTGCTATGATTAAGCCTATAAATATACAAATATGTACTATGTGTTATATGTATGTATATGTTCTATAAAGTCTGAATTATTTTTCTACTGGAAACGGCTCTATTACATTTCAATCCCTATGTATGATTACAGAGTTCTGAGCAATTAAATACTTGGCATCCTCTTTATGGATCCATGAGCTCTCTAGGTGCTACTGTTATAGTAATGATTTACTCTATTTAAGAACACCCTGTAAGTGTATCTTAGAATTCTATGTCTTTGATTTATTAGATTAGATTTTTTTTAAACCACTGTCATGTGAAATATTTATTTACCAGACTTTAATCAGGCTATAATGTAGACAAAATTTGGCTGTGAATATGAATGCATATTAGCAATTACAATATGCAGTTAATACATATCCTTTATATTCATCCTTCATGCCCAAGTCTGCCTGAGAAGGTTAACTGATGCTATTTCGCAATTGCCAGAGGGGTAGCCATGTTAGTCTAGTTAAGCAAAACAAACAAGGAATGCTGTGGTACTTTCAGGCTATGTCTACACTAACAAATTAGTTTGGATTAAGGAGCCTTAATCTGGACTGATTTGCTCCCTGTCTACACTAGACTCTGCTTAGTTTGAACTAACTGCTTTGTTCAAACTTATTTCGAACTTTAGTTCAAACTAGCACAATGTAGTCATGCTAGTTTGAACTAAGTGGTTAGTTAGAACTAACTGCTTTTTTACTTTGAACTAACTTTTCATTTGAACTAGCTGTGTTGTTTTAGTTTGATCTAAAAATGTGTGGCTAGTTCGAACTAAACAGTTTTATTTCATACTAAAAAATGCATGGCTAGTTCAAACTAATTTCAAACTCCTTAGTTTGGACTAAGCAAGACTAACATCCATCAAGCCTTGAGTATGAAGGGTGTGTAAATTTTAAATATATTGTATAAAATATCAGAAATGAAGATTATTGATTCTTTGTTATTTTAAAAAAATGACTAATAACTTGAAAATTAGGTAATGCTAATGGTCCTTTCCATTTCTCTCTCATTCTAACATGAGCAATGACACTACATAAGCAATGTAAATAATATAACGAATAAGGAATTTAACAGAACAATAGTACAGAGGAAAACTCCCAAAGACGACAAGGAAATCATTGCATTAATCAGGTTACCATCAGATGATAACTACAGGAGAATGGTTTAAAAAACAAAATCAGATCTTAGTCTTGGGGCTTGCCAATACTGAAATACCTGCATCAATTTCCACAGATCAACAGAGTGAGATCGATTTTTGCAGGCTAGTGGAGAGCCACTCAGTTGATCCCAGAGGTGCTCTCTGTTCAACGCATTAACTCCACCCCCCCTAGAAAAGAGGAATGTTGCGTCAAATGGAGAGCATTTCATATTGACACTGCTCGGTGAAGATGCCACAGTAAGGGAGAGTAAGTCGATAGGAGATAAGCATTCTAGAGTACATAAGTTGCATGTTTCCCATCATCCCAGCATGGCAGTACCAACTAGGTCTTGGACTGACTTCAGACAATGCCCAAACCATCCATCATCTGGGTTTGGTTTGGATATTGATACTTTCCTCCCTTTGATGATGATTTGTTTCTGACAGAATCCAAAATTCTGGAAGGGGCTAAAAAACTCATGACTCTATAGGTGCCTGTCTATTTTTATGTATTTAAACAAGGTGGGAATCCAAATGTCAGACATGAGTGGTAGAGAATCTGTATGTTTTATTAAAATGCCTTTGCAAGTCACAAATAAAGAATAGGACAGGAGTCATCTGGCAATATCCCCAGTATACCCCAGTGTATGGAAGCCTCCCAACAGGCACAGCGAAGGAGAAAGAATAGCATCACATCTGATTGCTTGGGGAAAAGTTGCTGACAAGGGCATGGCCCCCAAAACAATGGAAAGATATCTTGCTAGTAACTTGCATTTGGCACATAGAAAAGAATTTTGATCAGTGTCTCTCCTCATCAAGCTCTGTCTTCCCTTACTTTCCCCCAAACAAAACCCATGAAAAGAACAGAAATGGCTTCTTAAAAAAATGCAAAATATTTAGGGGTCTAAAAAGAACAAAACAAGGCAACATTTAAAATAAATAGAAATGTATGGTTTACTGGCAACAAAGATTATTTTAACATGGTCCAACTCTTCAAGTTGTGCAGACACTCAGACTGTGAGTATGTAAACTTATGACTATTCCACCTGTCCTGCCTCCTTTCTTCCAACTGGACTTTATACTTGTGTTGCATCTTCCCTCTTAAATTAGACAGTTGAGTTGTGTATGTTTTGTATAGAACCTAAGCCCAGTGGTGAAGGCAGCTTGTATTGTGTTTCATAGACAGTAGAGACCAGGGGTTAAACTAAGGGGGAATGCACCAGAATGCAGTTACAGGGCCCACAATTTTTAGGGGCCAGTGTTCTGGGGCTCCTAAAAATAGGAAAATGGGGTGGAACGCAGCATTCCGGTGCATTTCCCCCTTACCAGAGCCCAGGGCTGTCCATCCCTAGTGGGGTTAGGGGCCAAGCCCAACTGCCCTATGGGGGGCCATCCAGAGGCTGGCCCTGCACTCCCACCCCTCTTTGGGCCAGTCCAGGGGCTGGGCTTTGCTCTCCCACCTTGCTTCTGAGCCAGATGTTCGCCATCCTGGGGGCAGGGCGAGCCGGCTCAGAGGCCGGGCTCCACTCTCTCGCCCCTCCTCTTGGCTGGCTGTTCCACCCCCAGGGTGGGGAGGGAGTTGGGGGCAGCATGGGTGTGTGGCTCCTCCAGGATGGGACCAGCCCTGCACCAGTGGCCTCTGTATCCTGGCAGCAGCTGTAGGGTAAGAACGGGGCTGGTGTGGGGGGGGTGCCTGCATCATGACCTGCTTCTAATACCCACTGGCTGAGCGCTCTGGGCTGGAAGCTAGCACCCCCACTCTGCCCCATGGATGCCACTAGCCCCCCAGCACCCTATAGACCTCCTACTGCCTCACCCCCAATGCCCACCAAGGTGGGTGCTGGCACATGCATGAAGGGGGCGCGTACAATACAGGAAGGGGGCCCGGAGGCGAGGAGAGTTCTGGGGCCAGTCAAATTGTACTTTAATCACTGTTACATTCAAATTTCTGGTCTATCTGAAATTCGCTCTATAGGCTGCAGACTCTCTCACATCCCATACATGTCTCTACCCGCAAATTTGCAGACAGAGTGGCAGCCTTCATCAAACAGCAGCCAAGTAGGGTGCCACACTGGAAAAGTGTTGAACCACTATGAAGGGTTATTTTATTAATTTATTTGTGGCTGAGGATGTCAGCAGTGGAAACAGAGATGCGCCTAATCCAAAATCTTGAATTTGAATACTCCTGAGTTTTGAGGTGTTAGAAATTTGAATCTAGTTGCTGCAATTTGTAACCTTTATTGTAAAGATGCCAGTTCATTCGCCTGCCTGCTCCCGCTGTCCACTGCCTCGTTCAGCAGCTGAGAGCTGCAGGCAGTAGCACATATGCTGTTGGTTAAAATAACAAGGCAGCCTGTCCCTTGGCTCTTGCCACAGTCATGTGGCATTCAGTATACTTCTAGGATCAAATCTGGCCTCACAACAATTTACCATATTCCTCTGCCTGAGAGAAGCATGAAGCCCTAACAAGGGTGGCTGCTCATCAATTAGCCCTCCCCTGCGAGCAACACAGAGACCCTGACAAGCCTATGAACTTTCCATCTTTAGCACTTGAAACTTTTACTTGTTACTGAGCTGGGCTGGAGGGGAAAGAGTGGTGAAAAGATTGCTCTCTCTTTACTAGTCTCCCAAACCTTTCACTTCCCACATCTATTTTTTTTAATTAGAAGAACCAAGTAAAATGTCCAAACCCTTGTTCTTATTTTTATCTTAAAATAACTCTCTACATCTCTGAAATCTCAATCAAATACATCTTCAGGAAGATTGACGAGTTCTTAAGAGTGCCATTTTTTTCTTGCAAACAAATTAATGCCTGCATTTTTGTGCCATCAGTCAAACTGGTCAGAATTTAAATAGTTACACTCCTACATGACTCAGACTTGCAAATCAGATAGCTAATGGTGCAGCTCATTAGATTTTCACGTGTAATCAATTTTAAATGTGCCAAAATACAAGTGCAAGTTCTGTGGGAGCAATTTGTGCCCAAAAAACCAGAGGCTGAGCCTCATTCCAGCTGAAAACACACTCCTATCTTTAGGCACAGTTAATAGATATATTTCAGGTTGAAGTTTTTATGCCAAGATTAATCCTGAATCAGATTTTTATGGTTGAGTTATAAGTCCATGAAATACCAGGTTTATAATGGAAATATTGAAAGACCCTCAACTTTAGAATAAAGCACAGTGATAATTTTACAGGAATTAGGAATCTAAAATAATTGTATAAAGATGACACTAGGATTTATTCCCAGTTTTGGAGAAAATACTTAACACTGAACTGTATTTTGTGCACACAAAAAGACTTAGTACGTAAGACAAGAGATTTACATGCCAATTTGTATGCCAATATTCAACAACACTATTGTTAAAGTGCCCTTTTGACTACTACAATAGTTGTCATAAGCTGTGTATTTTAAAATATCTCATAAACAAAATGGTATGTAGAATAGCAATTCTAAATATTTAAGATGGAAAGTATTTAAGCCATGTATTTGGGACAGCTTAAAACTGAGTCTTTTAAAACGTATCATGACAAACTGGACTTTCTGTGTGCACTATCAGTACTGAATCCTGAGCATTAAGTGATTTGACTGAGTACAGAGTGTCATAATCTCTCAGAGATTTGGCCTTCCTCCCTATTATAGTCAAAGGCTGCATTGCATGCTCCTTGGCCATGTTGCCAGGAGGGACAAAAACACTCCTGTAATACAACCAAATGTGGTCATTCTGGGCCTATCACAACAGTCCTTGGTAGACTCCATATGTTTGATGTAACAATGTTTTTCTTTATTAGCTGCAGCAAAATGTAAAAATTATCTTGAATTGTTTTTTCATACGTGTGGTGTCTCTTTAAATAAGTTTATGGACATGCACATTGGCTCATACTGTTGAAGACCACCTAGGCATTATCACTGTCTGCTTCAGCTGTGCTAAATACTCAGCAATATTCACGACTTTGGATTGTGTCTGCAGTACAGACACTGTCCCTGTAAAAGAATAGTACTAAAGTGCTGAGCGATCTAGAGAGCAATGCGCGTTAATTATAAGGATTTTCATGATAGTAGTACTTCAAAGCATCAGAAAATAACTAAAATTTGCAATGTTCTTAAAGTGGCACATGCTCACTAGCCACTCATAATGGCCTCAACTGGCTTGGAAAGGCCACTGGTACAGTACGAAAGATATTTGGGGTGGGGGGCCGGGGACGAACAGTAATGAGCTATATATTTAAGCAAAGCATGAGTTGAGCCACACATCATTTTAGTTGTACAATATGTATAAAATATGGCAGTGATAATATAATCTACAGAAAAGACAGCATTACCATAACTCTTACTAGCAATTAATCATTTGCCAAATTAGGAAGCAGATTGGAACAAGTGTGGTTAGATCACCACTTTAATAGCGGAGCAGGTATGCAAAGACTGAAGGAGTTATCTTCCTTTTGTAAGAGGTTAGCCTGGGAGTGTAAGGAAGGAAGGAAATCATTCAATCATCAGTCAATCTTAATAGGCTGCATAATGTCTTCTGCACAGTTAGAGAAGAAATGAATGGAAAACAAAGCGGCTCCTCATTTTCTTGCTCTGCCTTTCTCTGCACTTTTGCTCTTTTGCAAAATATTGTAAGATGTTGCAGGGAGGTGGTTAGAGTAAATTCATCAGTAAAATAAAGAAGTCCCCTTAAAATTTACTTTGTATTAGAGTGGGTGTTTTTTGAATGTATGAATGAGGTATGTATTCTGTGATCTATGTGCATTCTTAATTACTTTTTGTAAATGATTGAATTTAAGCTCCTTACTGAGTCAATAAATCAGAGTGGCGTAACTTGTCTAAGGACCATTTGGGGGAGAGAGGTAAAAACTAGACACTTTCACAGAATTCTTACTCATCTGTCTCAAAGCTCGACTGGTTTTCACACACTCTCCTCCTCACTGTGAACATCATCCTGCAAACACTTGGGGTAAAGTGTTGGTCCCACTGAAATTAATGGCAAAGTGCTCCCATTGACCAGTTTGACTTGGGCCTCTGACACATGCCATTGGCCAGTGATATGAGAATTTTACCTGGATGTTCAAGTGAGTAACTCACATTCTTACATGTTTACAGGGTCCGGCCTTATTTGAGATGCACTAATCCAACATAGAAACAGAAAGGATACCATGTATTGTATGTGACCAGTCAGAACTATTGATCTGTCTGGGTACTTACATGCCTCTCATCACTGTAGTATCTAAGTGCTTCAGAAACTGCTGAATTTATGCTCCTAACAACCCAATTTTTCAGATATTAAAGGCAATATACTTAAGCAATTTTTCTAACTTCATGCAGGAAGTCTCGGGCAGGAACTGAATTCAAATCTCTTGAGTCCTAGTTTAGTCACTTAGCCACAAAATCAACTTACTTCCCAATCCAGTGCTGGATATTCTATCCAGCTCTTTTGTAATTGATCCACTTTGGGAGCAGAGAATAGTTAAATTTCAGAATAATTTGATCTGCAAATGTCAAGGAAAGAAGTTGCATCAGAGGATTACTTGTGGGTGGATGAGGACAAGGTCAGGTGTAAAACTGGAAGATAGGTAAGATAGGTGGATATGTAAATAGATGGGTACAGGTAGTTGCAGAACTACTTAAGTATAATATTCATGTGAGTATTATACTTAATTAGTTATGTAGCTTTAAAGTCTGAGTCATTAATATTAGCATACAGCTTCGAACACATTCTGAATAGCCAGGCTATATGGTAGAGATTTACTGGCGCTGCAAAATTAATTATCAGTTGATAAACAAATAGTGGGAGGTTGTAGTAGACGAAAGCTACCTGTATAGAGTATGGAACGTAATTTTCATATATAATTGGGTCATGGAAAAATTGGGGTTGAATTGTGCAGTTGATTAGTTCATGACCTAAGTTATTTGCCTACCATTTTCTTGTGTAGTAGTGAGTAAAAGGTATGCTAGAGCCCACCAGTTCTCCTTGCAGTAATCCTGTGACTGTTTTATTCTAGCTATAGTATGTTTTATTTCTTGACTAATATAAATTGATAAGTTGTCACTTATTTAGGTATGCCAGCTAGGCAGGAATTATTGTGCAAGTCTTAATGATGTGATACAAGTTTTAGTAAGTAAAGAAAGTATTTTGAATAAGTGTTATTCTCTGATGTCCCAAAGGTTTGATGAGTATATCCCAGAACAGACACAAAAAAGGCACTAATGAGGCTGAATATTGAAGTGTTTTTTCTTTGAAATATATATTGTACATCAGTGGGCAAAATATTTGGATCTAAGGAAGAGAATATTTGTAAGGAGGTCAATCTGCCATATTCTGTGCAGCAGAAACTGCAGGTTTTTTGTGTTAATTTTAGTGTGATAACTCATGAAGGAAAAACTGATAATTCTGCTTTGGCGTTCTCTCCGCAATGATGCTCAGCTGGTGGAGGTGAGCAGGAGAATCTATACATGTTAAATGTAAATTTGCAGCTCTTGTGGTAATTTGACATCTCATCTTATTGATTCGGACTTGAAATAATAGGTTGAGTGAAATAAATGCTCATTACATCTGTGTACTTTCTTGTGTGTTTCATTGTATTCCAAATAAAAATCAGTATACCAAGAAACCTGAAAATACACTTTGGATCTATATATTTATATCTAATTAAGTGATACTTGTCAATATGTTATATTTACTAGTCCACCTGAATCATACATTCAGAACTATCAGCCTATTGGATAAACATAAATTTATTAAAATATTGAAAAGACATCTTTTATGTCATTTTTGAGTCAGTTCTGGGTAGTTTAAAAGATATATTTTCCACCATTTTATATGTAAATTTTGATTTACAGGAAATCTTATTGTTCAACTCTGTGGGAAATCAGAGTGCAAATATCCAGTTTTTAAAAATCCTTCCATTGCAGCAGTTGTACAATAATATTCCATTTCAGTTGTCCTAATGTATAATTATCATATCTGATATCAGCATAAAATAACCAATGCTGGCAAAATGGCTGCCTAAAATTAAGCTCCTAAATTCAAATGTAGACACTAAAGCAGCAGACTTTCAAAATGCTGGAGGGAAACAGCTCCCATTGACGTCAGATCCGATGAGCATCACACTTATTTCTTAAGATCCAAACAGTTATCCTTTTCTAGTCCTGAAAGACCACGTAGTGGTTGTTAAATGTCTGAAGTAAAGCCAGCTTATCTTTTGTGTAGCAGCATGGATTCCTAAATTTCAAAGGATTCCAATCCTAAATTCTCCTACACCTGCTATTGTGCCCAGTGACTGCAAATCTGGCTGTAAAAAGCTTGTAGCAAGTCTGTGGGAGAGCTGGGCAGATTTGCACTCCTGCTGCAAGTTGTTATATATATGTCAGCATACTATAACTACAGCTAGATTTGCTGTAGCATGTGTTGCTGATAAAACATGCCATGTTTTGGTTTGGTTGAAAGGCCTCCTATTTATTTTCAGTATGTATGGCACTTCAGAAGGTTAACAGAGGGACAAGAGGACAGATCTCCCACTGTGGCAACTTCATGCTGCTCCTGTAGTATGCAGTAGCTGTAATATTGGCTTTACCCATTGGTGGAGGACTCCTTTCTGACACAATATCTAGGTGGCATAAGGGCACCGGTATGGTTCCTAAATGGTCTAAACACACAATGTGCTTCCTTATCTAGTGTAGGGGACATTCCCTGATTAAAGGGGGCTTGGCCAGGGAATGTTGATGCCCTGGTTACCTTTGGCTGCCAGAATGGTTGCTTGGGTCCATACACAACTGAGTATAAGTTACTATGCAAGGAACCAGCTGAGAACAGAGGGAAGAAGGATATTGCAATCTTCCCCCCCAAATACCTAGCATACTTACCACAAATCTGCCTAAGTGGGGCAAAAGAGTCCATGCACCAAAGAGCTTGCCAATTAGCTTTGAACTCAGTGTGATGAGTAGGAATAACCAAGGGATACCAGAGGGAGTGGCTGGGATGAAGAACGAGGCTGACAGCAGCAAGATTATGTGACTAGTTGAGGCATGTGTACAACTACTGTAGTGGTTGAACTAATTTTTCTTGTTATAACTGATGTCTCATTTTGCTCTTTACATTTTCTTCCTCCTTCTTCCTGAGTCTAGACAAATTATTAGCCTACCTGACAAACAGGGCTTTGTGGAACACGTGTATGATTAAAAGAAATGGCTGGATACATGGATCATGATAGATTATTTAACTGGGGTTGGGGCTGGCCCTGTTTTGAACAGGGGTTTTGACTTAAGTTGACCTCCTGAGGTCCTTTTTCAACCTTAATCTTCTATGATCTCATCAGATTGAAGACTGATCAAGAGCCCCAAACATACAAGAACTATGACATTGCAGGACTATTGAGTTCTGGATCACTGGAACCAATGCTCTCAGTTCACTTTAAGAAGCAGTCTTTAGTGCATGAAACTAAAAGGGCAATAACAGTAAAAGGGCAACCCATGTCTCCTCCTCTACTCAAAGCAGGGCAGGTTATTCCGTGCCATAACTATTATGAAATTTGCTTTTTTTAAGACTTATTTAATTTTAACTAAAATTCAACCAACATATTTCACTATTAGGATGGTTGTAATGACTGAAGAAGCCACTCCCAGTTTAAAACATCTTCTTGCATAATATGAAACCTGTCTGAAAGAGGGGGCTCCCCACAAAGACATAGGGTTTTATGTTCTCTCTATTTAAACTCCAGAGATTTAAATGACACCCACTTTTGGCAAATCAGTCTTGGAACCATATGCAGGACACAAGTCACAGGGCCAGTGTTGAATCCAGTGGATCACACTGCCTCCCAGACAAGTTGCTTTCTTTGTTTTCAGCCCCTGTTTCTGAATTAATAAGAGATCTACCCATGGGTGCAGCTCTCTTAGATCCAGTAAAGATCCAGATTGTAGTGGAAAAAACAAAACAAAACAATGCCCCCTTCACTCAAGAAACAGGTTAAAGCACTGTGTAGTAGGAATAGACATTTGCCTGTGAGCCTGGAAATATGGTTTTTAATCACTTTTTTTTTGATAGTGATTTGCTTAGCACCCTAGGGCAAGGCACTTGGTGAAACTGAGCCAGAGTGAAGCAGAGCACATCTATGGCACAAATAGGGATGTGATTATGGGATTTCCTAGCTCCAAACCTTGTCTTATCTCCTGAGGAACACAACCAAAGTCTTTTCTTCTGGCTGAACTCTTCCTAGAGAGAGGTGTGAAACTTTGTCACAGTGACTGCCTTGGCACTTCTAAGTTAACCTTTGAATTTTTAGGCTGTGAAGTCTATGCTTAATAAGTCTATCTGGGGAAGAAAATGGCTTTTGAAATCTTGTGAAAAATGAAACTCCAAAGAGCGTGCTCATTGCAATTACGTATGTGCTAGCGCTTTGTCTGGTCAGCAGAAAGAAAATAGGTTACCGCCTTTTTATGGGCTCCTTCTGCAATTGGTAGCAGTTGGGCAGGAAGGAGGACTGTCCACCTGGACAAAGTGGGAGGGACAGGAAGTGTCTGCTCCAGGTGACAGTTGTGGTGGGGCACTGAGGCATCCTGGGGAGTTCCAGAGAAGTCCTCTCTTACTGGTATTAAGCTGGCAACTCTCACCCATGCATCAATGGAATAGGGCTGAGTTTTTTTTTCATGATCTGCTGTGGGCATTATGACAATTTCCAAAGGGGTAGCCACATTAGTCTAGTTCAGCAAAACAAACAAGGAGTCTGGTGGCACTTTTAAACTCTAACACATTTATTTTTTGCATGAGCTTTCAGAGGTTAAGTCCCACTCTATTAGATACCGGATTCTACTTGCCATTTTAACATGGGAGCTGGGAAGAAATTGTTCGCTTACCATTGGATTGGTTGAGAGAGGGTGTTTCCCCCTCTTCCCCTTCTCCATAGCAGGCTGGTGCAGGGGTGGGGTGTTAGGATAGAATGTGGCAGCTTCCTAAGTAAAAAGTAGGTTGTGCCAGAAATCCAGAGTATGTGCTTGTTATGTAATGAATACTTTTTTCAAATAAAATGGATTGGAAGAGGATTTAAAGGAAAAAGTGGTTCAGGGTTTCTGACATCTGGTGAAGCAGGGACCTGACACTTCACTTTCCCTTTCTAGTTTGTTTAACCCTCAGATGATGGTGTAATGGCAGAGTTGCAGCAACAGGCTGACTGGAACCAGGTTAGAAAGTGGGGAGGCTGATGACAGTCCTCCTGACGGTGTGGAGATGATTAAGGAAATAATTATGATTTGCACTGTAGAACTTAGTGCCAGATATTGTGAATCAAGTTGTAGCCGAATTAAACCACATCTATTGCTTTCTGTCTTATGGAGTAGCTAGAGCAATTGAAAGTGATGCAGAATGAATTGCCACTCTACCCACTAAAAGTTTGTAAAATTTCAGTCAATCTTAAGCAATTTTGATCTATCCTTTTTAATAAGCAAAGTAGTACTGTTTCATTAATAAATAGTAACATCAAGGCTGGGACAAAGAACAAACTTTTAACTCCATATGCATTGAGAAAAATCAATCATGGAATATCCATTGCATTCATAGGAGTGGCTCATACTTTTTCTGATGTCTGTCTGTGCTTAGAGTTCCCTCATGGCAGCTGTTCAGTAACTATTCAACAGTTTACAGACTAATGTCTCTTTTTGAGGCCTGAGCATTGGCTATCATATTTATCTCTGTGGTGAGATGTTTATGGGTGCTAGTTTGAGAAGAAAGGATACATTTTTCTGAGGTGTCAGACACACAAACTGGTTTTAAATATTTAACAAGCTATCAGTTCAGTTTGTTGGTTTCTAGGACAATTTATCATCCAGGGAGTTTCCACAGTCAGCTCCAGATTCTTGGTTAGTAGAACAAATGATCCAAGAAATGGAAAATAAATTAAAGTAGAAGGGAAAGAAAACGTATTACCCAACCAGCCTGCTCCACTTTAGCATCATTTATTCGTTGCCTTTATTTTTAGAAAGAACCAAGGGTCAAATCCAACTCCCACTGAAGTTAGTCTTTCTAGTACTCAGTATGAGTCAGGTGGGCCTAAATCTGGAATGATGGGACCCTATCTAATAGAGAATACTGCAGAGTTATTCAGCCTGGCACAGACTTTTCCCCCCCAGGAATCCTAAACTCAGCAGCAAAGGGAAGGAACATGAGTTTAGGGAGCAAGAAGCAGATGTTGACAGAGAAGAGTGGCAAAAGCTACCTGTAGCTTTGCAAGTTTGGGAGACAGAGGGCAATGAGTGTTGTATTTTTATTAAAGCTGTAGCAACTATATACAAGTTTATAACATTGGTTTGGTTTGGTCAGTAAAATTCTTAATTTTTAAAAACATTTTAGCTCACTAAAAGTGAATATTGCTTTGATAAACCTGTGCTTCTCAGACACTAAAATTGGATAAGCCTGGCCCGTCCTGACAATCTGTCACTTTATGTGAGTTCAATGAGCAAATAGGAGGGGATGCCAGCTTTTTATGCAAATCTATAGGGATTTTCTGCCAGAGTTCAAAGCTCTAGCAAAAAGCTGTCTACCATAGTAATTAAAATCTAGGGTGCCTTTAAAAAGAAACCCCAAATATCCATTGTATATTAGACAAATACATCACATAAACACATTGTTTATGTACTTGAATTCAACATCTTAGCATTTAAAATTAGAAAAGTGCATTAGCCCAGTAAAATTAGGTATATTAATGCAGTTGAAAGTGAACACACGTCTGCACTGGGAACTAATATCTATTTAATATGTTTTACATGTTTGTTGAAGGATACACTGCACTGAGTTATGCAAATTCCATTCTTTGATTTCCCCTTTGGCCTACTTGTGGCAGTTTTTATTAGTGATTCATTCACAATATTGATTAGCACCTGCTGGACCAATTTATTAATTCCTTTTGAAACCATTTTGGGTATCCAGATTTTCTAACAGAGAAATATCTCTTACTGAATACTAATATCCCATACGTTTGTAGAACTAATTCACTTATTGTTAGTTCATTGTGTCATGGAGCAAAACAGAACGTATGGAATATTGTACATGTTCTTCTGTTTTAAATCTTCTTGTTCAGATCACCCTGTTAACAAAGAATAGTAACTTTACCAAATGCAAAGGGTGATAAGTCTGTTGACAGCAGACTAAGTGCAACTCCTATCAATTCTAGAACTCTGTAATTCTTGTAGAAGGCAAAATGAAATCATGTTGTAACTAAACCTAGCACCCCTCAAGACATTGACTTTCCCTCTGCCCATACTAGCATGTATCATGCCCTTTTTGGGACAATTTGTGGAGAAGAATTTCAGTTCTTAGCCTTGGCTGGGGGCTCACAGGTTTACTGTTTACTCCCTATACAGGCGAATAGTTCCTTTTCCCAAAGGTGCTCAGTGGCCTGTGATCTTAATTTAAGTCATGATGTCCAGTTCCATTTTTTCCCCTAATAAAAGCAAAGGGTTTTCTTGGTACAGGAGAGAAAATAAAGAAAACAAATACTTTAACTGGGTAATGGGATTAAAGCAGTACAAGAGGGTATATAGGGTCCAATCTGGTGTCCAGTGGAAGTGGAGTGTTTTATTTTATAATTGATGCCAGTGGGTGCTGGATTGCTTTCATAATGTGTATGGAAGTATTAACTGCTGCATAAATGGACAGGCTTTTCTTTTTTGGCTCAAACTCTCAGAGCAGCTCCTGTGCCGCCTTAGAATTCTTGTACGTCTTTGAGTTAAGGAGTCATCTCACTCATGCATCTTCTTGCGTGCGCGTGTGCGCGCACACACAACCCCAAAACCCCTCAATCCCAATCTCTGCATTCAGGGAAGCATAGGAAGTTTTTGCTCTGTTTGTCCCTGGGAAAAAAATTGTCCCAAAGGACAGGGAAGGAAGTGGAATCTGCCTGACTCGTTTCCTTCCTCCTGTCCCAGTGGGCTGCAGAGTTGGTTGGGCAGAGAGGGGAACTAATTTTTAGCACAATTCTGAGGCCCAATCTCCAGAACTTTTTTCCAGCTTTCCACAGCTTTGCAATGTCCCAGTGTCTGACCTTTGCTTTCAAAGGCATAATCTAGTCTGGCAACATGGGATGCTTTGCTTCTTATTGCACTTCGATAGTGAGCTCTCACTCAGATTTTTACAGCTATGTTAATAATGCATGTGTGAGTTGTTAAGCATCCTGCTCTGCTGCATAAACATTGCAAAATTACTAACGATGAGTCAAAAATTCTGTAAGCTCCTGAACTTCCAGTACCCCTGATTGACTTGGGAGTCATGACTGCTCAGCAGGCCTGAAGACTGATTTGGACCATACTTACCACTAACTGGCAATCCTGTTCTCAGTATCAACAGAGGTTGTGTTTATACCAACCCATTTCATTGAACGTGTTTCTATCTTTGCTACTGCCAGTGGCTCGCACGCAAATGCAGATTGACTGATGTCTAACTACCAGGTTGTCACATCCTGCTCAGGGCAGGTGTAGATGGCATGCTAAAACCATCAGAGGTTAAAAGTGTCTTTTTGGGGGTGGGAAATGAAAGCAAGAATGTGCCCATGGTGGAAGATTGATCAGTTTTCCTAGCCTTGGGCTGCTCCTTCCAGGTTAGGTTTGGGGCAGTAGTTTAAGCTTATCCAGCAGTTATCCTTGTTGTTCCTGTTTTGTAAATAGAGCAATCCAGGGCTGAGGGCCATTGGTATGGCACCTTTCCCAAGCACTAAAAAATATTCCTCAAAATGTTGTCAGATGATTACTGGTAAATATTTATAGCTTGATATTTCCCCCAAATTACGTTTGGAATAGAACCCCATTGTGCTACATGCTGTACAAACAGAAAAGATACAATTCCTTTCCTGAAATCCTCATGGCCTATGACCATAGCTACTTTGGTTCAAGATATGAAAAGATGTGATCCCCAATTAATGATGCTTTGCTGGCAAAACTCCATAGGGTCTACTCAATTATACTGCACATTCATCGATGTAGCTTACTCCAGCCCCCACTTCCTTTCAAGTAAAACAAGTTATCACAGTAAAAGGCCAGCTTTAATAATATAATATTTGAAAGTAGACATACATGATATTGACATCGTCTGTACTATTGAATTAGATTTAATTATAATCTTCTGCCTCAGACCCTATTTTTATTCTCAGGCAAGCAAAAGCCAAACTTATAAGTCAGATTTGCTGAAGTTAAATGTTCAATTCATGAAACACAGTATTGCTTTGAAGAAAGACTTTTCACACTTAAACCTTTTGTGAGCTCACACATCAGCATATTGGTAACTGTGATGTCTGCTAGTACCGCCATATATATCTGGCTATATTTACAATGCAAATCTTTAGAATACAGACGTGAGCGGTGCCCTTTTAGTTTTGCAAGGAAAGAACCTCTCTTTTCATGGACATTCCCTAATCATTATGGAAGGAAATTTCTGAGAGCGTGCAGTACTTTTAGTACTCTTTTTCCCATTTCAGGACCCACAGACCAGTGCTGGATTTCCCATTAGGCACTGTAGGCACAGTGCCTAGGGCCTATGAAATTTTTAGGGCCTACAAGGAGGGGAAAAAATTAAAAAGCAGAAAAAATAAGGAAAATCACATGGTTTAGCATTAGAATAGCTTAAAGTGCATCATGTCAATCGATGTAATTCAATTGGCGTTTACTCCTCCTTTTGCACATTTTTGGAGTGAAAGTGCCTATGGCCTACAAAGACCAAAATCCGGCCCCGCCACAGACATCTCTGGGAAGTCTAACATCCACCATGACCAAGAAAGAGAAGAGTCAGATTAAAAACCATCCCTGGAGCTGCATAAAGAATCCTAAATCAATGCTATTTTTCCATGGCTCCCCCTTGAAGAGTTCATACAATGCTTCCAGGAAGGTGGAGCAGAGCTGCTCCAATAGAGTAATGCTGACTGGGTCCCACAGCACAGAGCAAGAAGTCCAAAGCTGATATGGAGGCTTCAGTTTTCCACACATACATGATATGTGAATTTATTTGTTCCATGGGCAATGGCAAATCCCACTCTTCCTTTCTGGTCAATCTGTGGAATGTTCCTTTGCTCCAAGTCCCTCTGCAGTGGCTCTGGCTAGTGATTGGTGGGGAGTGGCTGGACCCACAGACTGACTTAGTCTGTGTCTTTATTTGCTACAGAAGTTGTTGGAAAGAACCTTTTTAATTTCTTAAAGATCTGATTATTAGTTAAGTTTGCCTTAGTAATGGAGTAAAGGCTCAAGGGCCTTAGCAGGCAATTAAATTGCAAATTTCAAAAGGGATAGCCGTGTTAGTCTAGTCCAGTAAAAAAACAATAAGGAGTTGTGTGGCACTTTAAGACTAACATTTATTTTTTGCATGAGCTTTCATGGGAGAAGATCCCACTTCCTCAGATTCTTCAAAGATGGGTGAACTTACAGAAAGGAATGCAACTAAATGCAAGGGGGTGTAAAACATAGGATCAGGTCATAAAGTAACAGCAAATCAGTGCAGTTTACAGGCTCAAACCATGGGAAGCCTGAAGTCAAATTACCCTTTGTAATGGGAAAAGAACCCATAGTCTCGATTCAGTCCTGCTTTCACAGAATTTAGCTTGCATGTTAATTCGAGTTCAGCTGTCTCTCTTTGAAGTCTTGATATATATTTTATACTTTTATTTGGATTTATTAGGATAAACTAATTCTGTCACCTGGACATGTAAACCCATTCTAAATCACTGATGATATCAAAATCTATCAGTCTAAACTCCATTTTGGGATAACACTTAAGCAGCTCTCTTGAATAGGCATACAGCTAGGCACATGTTTATCTGTCATCTGACTGTAGCAAATGGCTACAGAGAGTTAAAAAATTCTTGTTTAAACACAAATATTGTGACAAAATTGCCTATCAGCTAAGTGCCTAATCCTGTATACACTCAACAGTGCATGTATTGCTCTCATTTCTGTAAGTAGTTCTGACATCAGCAGCTACACAAGAAATCAAGCACTGGATGCATTAACTGTCTGGAGGATCAATCACTATGCCATTGCAAGTCTTCAAACTGGTTGTAAACAGTAAACCCCAGTTATTTGGGGCATGCATTTGGAAGCAACATTATGTTTGATTGCTTAGGGGCTGGATACAAATCCCATTAAACTCAATGGGTGCTGGATTGGGCTATAAAGCATTAGTAGCTTTTATGTCACCATTACATTTTTGTACCGTCTCTCATGCAGACGATAGTTTAAAATTGTAATATCTAATAAACAGCAGCGCAATGGGCATGGGTCTGGGAGCAGATTTTGGGAGACCGATGTAATTTTTTTTGGGTGCAGTTCTGCGTTAATAATGTAGAAGTGTGGCCTTACTTCTCATAGTACTAAAAGTGAGATAATCCTTGTGTAAGAAATCAGTAAGTATGGTCTGCTTAATCTAGTCCCAGTGTGAAACTGTTGACATTTGTTCTTTTTTTCTATCATTATGTGACTGGGCCTGTTTTGTGCTGGATTAAGCACAAATCTCCTATGCAGCACATTTGGCATGTTACTAGTAGTTTAACTTCATTAATAATGTATGAAGAAAATGTAATCCATGACAAGGAAGGAAAGAAAAGTATTTTTACAGCTACCAAAGCCTAAAGAATGGGTAATTATTCAACATTTTATGTTTGATGTTGTATTTTATCACTGAACTCCCTCTGTAGAAGTAAAAATTTCATACAAAATGATACACAGTAGGAAAAGAATATATTTCACAATTGTTAGATGTACTGATGGCCAAAACTTGACAAATTCTATGAGAAATGAAAATCTTGTGTGTTATAGGAGATGCTTTCCTAATGAGAACAAACTCAGCAAATGAAACTATTAATTCTGCTGTAGGTAAATATAAAAAATGGATGCTAAATTAGATTGATGTTGTAAGAATGGGGACCACATAGTTGTATATATGGTTTTAATTTAATAATGTATGTTTGTGTTTTTGTTTAAATCATCTGAACTTTCTGACTTGTTAGGCAACTTTTTTTTTTTTTATTCATAAGAGGTGGCAAAACTGTATCTGATTCACCGCTGCCCCATAACTTTTTTTTTTTTTTTTTTTTGTTACACAGCACTGATATTTATGTTAACAAAGTCACAAAATGGCCTAGGGAATGTAAGCCAGCCCCAAAGCAGTGGTCACTTATGAGTACTTTTGTGTTCTGCACTCCTGTCACATTTGTGCTATCAGAGCAACAGCTGGGGAAACTTTTTCAACAAAGATGAGTGTCAGATAATCCTGATGAGATTCCACATCCAACATCTTTTGTAATTATGTCACATTCAGCTGTAATGGAATAATTCAAGCTGAAAGGACAAGCTTTGATCCTTTCTTAAACCTTTCCCTGTGGACGGGCTATCTAAAAGATTTAAAGATATTTCTGTTACAAGATCTAGTGTTTCCTCAGAAGTCATGCTTCTGAAGCAGTGTGATCTACACGAGCAAAATCATTTGCCAAACATATTTCTGAAAGGATTTTTATATTAAATAAAGATGTCAATAAAACGATGTCCTTCAATTTCCATCAGGGCAGTTGGAATTAATTCTGATATTCTGAAACCCAACTGGGCACAAAGAAAATGAATTTAAATACCTGAGAACATACCCTGCTGGATTTATATATAAATACTGGTGTATAGATGTATTCACTTCTAAGCAAGTGCAAATTAATGTATATATTGTTGAAGAACAAGAATATTATTAGGAATATCTATTTGTTTAGTGAAATAGATGTTCTTTGGGGTTTTATAATTTATAGTTATTTTAGGATGGGATTTTCAAAGTAGATTTATATGCCAAAATACCACTGAATTTCAATAAGATTTGGCTGCCTATTTTCTTTAGGCTGAGCTCTTCAAAGAAGCCTTACTCTGTGAAGAAAGAGAGAGATCCTAGCCTTGCATTTATGTGTAATCTCATTTCTTTGCAAGTATTTGTATATATAAATGGTAATGTCTTACAATATGAATTATTCCAAACATTTACACATTCAAATAATTTTGTGTGTAATATAAACACTTTGAATTGAAACACACTTCCAGGTCGTCGTGTTGGGCTCTCAATGAGTTCAAATATAAAGGTGGAATTTGGACTTCTGATTGTCTTCCTATCTCAATTTTACAATAGTGTAACAGCTGTGACCTCAGTGGAGTCAGACATTAATTTCCTGGGTGTAAACAGAAAGAGGCTCAGGCCTTAGATTTTTTTTTTTTTAACTGAGAAATTATCAAGAGATTGGATTCTTTAATTCACATTCAGGAGATAGGCCCATTGACTTTTCTGACAGGCTGGAGTCTATGGAAGAGGTTGCTATGCTGGGAAAATGGGACTGGGCCCTAGATAAATTTCCCCATCTACTCTTTTAATGTGATTTGTAAAAAAAAAAAAAAAAAAGGGGGGGGGTGTAATTGCATGTGTGTTTACAATTAGTGTCAAAAGCTTGTGTTGGCTGTATATGATGGAAGGCATGAGAGAAAGCAAAAAGAGTTAACTTATTAAAAGGAAATGTGAAGGGGGAAAAAAAAGTCAAAGGAGAAACTTGAGGTTGAAGAGGAACAGGAAGCTGCTGGATGAGGAGGGGAAGATTGTTTTAGGGAACCATAAATTTTTGGTCACAAATGACTCAAAATGTTGGTGGATTTAGGCTCCTATTGTTTTAATCTGCTGCTAGAAGAAAGGTTATAAAGGTAATTTGCCTTAGCAATGTCCCATGTTATGCCATTCAAACATCAACTCAAGGGGGTCACTAATGCAGTTGACTGTACTTAGTGGTGCCAATACCCATAGGTGTGTGTGGCAGTGCAGGCTCTGCTACAGCACACCAAGGGTTAAAAAGGGGTATGCGGACAGCAGCCAATCAGAGGATGGCTGCTGGTATAAAGGTAGGGCAGCAGAGCTAGCTGGGGGCAGTCTGCAGTGGGAGCTGCTAGGGAAGGTGCTCTGCCTAGCAGGCTGGCTGAGGGATCCAGTACCCTGGAGAGCTCGGAGTGGGCCTGAGCCGGGGATCCCAAGGCAGTGGATTGTGGTAGTGGCTGGAGCAGTGGTCTGGTGGTAAAAAGCCAGGGAGCAGATGGTGGCTGGACTTCAGTGGTGAGACTGTGTGTGGCTGGGGCTGTGGTGAAGTGGCCCAGGGAGTCAATGTAGGATTGTGAAGTGACTGGTGGGCGGTGGAAGTCTCAGTGGAGGCACTTAGGGTCCCTGGGCCAGGGCCTTGAGGAGTGGGTGGGCCCAGGCCCTTCACTGCTCCCCCAGCATGCCAGGAGTAGCATGGGTACCAGGGTTGGCATAGGCTCATAGGCCATTGACTGTTTTAGTGGCCAGAACCCTGGAAGGGGTGGACTTAGGGCTTAGCTGGAGGGCTAAGGGCCCAGGACTGGACTCAGGAGTAGGAGTTGTCCTGTGAAGAAGCAGAGCACAGACTGCGTGGAGGGGGACTACTTAAGCATTAATTCCTCAGTAAGATCACCAGGAGGCGCCCTCCACATGGATTGAGTGCTGCACCCACTTAGTGTGTTATACACAGTCCACACCATTGGCGATAGCAGGGCCACCCAGGATGGAGCAGTTTCTCCAGGACCCACATTTGAGGTGGCCCTGACACTAAGTGGTGTTGCAACTTGGTGTGTCAGGTCATAACACTATTCACTAAAATTTGGCCTGATGGCCCCTTTGTTATGATGGAGGAGCTTGCAGACCAAATCTGAGTGGCACCATACTAAGATGTAGTGAGTGGTTCAGTTGTGTGTACCATATAAAAGATTTCTGGGGGTTACTCTGACAATGCTAACATGCCCTGGTTTCTACAATCCCAGGATGTAAGTACTGAGATATTGGCTGTCCCCTATAGAAGTACATGAAGGGGAAAATGCTCCTTGAGCAGCTATAGGCCAGCTCTGCCCTGGCTATGTGTTCATATTTTAATAGCATGATCTAAACTATATGATACAACTCAGGTAATGTAGAAAGACTATAAAATTGTGCATAATCACACCTGGATAGGAAAATGAATATGAAACAAACCGTGAATGTAGGCTTCCTTGATTCCCTTTTTAATCTAATAAACTTTGTTCTTATAAGACTTTTGAAAGAGGTAGGAAAATTCTTTGAAAGTGTATTCAAAGATGTCTGATTCAGACAGCAACACTGTATAGACATATATAAAACATACAAAACAGTAACTTTTTCAAATACAAACACTGATGAAAAAGTGAAACCCCAAAAGTTAAATGATCCAGTCACACAATCAACCCTCAGGTATAAAAAATGTGCAGGACCAGATTAAGACATGCTGAGGCCCTAAGCTGTGTCAAGATTCAGAGGCCCCATACCATTAAAAAATAGAGAGAAAAAAGTGTATTACATAACAGAAAGGGTAATGAAAAAATAAATGAGAAACTGTCCCATTGTCTTCTCTTGAGATCTGAGGTGAGGCTGGATGATGAGTAGTCCAACAGTCCTGGAAGAAATGTTGATGAGATTGGGTGTGGATCAGGATAGGAAGGGCAGAGTTCAGAATTTTGGTGGTGGATTTTACATGTAAGGTTATTTAAGCCAAAGCAATTTCAATTATGATAAATCTTCTTAGTTATTTCCAACATATTTAGAGGCCCCTCATAATGTGAGTCCCTAAGCCAGGGGTCGGCACAGGCAACCCAAAAGATAAGAGCTATTTTTAAAAATTCCTTCAATAACCAAGTGTTTTTAGAGCTGCAATGGGTGTAGACCTCTGTTGAGGGAGCTGGATCAAGGCACCTACTGCAAGGCCCCCAGTGGTGATGGTGGAGTGAGCCTAGAACTAGGAGTGGCCATCTCACAGGGTTCCCAGTGGTGGTGGGGAGTCCTGGCGCCTAGCACAGGCCACCTGCATGGTCCTGCAGAGGCTGGAGGTTGGGGGTCCAGAGCCTGGAGCTGCGCGATGCAGTCAAAGGCTATGCCTACACTAAAGGGCTCAGTTAAGTTGACTTAATAAGGTTGACTTTATTAAGTTGACTTGGAGAGTCCCCATTTGTTTAAGTCAACTTAATAAAGTTGACTTTAAATGACTCTCCTGCCTTAAGTTGCCTTTATTAAGTCAACTTTAATGGCCACATTTTGTTAAGTTGACTTAATAAATTCAACTTAAACCCTTGAAGTTGACTTTAAGGGTAAGAGTTATTGGCAACTTAAATGAGTGCTTATGTCAACTTAATGAACTCCAGATGTGGCCATGGAGTTGTTTAAGTTGACTTAAGCCTCCAGTGTAGACACAGCCAAAGAGCTGCATGTGGCTCCGGAACTACAGGTTGCAGACCCCTGCCCAAAGGCATGGCTTACTTGGCTTGTGCCTAACTCTGGCACTGAAAATGTTAAAATGGCAGAGGAAATAAATGGCTTCTTTAGTTCAGTTTTCAACCAGAAAGTTGGTGGCAATTGGATGCCTAATTTAGCACATGGCAGTGAAAATGGGATAGGACCAGATGCTGAAATAGGGAAAGAACAAGTTAAAAAGTACCTAGGTAAGTTTTATGTCTTCAAGTTGCCAAGGCCTGATGCGATGCATACTAGAATACTCAAGGGACTGACTCAGGAGATACCTGATCCATTAGCTATTATCTTTCAAGTGTCAGGAAAGACAGGCAAGATCTGACAGGACTGCAAAAGGGCAAATATGTATAGATATCTATAAAAAGAGAAATAAAGACAATCAGGGGCATTACAGACCAGCCAGTTTAGGTTCTGTACTAGGAAAAATAATGGAGCAAGTAATTAAGGAATCAGTTTGTAAACATCTAGAAGAGAATAAGGTGTTAAGTGACAGTTAGCACAGATTTGTCAAGAACAAATTATGTCAAACCAACATGGTAGATTTCTCTGAAGGGTAACAAGTCTTATGGATAGAGAGGAAATGGTAGATGTGGTTTAGCTAGACTTAAGTAAGGATTTAGATATGGTCTTGCATCACCTTCTTGTTAACAAACTGGGGAAATACAGCCTTGATGGAACTACTATAAGATGGGTGCATAATTGTTGGATAATCACTCCCAGAGAGATGTTATCAATGGTTCCCAGTCATGTTGGAAGGGCATAACAAGTGGGATAGAGCAGGGATCAGTTGTGGGTCCAGTTCCGTTCAATTTTTTCATCAATGATTTAGATAATGGCATAAAGAATACACTGAAAGTTTGTGGATGATACCAACCTTGGAGGGGTTGCAAGTGCTTTGGAGGATAGGATCACAATTCAAAATGAACAAACAGATGAAATGGTCTGAGGTAAAAGGGACAAAATTCAATAAGGACAAACTCAAAGTACTCCACTTAGGAAAGAACAATCAGTTGCATATAGACAAAATGGGAAATGACTGCCTAGCAAGGAGTACTCTAGAAAGGGATCTTAGTGTTATAGTGGACCACATACTAAACAGGAGTCAACAGTGTACCACTGTTGCAAATATCACTTGATCTGTTCATAGGAGTATTGTAAGAAAGACATGAAAAGTAATTCTTGTGCTCTACTATGTGCTGATTAGGCCTCACCTAGAGTACTGTGTCCCATTCTGTGCACCTCATTTTGGGAAAGATGTTCACAAATTGGAGGAAGTCCAGAGAAGAGCAAGAAGAATTATTAAATGTCTAGATTACTTGATTTACAGGGGAAGACTGAAAGAAATGGATTTGTTTAGCTCAGAAAAGAGGAGACTGAGGACATAAGTTTTCAAGTACCTAAAAGGTTGTTAAGAGGAGAAGAGAGAAAAGTTATTCTTCTTAACCACTGATTGTAGGACAAGAAGCATTGGGCTTAAATTACAGTACAGGAGATCTAGGCAACTGTCAGAGTAATTAATCACTGGAGTAAGTTGCCTAGGCAGGTAGTGGAATCTCCATCTTTGGAAACTTTTAAGAGCAGGTTAGACAAACACCTGTCAGGGAGGGTTTAGATGATACTTGGTCCTGCCATGAGTGCAGGGGACTGGACTCGGTGATCTCTCATGGTTCTCAATGATGTCTTCCAGTTCTATGATTCTATAATAACTTAAAACTGATGCACCAAAAACAATGAGAGTCCTGTGGCGCCTTTAAAGACTAACAAATTTCTTCAGGCATAAGCTTTCATAAGCTCCAACCCACTTCATCAGATGCATGAAAATTTATGCCTGAAGAAATCTGTTAGTCATTAAGGTGCCACAGGACTCTTGTTGTTGTTTTCTGTACATGGACTAATACAGCTATCCCTCTGGAAATTAGGTATGTCACATAAATGTCACTTTAAAGATCTGAATATCCAGACTATATATAGTCACATTTGTTTGTATGATCTTTGTCCATTTGCCTGTTATAAAGGTTTCTAAGTTTTTCTGCTACAGATGCATACAATGTCATTATGAAAAATTAAATGAAAGCAAAAACCAAAACAATTAATAGTGTTGATTATGTGTCCTGGAAGAATGCTTACTTCTGTCTATTTCAGTTTATCTGTGAATAGAGTATTACTGAAGCAGTGACTAGTGATGGATGTTGGCAGAACTCAGACAAATATAAACAACTGAAACTATTGGTATTTGTCCGTACTCTGAACTGTGTCTCCTTGTGTGAATGAATTGGGTTAGAAATATTTTGAAAGGCTTTTCTGATAAAAAAAATTTTTTTTCCTGCATCCAGTTTGGTCCCAGGTAGTTTTTTTCCTGTATTGTTTCATCCATTCTGAGAATGCAGAGTGCTAAGTATGTGAAATTGATAAATTACGTCAGAATTAACTATAGTATTTTCTAAATCATAATAGAGTGTTGGTTGAGATTCATTTCAAACATGTGAATGTTTGGGCTAATTATTTTTATCTGTACTAATCCACCCATTCCTAGGGGCAGTGGATGTTCCCTCCCCTGTTTCTGCTCCCCCCCACCTTTACTCCCCATTGGCTGGCAATGAAGGCAAATATCCGTAGGTCATTTGTTCCCTCAGCACACCTTCTTATGCTCCATGAAGAATGGTGGGGGAGGAGGGGCTGCCTCTGCAGTCCTCTTAGTCTTTAGTTCTCTCAGAGAGCTTTTGTAGGGTCAAAGAATTGTATGTTGGATTGGACAAGCTGAGGGACAAATGTACCATGCACATATCTCCCACCAAGCTTGCAGGGAACTTACCTAGTTTTCCAGTTACCACTATTAATGCACTTGTTTAATTACAAACTGAATTTTGGACAGAAATGCTAGTGTTTTGTCTTCACCTTTGAAGTATTTCAGTGTTGACGCATAATTGCCAACAAGTGGGTTCAAGTGTAAGGAGCCTCATCGTGCTAATTCTTCAGCAGTGTTAAAGAGGAGATATTCCTGAAGAGATGAGACTAGCTGTGCAGCAGTGGTTACTTGCATAAACCTGTGTGGTTTGGTACCACATATTTTTGACATGCTGGTCCATGCAATAATTAGTCTTGGACCTTAATAAAAATTCTCAGTACTGTCAGGAACCTGGACATGGGTGACCTGAACATTATAGCCTCTTGATCAATTTGGGTTCAAAATGCACAAGTTGCTAATAACAGATTATTTTACTCAATCTGCTATGTACCTGTTTCTTAGGAAATGCGATTAGCGAGTCCCATTAGTCTGAACTTGTAAAACCTGCCTTTAGCTCAAACTAACCCAATGGAGCCACGTTAGTTTGATCCATTAGTTCAAACTCAAGGGAGTTTGACCTTCCTCCTCCCAGGGTGCCTTCCTTTTTTTATGGATTGGGTGGGGACATGGCCTTTCTTTAGTGCATGGACATACTAGTTCGATTTAGGTTTCTAGTGGAGACATGCTAATTGGAACTAAGTTCAAATTAATCACAATTAGTTCAAATTAATTCAAACTTAGTTCAAGCTAGCATTCTTAAGTGTAGACATAGCCATGTAGAAGCACAAATGCTTTTTTGATACTCAAATGCAAGCAAATATAATTGCAATAATATAAATATTGGCATAAGAATAAGTACAGTAAAGGAATTTATTTTCATTGTGCATACTTACAACCTTATGGAGATCATCAGAAAAGAAGGTTAAAAAAAAGTGAACAGGGAAAACTCCTTAAGTGGGCATAATGATCCAGGCTTCTGCTATCTGAAATGCCCCCATTAAGTGTTGGTTTCACCATCTTTTTATGCCCTTTTGCTTCATAATCCCCACACATCCAGGATCAGTTTCAGTGTAAATCTCAGCCCAACCTATGTTTGTCATTCCACAGGACTATAATAAAGGGTTTGAACTACTGCATTTCACAGAGGTTTGGATATGCAAATGTAGTTTTGCTCCCTGGTTATATGGTACCAAAAATCCAATAGAAATCTATTATTGTAAGCTCAAACCTTTCTTTTGTGGTTTGTATATTACAAGATACAGATTGCTAGATGTTGCTACCTTACATCAAGCTCTTTAGGCTAACCATCGAGATCTCATAATTTTGAAAGCTTATAACAAAATTTGTTACCTTTATTTTCCCTACTTTCATCATTACAGCTTTGATTGCTTCTAAAACATTTGAGCATGCCTTTGCACCTGAGATGTAATTTGATTTTGCATAACCTTGCCTACATTCAGGTCACCACCTAGTCATTAGAGCTGGGAATTGGAACCAGGGCTCAGAGCCAGGAGCTGGGCAATGGATGCAAAGTACAGTAGAGTGGCATAGGAACAGGTCTGGGGCAGGCTGGATATGAGACTGGATCAGACTGATCTCAGCTGCTGCTGAGTTTAATTGCAGACTAGTTTTCTCCAATCAGGTGATTGTTACAAACCCAGCTTGCCTTATTAACTGGCCTGAGGGCTAAGTCAGCTAGCCCCAGGCTCAGCTGAGGGAGCTCAAGCCTGTAATTCCTGACAAATATAGCTTAGGCTTGAGTATCTTCTCAAAGGAAAGTCAAAATACAGCAAAACAGAGATTAATATAATAACTGAAATTAAACCTTCAAGACAGGAGAGCAGGATATAATTATGGACAAATCATACTGCAATGAGTTTAACACATTGAGAGGACAATGTAAATTGGGTCCTGATTCTGGAAAGACTTCTGAATAGGGATAATTATATGCATGTAAGTAGTTTCAAAGGGTTTCCCATGGGTGTTAGTGTTGTTACATACATCCAGGTCAGACAGTCTAAGAATAGTGAATTTTAACACTGTAATGCCCAAATAGCCAGCTTAATTATTTGTGAATTTCACAATCTTGAACAGGTGTCATAAAGATACCATATTATAAATAAAATCTTGACCTTCTATGAAGGGATAAATCATCAGAATGACTAGCATAAAGTTGGGCTACTTAAGGGCCAGTGAGCAATGCAGATAGGAGACAGTGGCAACATTGCAAGATGCTGATGAAAATAACATGGATATTTCACTACTTAATGCTTTTGTTGATTTCCCAGTTTACCCTATATCCCTTGTCATGTTAAGTTTCCCATTCTGGAGTCATGACAGTTGGAATGCTTCAAGTTGTTCCGTTCTAAATCCCTGTGTTTTAATACCTTCTAAATGTTGGTGTTTAATGCCTGAAAAGCCTAGTGCTTAGGCTGGGACTAGAAGGGAAGTCTTTTGGAAACCTTGGAAGAGGAAAAATTCAAACACTTTCTGCATTACTGTGCTTGGGGAATGGGAAGAAAAACAGCAAAAGATATACTATAGGTCGCTGAACTACTTCTTATAATAAAAGACACACTTTTTCAGGTACTCCATGTGAATGAGTGGACTAGCAAGTTTTCTCAAAATTGTTTATGACCTTAATTTTGCCACCATACCCCCTGACTCTTCCCTCCCAAAGTGCACAGTTAATGCTGAAAACAGTAACACAGATCAGGACATGACCAATAATGGTGCCCACCTGAAATGTAATGGTCTTTGACAGAGGCAGATTAGGGGCCTGATGGCCTCTGGACCCTTCCCCACTGATTTCCTCTCCCATTCATGGGTCCCCAGCCCACCTTCCAGCCTAGGGCCCTCCCCTATGTGAGCAGGCTGGTGCTGGGGTGGCCTTGGGGACACAGGCCAGCCCCAGCCTGGCTGGCCGACCGGCATGTGCAATGCAGCTTCCAGTGCAGACCATAGCTGTACTGCATACCCTCTGGCCCCACCCCTGTAGTGGAGCAACCAGTTGTGCTGGCCTGCCCTGCTCCTGTGGCAAAGCAGCAGGCCCAGGATGGAAGTCTGGAGCTCAGCCCCTGGGCTGGCCCAGCCTACCCTCAGGGATGGACTAGCAGGGCAGGAGAGCAGTGCCTGGCGGCTGGCCCAGGGGTGGCCCTGCTCTATCCCAGCGCCAGCAGGGTGGACCCTGGGCACAGGCCTGTGTGGGAATCTGCACCTGTCTGTTGGACTGAAAGGCACCACTCAGAATCTTTATTAAGATAAAACACTAGCAAGCAATGATAAACTTCCCACTTGGGAGTAACTGATCAGGACACTCTCACCATTGTTACCTTCAGCCCCAGCCACTACATAGTTGAAGCTTATCTTTTTGCTAGTCTATTTTGAAATTTTGTTACCCTTTCTTATGCACATGTGTTAACTTCTGCAATCTGAGCCAGAATGTCTGCATTGCAATTAAAAAGCCACGTGAGCCTGCATCATCTGGTAAGTGCCAGCTGGGTGGGTTTTTAATTGCAACATAGAGCTACTTGAGGTTATTTTCAGTTGTGAGGGCTGTAGACTCTGCTTTTGCCTTCTTCCTGATTTTTCTCCTGTCTCATCCCTGCCTTTGTTCCTGTTTCCATTGTCTTCTGGCTCTGGGCTTGATCTTTGGTCTGATAATTGGAAGCTGAATCTGGTGCTGATTCTCAGCTTTGTTCACCACCTTGGTGGCTGACCACCCACTAGAACTGAGTGCTTCTCTGATTACTAGATCAGACTACCTGCATTCCAGTCAATAACAGGTTGGTATGTAGGAAAGGATCATAGATATTGGTCCACTTGGAAATTTGTGTGTGTTTAATTTCTAAGGATACTGTAACAATACGAATAAAAAGCAGTAAGTACATTATTTTTGTTAATATTATGTATGACTTTGGATAAACACAGGGAACATAGTTCCAGAGGAGTAGCTGTCTTAGTCTGTATACAGCAAAACCAATTACAGTCCTATGGAACTGCAAAGATTTATTTCTTCAGGCATAAGCTTTCGTGGACTGCAACCCACTGGGTCAGATACTTCTGACAAAGTGGGTTGCAGTCCACGAAAGCTTATGCCCAAAGAAATTTGTTAGTCTTTAAGGTGCCACAGGACTCATTTTGTTTTTACAGGGAGCATAAATCATTGAGTAAGAAGGTGCCATTTTGCAGTCACTCTTCTGGCTTTAAGGATACTTTTTTCAAAGTATGACTTTGAACTAACTGGAGAACTCAGCGTTACTTACAAGACAGGTTGTTTCTTAAGACACAGCATTTCCAACCTCAGCCCCTTGCCATTGTTCTCACAATTTATCTATCAGTCATGTAAGAAGTGTAATTATGTGACTTCTAATTAGCTATAGATTTCTGTCACTTCTGATATGACATGTTTTTGTATATCATTGCATTATTAGGCTTTGATGCAAATATTGTTTATCAAACCACTGACTATTCATTTATATGTGTGATTCATGAATGTTCCATGAAGTCTACATCTGCATAATTTCATATTATAGAGTGAGAACCCCATCAGCTTAGTAGGAACAAAATCTCCTTTTCTTGCAGTTGAACTGTTTTATGGATATCAAAAATAAATGTTAGTCATCACTTTCTTTCCTCAGGATCATCTTGGATAAAAACAAAATTACATTTTAGGTTTATAGATTTGGTATTGAATCAAAGGTGTAGGTGATTACCATAGAATATACACTTAAAGGCAATAATACTGCAGGAATGGGCCTATCGATTGGCAAGAAGTCTCTAGTTTCTTTATTTATATGTATCTTATATATAAAAATTCCCCTCTCACCCCTATGGGTGGTATGTGTCTTCCTCAACCTCGGGTCCTCTACCAGAGGCCTGGGAGTTTGAGGGTTCTGCGCAGTATCTTAGCTGTTCCTAGCACTGCACTCTTCTGGACAGAGAGCTCTGATGTTGTTCCTGGGATCTGTTGGAGCCACTCTCCCAGCTTAGGAGTCACAGCCCCGAGTGCATCTACCACCACCGGGACCACTTTGGCCTTCACTTTCCACATCCTCTCTAGTTCCTCTTTCAGGCCCTGGTACTTCTCCAGCTTCTCATACTCCTTCTTCCTGATGGTGCTGTCACTTGGCACTGCTACATCTATCACCACCGCTGTCTTCTGGTCCTTGTCTATTACCACGATGTCTGGTTGATTGGCCAGTACCTGCCTGTCCGTCTGGATCTGGAAGTCCCACAGAATCTTAGCCCTGTTATTCTCCACGACCTTCTGTGGGATCTCCCATCTGGTCTTGGGAGGGTCTAGCCCATGTTATACCAAAAAGGGCACCCAGGAGAGCACCCCCTAATAAAAAGAAAAGACTAGCAGGATCTTCTTCAGGGGGACAAGGCAATATGCCACATTTATTGTAAATAAGTAAGGATAGCAAAAAGCGCACATGCGCGCGCGCGCGCGCGCACACACACACACACAGTTCTGCAAGTTGGTGTGATGTAATTACCAGTCCTTTCATGTGTTGCTTGAGCCAGCCTAGTGGCCAACTATGCTGGGCACAAGGAGGGAGCCAGGCCTCTGTCGGTCATGATCCGATGCTCCAAGATGTCAGTTGCAGAATGAGACCCCAAAGTTTTCATGCTCTCACCCATCTTTTATACTTGCAGGCCTTCATGTAAATCTATGGGATTTGCTGTGTCATGTAGCCTCAGGGTTCCTGGGAGATCATTGGTCCCCAGTCACTTGCAGACTTGATTGTATTTTGTTCTGTTCTTTCTGGGGTGGCTCCTTCTGTTTGCTTTAATGAGATGTCTGCATTGTTCAACCAGTTAGATGGTACTTATGGTTCCTCAGGACAGGCTGGCAGTTGACTGGCCTTTTCATTCACACACCTTGTTCACACATTTAAAAGAACATATACAGCATATGCCTAAACCAGATTTCATCAAGTATCCAAAATAAAGTACATTGTTTAAGCAGAAAGTCCAAACTGACAATATGGAGTCTTGCTGGACATTGGTCACAATGTCCATTACGCAGGGTTACAGTTATCTGTCTGTGCTCCACACCCATACACTGTGTGCAGATGTTCCTGTACACAATGCCAGCTACTTGGTTGTGCCGTTCAGTGTATGCTGTTCCTGCCTGCATCTTACATCCTGCCACTATGTGTTGGACTGTCTCTGAGGCGCCTCTGCACAGTGTGCACCTTGGGTCCTGTCTAGTGTGGTAGACCCCTGCTTCAATGGATCTGTTGCTCAGTGCCTGTTCTTGTGCTGCTATGATCAGTGCCTCAGTGCTGTCTTTTAGTCCAGCCCCTTCCAGCCACTGGTAGGATTTCCCAATGTCAGCCACCTCAGCTATCTGTCGATGGTACATCCCATGCAGGGTCTTGTCTTGCCATGGCACTTCTTCTGCTTGATCTTCCTCCCATGTCTGCTGCTGCTGCCTCAGGCATTCTCTCAGCAGCTCTCATCTTTGGGTGCCATCTTACTGATGTACTCCTGGATGCTCTGGGTTTCATCCAGGACAGTGGCTTTGACACTCACCAAACCCCGCCCACCTTCTTTCTGGCTGGTGTACAGTCTCTGGGTGTTGGATTTGGGGTGGAAACCTCCATACATTGTGAGGAGCTTCCGGGTCTTCACATCAGCAGCCTCCATGTCCTCCTTTGGCCAGCTCACTATACTGGCTGGGTATCTGATGACTGGCAGGGTGTACCTGTTGATGGTGTGGATCTTGTTCTTCCCATTGAGCTGGCTCTTCAGGACCTGTCTTATCCTTTGGTACTTGGATGTTGCTGTCTCCCTTGCCTCCTCATCATGGTTCCCATGTAACTGGGATGCCAAGGTACTTGTAGCTGGTCTGTACGTCTGCTATGAGGCCTGATGGTAGTTCCACCCCATCAGTCCTGACTACCTTCCCTCTCTTTACTACCATCCGGCCACACTTCTCCAGTCCGAATGACATCCCAATATCCTCACTGTAGATCCGTGTCAGGTGGATTAGCGAGTCGATGTCTCATTCATTCTTAGCATACAGCTTGATGTCATCCATGTAGAGGAGGTGGCTAATTGTAGTTCTGCTCTTGACCTTGTATCCATATCCATTCCTTGTGATTATCTGGCTGAGGGGGTTCAAGCCAATGCAGAACAGCAGTGGGGACAGCGCATCACCTTGGTGCATGCCGCACTTGATGGCCACTTGTGCAAGCTGTCTTGAGTTGACTTCCAGTGTTGTCTTCCACAGTCCCATTGAGTTCTTGAGGAAGGTCCTTAGTGTCCTGTTGATTTTGTATAGCACCAGACATTCACAGATCCATGTGTGTGGCATTGAGTTGTAGGCTTTCCTGTAGCCAATCCAGGCTGTATATTATATATAATTCCCCTATAAATTGGTGCTTTCCATATTTTGGAAAGTTGAATCTCTTTCAGGAAAATATATCAAGTCACACACTCTTCAACTGCACTGTGCTGTTGCCCTACCATCTTTAAATGGTGTATCTTCCCTACTTCTTCCCTCTTCCTTACATGCACACTCTTTGGGGAATGTTAAGATATATCTTCATAATGTGAAACTTGCTCCAGACATTGGGTAAAAGTTTTTAAACATGCATAAATGATTTAGAGGCATCAACCGCTTAGGTGCTTTTTTGAAAATTCATACCTGCTTTGGGTAGCAGTGTTGTATTAATTTTAGATGGAATCCTAACATGAACAACTGCCTGACATTAAACAGTGTTGAAGGTCTGGGGTTTGCTATAGAGAAACCTTGTTTAGTACTATGGCAAACACACCCTAAAAATCTGTTTAACCTTTTATTAAAAATAATGAAAAGGAAGGAAAACCAGTTAAAGCATTTGAAATGTAAATAAAAGATGGTTTTTGTTTTAACAGCATCCCTGGTTTCTTTTCCCTTTAGCTTGATAGGTTTTTTTTTTTTTTTTTTAAGAAGGAAAAATACCATTGTTTCTAGGTCTCTTAGGTGGCTCAAACATGGTAACTGTCTTTTTGGGAAAAGGAGAAGTAGTTAGTTGAGATGGGCTGGTTGTGTGGTTGTTAAGGTCTGAGCCCATCTAAGTGAAGGTGGTAATGTCACCTGGGTACCTTTTTCTGGCCTGATCTGGTCAAGATGCTGAAAGCCTAGGCACCTGGGAGATGGTGAGGATGGCTGCCATGATAGTGAAGCTTGCTTCAGTAGCCAGTTTTTCTCCTTATTTATTTTTATTTAAATATCCACAAAAGGAATAGTAACAGAAAAGCTGATCAGCTCATGATTTTGTCTAGCAATTAGGCTTAGTTTTCAACATATGATTTTTTGTCTACTGATTTCTGGTTCCACACTTTTTTCTTGTTGATCAAGCACGATCATACTACACTCCTTGAGTTATATCAGTAGAGCTTTTTGTTTGAATTAATTCAGTTTGTTTCCTTTCTGGACCCTTTCCCATTTATATATTTTGTTGTTATGACATCTTATGAACTTGAACTCACTATCAGGGTAAATTTGTAAGCTCAGGTCCAATTGACATTTGATATTTCAAGTACTATCAATGGCATTTGAGCTAAAACCACTTGAAATGAAGCTGTTTCAGTCTCTCTGCAAATTCAAGCAGAGGTCTTTGCACTGTGTGTGATCACTTTACATTCGCTCAACACTGACTTAGGAAAAAAGAAAAGTAAGATTCTATAGAGTAGCTGAAAGGTCTGATTCACTGCCCATCCAGATGGTAATTTCTCCTCTTTATCCTCAGCACAGGGGTGTGCACCAAATACTTTGGTTACATTGCTGTAAGACTTAATACAATGAAACAACAACAGAGAAGTACAAAATTAATCTGCATATACTACTAATGTGTTTTAAGACAGTAAAATAATGAAAAATATTGATGTTTCCTATCTGATATAAAGAAATCATCTAGATCTGCAGCAATGTCCAAGGAAATAAATGCCATTATTTCAATGGAAGCACATAAAAGTATCCTTTATGCTCCCCTGCTGTGTGCCATGTTTATCCCCTAATATAATTTTGGGCTTGTCTTCACTCAAGAAAACTAATCCAAATTAACTAAAGGCATAAATTAAAAGTGGGTTAGTTAAACTACATTTAGATGCCTGATTGGACACTGTGTCGTGCAGAATTAAAGTGCCTTAATTTTGTAATTTACTTTCAAAATGACTTAAACTAAACTTCATTAAGCTCTGATCAAGTTAGATTGCTAAATAAATATAATGTAGCCACTGTGTTGGTGGGAGGGGCTATCTGCCCCAAGTGCATGCCTGTTAGAGACCCTACGTATGTTTTTTGGGGTAGCAAGCAACTTCCATTTCACTTTATCAGATTAGCTCAGAGCTAGAGCAGATATTCCTTCAAGAGCTGGGAATCACACTTCTGTGTGATTCTCATTGGCTGGCTGGTGAATCTTGCACACATGTATGGGGTTTACCTGATCTCTATGCGGGGTTGGGAAGGAATTTTCCTGTGGGGCAGATTGGCAAAGGCTCTGGTTTTTTTTGCCTTCCTTTGTTTCATGAGGTCACTTGCCAGTGGATTATCTGTACCAGAAGTCGACAACCCAAACGATAAGCAGAGTCATTTTTTAAAATTCGTTCAATAAGAAAGTGTTTTAAGAGCTGCAATGGGTGTAGCCTCTTAGTCAGGGTTGCTGGGAGCTAGGCCAGGGTACCTGCCTCAAGGTCCCCAGATGAGGATGTGGGGGCAGAGCTTGGAACCAGGAGCAGTCCTCAGGGCCAGGTCAAGGGGTTGTGCCACCCTGAGCCACATTTTGCTTTGGCGCCCCCCCCCCCATCTCATTCACATAAGCTCAAAAAGATTTTGCAAATTGTATTTGCAAACTAAAATTCAAATAGCAAGATCAATTCACTCCTTTAATCTAAATACAAAAATAAAAAGTAATACTGATGAATTTAAATTTAATTAACAAGTAACATTTATCATGTACATACTTAGTAAAACTTCAGCTTCAAAGGGCAACTTTTTGGGCTTTAAGAAAAGCAAATTGTTGTATCATTTCATCTTGATCTAAGTCCTTGGAGTGGATGAGTGGGGTGAATGGGGAGACTAGAATGGGTGTTTTGGGGACATGGGGTGGTTGGGGGTGTGTAGAGAGGCTGGGGTTCATGTTTCTGCAGGAATGGGGTAAGGGGGAGGTTGGGGTGGGAGAGGTTGAAGTTTTTAATGGTATTGGAGTGGGGGGTTTGGGAAGGTTCAGGTGGATGGGGCTGCCATAGGAGGCTGGTATGGCTGTACATGCAACTAATGGGCTTGGTAGGGGAGGCTGGGATGGATATCTCTGGGCAGATGGGAGTGGGTGGCAGAGGCTAGTGTGGGTGTCTGGGAGTGGAATTGGTGGGGGGCTGCAGGGGGTGAATCACACCTACCTCAATCAGCATATCTTTGTAAAAACAAACAAGGAATTCTGTGTAGGGTAACCAGATAACAAAGCATGGAAAGGAGGACAGGGAAGTGGGGAAAAGGAGGACATTGGAGGACAGGGAGAAAATGTAATATTAATATGTGTTGTTACTGTATTATGTTGTGGAAATGGGTAATGATTAGTGAAAGCATGTCAGCATGAAAAAAATGGAGAACAGGTTGAATAACAGATATATTCTTGGGCACATTAACTGTAAAAGATGTATAACACAAAGCTATAACAGAATAAAATGAGTATTGTTGTGAATATACAATTTGTATCAGCAATGTCACAATAGCATTTAATTGACCAAATTATACCGTTCAAAATGGTAAAGCCTATTCTTGATATTTATGAGCTGAACCTGTTTTTGTCAGTAGGCTATCATTGTCAAGAATATATGAGTTAAATTCCTCACATGACATGTCATGCATCTTAAACTGAATTAATATAATGCCCTTCAGATTTAACTGATAATCGATTCCTCTCCTTTGTCCATGGAGCATTGATAAGAGAGAAAAGCCATTGGCATTATGTCCAGGAATGCTGGGGAAAAAAAAATTCAGCAATTTTCAACCATTCTGTCAAGCAGCCCACGTTTTCACAGTTTCACCCTAGCCCCACCCCCCAATGCCTGCCCCCACTAGCCCAGCTACGGTCCAGCCCTCTTTACTAGTGGGGAACACTGGGAACAAACAGTGGTGGATTAATATCTTGCTTGAGAAGGAGCTGGGTGGAGAGGAATCAGTAAGAAGTGTTATCTCGAAAGGGCTGCAGTCTACTGCAAAATGACTCAGTTTGTCTGCACATAAAGATTGTACAGCTTTATACTGGTGTAAAGCAAGACAGTCCCCACCATGGCTTGTATAGGAGTATAAAAGAAGAGTTTAGCCCTCGAGGTATTTCCATTATACTGGTATAACTACAGCAGGATGACTAAAGCACTGACAATTTTATTGGTATAGCAAAAACAGGAGTCCTGTGGCACCTTAGACTAACAGATTTCTTCAGGTAAGCTTTTGTGAATAGTAGAATATCAGACAATGAATGTTGCTGAAGACAAGGAGGAAGGAGACCTATTGTGTTGTCACAGCACACAGAACTGCCCACACCACAACAAAAATGAGAAGGTAACAGATTGTCTTTAAATGCCCTGGTGAGAGATCATCTCTTGATTTTGGAAAGACAGTAAAATTGAAAGATGCTCAAAGAACAGCAACAAAAATATTAGCCTCTGTATAATAACAAATCAAAAGAATAATGGGATCAGGTCATGTTACAGTATGCCATGTCTTGCACTCCCTTGCTTTTATTTTCATCCTGTTCAATAAGTTTCCCCATCTCTTCAAAGCCTCTGACAAAGTGGGATTTTTCTCCCGCAGAACTTCATCTGATAAATAAATGTGTTAGTCTTTAAAAATGCCACAGGACTCCTTGTTTGTTCTTATTGAACTAGACTAACCTGGCTATTATGTAGTTGTGTGTGTCAAGTTTGGTAGGGTTTTTTACATTTACAAATAAATGTGGTTTTTTTGCCTTGTCCCCTGAAGAAATCCTGCTGCTAGTATTGTTGGGGAGTGGTATAGCCACCCTCAGCCCCCCCCCACTGCAATGGCACTTGGGCTTGGGGGGTAAGGAGAAGAGGGGAGAGAACCCAGCCACACTGTCTGGGCTATGTTGGGGGAGTTGTCCTCAGCCCCATTTTGCAAAGTGCATTGAGATGAAGAATGCTATAAGGGCTAAATCTAACAGGAGTGAGGAATTATTTCAGTGTCTATTTAGCAGTTTTCAGCTATAGATCTCAAAGCACTTTTCAAAGGGAGGTAAGCCTCATCACCATTTTTATTTTGGAGGTGAGGAAACTGAGCCCCAGGAAGGAAAAGTGACTTTCCTAAACAGCTCAGGGCAGAGCCAGAAAGAGACCTTTGGTCTTTCAAGTGCTGTAGGAAATGCTGTCCTTCTGTGTATAGTTTAATTTTTTTGTTTGAACTAGAGACATGTCATTGGTTTTCAACCAGATCATATTACTGTAGGCAAGCCCTGGTATTTTCTCCCCCCCCCCCACCCCAACAGTCACCAAGGGGAACTAGATGAGCTTTCCTGGGAGAAAATCCCACTTTATCAGATGCTTTGAAGATGGGGCAAAACAAACTCCTAAAAAACCTGTGCTCCTTCTTTCCCTGCTGACTGGGCCCTGAAACAACAGTCCAAAGAGCCCCACTCCATTCACTGTCCTGGGTGCCACTTCAAGAAACAGGCAGCCCTCACCTCAGCTCCTCCTGGTCCCCCAGGAAACACAGCTGCTTGGGCTCAGTGCAGGGGAAGGTGAAAAAGAGGAGAGAGCCAGAGCCAGGCTGTTTGAGTTTGGGGGTGGGGGGTGGGGAGTGTTTGAACTTCCTGCAATTCCCAGACCATGTCACCTGGGACTAGAGCTTCCTGCAGTCCCCAATGGCTAGGGTCCACCCCACTCCTCCCCCAGCCCTGCTTACCTATTGTTATTCCCTCCTGGACTCTGAGTCATTGTATAGGTATGCATTTCATTAAACCTTCAGTGTCTGCCTGCAGGGGGATTTAAAGTGCACTTTGCCTACATGACTTAAGCTGCAGGTTGACTAACAGTGCCTGAGTTGCTCAGAAAGATTTAAAGAGGCAGGAGCCAGCCTGATCTTCAGGCGGGCTAGGCGCCCCTAAGAACTGCCACCCAAAGCCATGTCTGTCTATTGCCTCATAGTAGAGCTGGCCCTGGTGGTCCCCTCCATGGTTCCCCTGTGGCACAGAGAGCCTGGTGTGGGTAGGCCATTGATAGGGTTTGCTGGTGGCGTGGGGGGGTGGGAGGATGACTCAGAGCCCAGAGCAACCAGGGGGCAGTCAAAGAACCACAAGAGGCTCTGAGCCACAGGTAGCTGACCCCTGCTCAATACGTTGAAGTCTTCAAACCATGATTTGAGGACTTCAGTAACTCAGTCATCAGTTAGGGGGTGTATTACAGAAATCAGTGAGTGAGTTTCTGTGGCGTGTGTTGTACAGGAGGTCAGACTAAATGATACTATTGGTTCCTTCTGACCTTAAAGTCTCTGAGTCTATAATATAGTCTAGAATGTGAAATCCAAGATCTCAGTTATTATCTTCAAAGTGCTTAATGCTCTGAGTCTCGGTCACCTAAAAGATACCCTAATGCAGAGCTGTAATGGTCTGTTTCAGCTGCAGGGTGCTTTCTGATCAGAATGCACCCCTTGCAGTTAGTGGTGCATGGGGTCAGCCCCGTGAAATGCACCCTTTAACGGAGCAGCTCAACGGAGCTGCTTCAGCCGCCTGGGGTAAAGCACTGTTCGCCCCGCCGTAGTTACGGCTCCGCCCTAAAGCTCTGAGATGAGGAACATTACTGACATCCTAGATCCACTATAACACAGGGGTGGTCTAAAGCAGTGGTTTTCAAACTTTTTTTTCTTGGGATGAAATTGAAGAAAAATCATTTATGCTTGCAACATAACAATTACATCTTTGAGCAAAGCACTAGTCTTTTGTCAGTGGCAGCAGGAGGTGCCACAACCCAGTACCTGAGGGTCTGTGACCCAGTACTGGGTCCCGACCCTAAGTTTGAAAACCACTGGTCTAATGTAAGGACAAAGTGCATTTAGACAAGAGATGGCGTTTTCTTGGGGCTGGTCCAAGACTTTGGCATTAACTCATGCAAGATCTAAGAATTACCTTAAAGCTCACCACTTTCCATTTCAAGGCATATAATTCAGTTTTAATATAAACTTTGTACATTTTTATTTTTAAATTCCCAATGTGTAAGTAGAACGAGAATCTTTTAGAAGGCAGGCAGTGAGCAGAAAAGATACTGAGCAGCAAAACCCTATACAGATGATCATGTTGATTTTATTTTTAAAAACTGAATTTTGGCCCTCCTTTGCCCAACTGTACAATCCTAGCATAATCCTCATTTTTCACACATTTTCACTCATTCACAAATGTATTTCAAATAAAAATTCCAAAATGTTTGAGACATCAGGGACCAGAGGATTAAAAAATGGCCTGGCTATATAATCTCTTACCTTTTAATGAACCAAATATTTCATGCATGAGCTGTGAGGCCCAAAACATCCCTTCTTTTGTCCAGGTCAGCCCTTAAAGACCAGCTTCACCTGGTGCTTTTTCTAAAACTGTGCTGTCACAATAATATCAAATGGACTGTTTGACTGTAGGGTCAGATGGAGCAGGCACATAGAAATTACTGTACATGAGGTCTATCTTGGCCAATATCATAGCTCTGATAGTGGCCACTACCAGATGCTTCAGAGAAAGACGCAAGAAACCCTGCAGGAGGCAGAAGTGGGATAATCTGCTCACTTGTGAAGGTCTCCTAATGCTGAATACTTTGTTTTAAACCTTGACATACAAGTTTTAAATATCCCTTCTAAAAACTTTTATTAGGATTGACTATCATAACTCTAGCTATTCTTGTTATCCACACAAATGCCCTTCTTTGAATCTTGCTAAATTCTTGACTTCAGTGTTCAGGGCTTTTTATGTTTGTTTTTTTTTTGTTTGTTTTTTGTGGCAATCAGTTTCACAATTTAATTACATTATATATGAAAAGTGTTTCATTTCTATCAGGACTGAATGTGCCATCTTTTAATTTCAGTGAATGTCCTCTGTTTTTCTGTCAAGAGCTTCCAATTTTACTTCTTTCCATTAGTAATTATTTTATATACTTTTGCCATGTCAGCTCTGTTTAGTCGTCTTTCCAAGGTAAACAATCCCAAAGCTTTTGACCTTTCCTCATAAGTGTGATTTTTGTTTTTTGTCTTTCTGTAACCCCTTCATCCCTTTTCACCTTTTGAGATGAGGTTGCAAGTGATGCTAATGCTTGCAGTATTTTAGGTAAGAGCACATCACTGATTTATACAGTGATTTATATATCTACTCCACCCTATTCTTTATGCATCCCAACATCTTTTTTTTTTAAACACAGCTGCCTGTAAAGCAAAGGTCCTCATTGTTCTTTCTACTATGATACCCTCATCCCTTTTCAGCGTTTATATCATTAATTTACAACTCTGGACAAAGTTCCAGAGGGGTAGCCATATTAGTTTAGTTCAGCAAAACAAACAAGGAGTTTAGTGGCACTTTTAATGACTGACAAATTTATTTATCACATGAGCTTTCATGGGAGAGAATCCTACTTTGTCAGATGCTTGAAGATGAGGAGGTCACAAAATGGGAGCAAAACAAATGCAGGGGAGTGCAAGTCATAGGATCAGATCAGACTGTCACAACAAATCAAAGCAGTTGCTAGGATTCAAATGGTGGAGTACAGTAATTAGCAGGGGGTAAGGAAAGAGAAGGATAGCAGAATTATCTGTTTGTTGTAATGGGAAAAGAACCCATAGTCTTTATTCAGCCCTGAGTTCAGTGGGTCAAATCTACATATGAATTGCAATTCTGCAGTTTCTCTTTGAAGCTTTGATTTGTTGTTTATTTGTCTGAGTACAGCTATTAACAGATCAGAAGTGGAACAATTAGAAAGACCAGGGTGTCCCCTGTTGATTTTTGAATGTCATTATTTATGATGTGATATTGTGCTCATTTTGTCTTGTGCAGAGACTGTCCTGTTTGTCCAAGGTATAAGGTGTGTGTGTGTGTGGGGGGGAGCATTTCTGGCACGTGATGACATAAATCACATTTGTGGATGAACAAGTGAATGAGCCCTTGATGGAGTAGCTGGCTTGACTAGATCCTACGATGATGTCTTTTGTGCAGATATGTGGACAAACTTGGCAACGTGGCTTTTTGCAGGGATATGGGCCTGCTTTAATGTTTCTGTTAGGTCTGTGGCTGCTGGTAAGTATCTGTTTAAGGTTGGGGGCAGCTGTCTGTAAGAAAGCAGAAGTCTGTCACCGAAGTCTTAACGCAGATGAGCTTTTCATCTCCCACCTTTGACTGACTTTGGTTCTTATTTCACCTCTTCAGACCTTTGCAGGACCATGTAGCTCAATGGTATTGGTCTAGACTACGATTAGTGTTCTTCTTTGAGTCTCCTTGGTAATGGACTAACTTTCCATGGAAGTTTAAAAAGTGCACTCCCAATGAGTAACACTGGGACAGGAGAATAGATCTGAGGAATCCAGTCCCCTCCCTTCCCCAACTGGAATTAAACTGCCAGTTTCAAAGGTCCTGTATTACTCATCTTTCACATTCCCCTAACATATTTTTGGAGGGGAGGGTGAAAGAGGGATGGAAATAACTTGTCATTGTATGTTTGGAATATACCTCATTGATATCTATCTAAGCCTGAGAGTCCTGGATGACAGTCTGTAATTTTCCTCTGAGAAGAATGAAGCCTCAGATTCAGATTTCAGTTGCATTTGTGTAAATCTGGAGCATCTCTTCTGATAGGAATGCAGTTAGTATAGATTTACAGAGATTGTAAATAGAGGAATTTACAATCATGAAACCTCTGAAATCAGTCCAGGATACCCAGAAAATATCTGTGCCTGCTATGGTAAAGGTTGCATTTGACTTGCACAGGGCACTGAGTTTCAGCAGCAACAGTAGCTTTTACTGGATGTGAGCTTAATGGGTCATTTGGATTATGTCTACACTGTAATTAGACACTTGTGGCTGACTCATGCCTCCTGACTCGGGGTTGCCCAGTGGGGCTGTTTTCATTGCAGTGCAGACTTTTTGGGTCAGGCTGCGGCCTGGGACTTTCCCATAGGGGTTAAAGTAAGGGGGAATGCATCAGAATTGCATTCTGGGCCCCTCATTTTTAGACGGGCAGCATTCTGGAGCCCCCTAAAAATACGAAGAACGTGCCAGAAGGCAGTGTTCTGACACGTTCCCCTAGGGCCGGCTCAGGGAAGGGACTGCGGGCTGGGACGAGCCTGGCCACCCCCCACACCTTTCCCAGGGCTTGTGGCAGCCCCGCACCTTCCTGCTGGGCCTGGGCAGCAAGCACAGCAGGGCCCAGTTTTGGGCCTGCCACCCTCTCACTGGACACTGAAATAGCCTGCCTCCCCCCTGTGGCCCGACCTGGGTCCTCAGCAGTGGAGGTAAGGGGACCCTGGGGATTGGGGACAGTCAGGCTCCAGCTGGGAAAGGGCAGGGCTGCCCAGGCTGCAGCCCAAGCCCAGAAGTCTACACTGAAATGAAACAGCTGCATACTCTGAGCCCAGGTTGGCTGGCACAGGTGATCCACATGTGTCTAACTGCAGTGTAGACACACCCTGAGTCTCTTATTTAACAACTTCAAATCCCCACCAAACAGCTCATCTTTTCTCTAAAGAAAGAGATCTGTAACTTCCTTAATTATAGCAATCATCTCTTGAGTTTATCCTAGATCTCTACACAAAGAAAATTTGACCATGATTATTGAAAGCGTAAATGCTATTAGTCATCTACCATTTCCAGTTACTGGCTTACATTTTTTTCTAAAAATCCCAGCTCTCTCAGTACATAATTAAAAATCACATTCTTTATCCAGCAGTTCAATGGGATACTTTGTATTAGAAGTATTAAAATGGACTGAATCTATTAATTTCAAGAACAGGAAATGTCTCGCTGCCATCTAAGAAAAGGGCACTTATTAAGATAAAGCTTTTTAATGACTTAAGCTCTAAAATGGCTCTTACAAAAAAGTCTCTGAACATATTCATGGAAGATGACCAGCCTTTTTAGAAAACTATCCAGTTCTGATTTTCTAATGTGCCCAATTTTTTAAAACTTTATTTAGTTGTTTCAGCACTAAACATTTTTTAAGCTACTGATATTTCTTATTTGTAATGTGATGGCTCTTAGGAGCCCCAGCCTTCAACCAGGAACCGATTATGGTAGGTGCTATACAAACATAGAACAAAAACAAAGTCAGTTCCTCAAAGGGCTTACAATCTAAAATGAGACAACAGATGGATATAGATAGATGGGGATGTCAAGACTGTTTCCCCACTCTGTCACTTTCAGAACAGATGATGGGGGCCTGCAACAGACCTTGAAACCCATTGGCCCTAAAGCCTTGTCTTAAAACTCTCAAAGGCTACCAATTTCCTGGCCTTGGAGTGGTATTGTGCCACCACCCAAATGTAATAACCCCTTGAAAACTCAGGAAGGTGCACTTGGGAATTCCTTCCTGCAAGGTAATCTCAATTGTCTTTCATCCTCTCTCAGGAGAGCGATTGAACCCCAGCTGTGATATCAGCTGAAAATGGGACAGAATCCCCTTTAGTAGTTGACTATATGCAGTGTGAGGCACATGCACACAAAACCGCTTGCCTTTTAGGACACAGAACCAGAGCTTATTTTAAAAGGGTAAATTCTTTAAGAACAGCAGCTAAGAAATGCATAGTTGCTTCTCTGGGATTTAATCATAGAATCATAGAATCATAGGGTTGGAAGGGACCCCACAAGGTCATCTAGTCCAACCCCCTGCCAAAAAAAAGCAGGACCACTCCCATTAGATCATCCCAGTCAGTGTTTTGTCCAGCTGGGACTTGAACACCTCCAGAGATGGAGATTCCACCACCTCCCTAGGCAACTTATTCCAATGCTTCACCACTCGCCTAGTAAGGAAGTTTTTCCTAATATCCAGCCTGGACCGCCCCAGCTGTAACTTGAAGCCATTGCTTCTCGTTCTGCCCTCTGTTACTACCGAGAACAGTCGAGCTCCCTCCTCCTTGGAGCAACCCTTCAAGTAGTTGAAGGTTGCTATCAAATCCCCCCTCAGTCTTCTCTTCTGCAGGCTAAATAAGCCTAGTTCCTTCAGTCTTTCTTCATAGGGCTTGTGCTCCAGCCCTTTGATCATTTTGGTTGCCCTCCTCTGGACTCTCTCTAATTTGTCCATGTCCTTTTTGTAGTGGGGAGCCCAAAACTGGACACAGTATTCCAGATGTGGCCTCACTAGTGCAGAATAGAGGGGAATGATCACATCCCTTGATCTGCTGGTAACACTTCTTCTGATGCAACCCAGTATGCCATTGGCCTTTTTGGCAGCAAGAGCACACTGCTGACTCATATCCAGCTTCCCATCCACCATGACTCCCAGGTCCTTTTCTCCAGTGCTGCTATTTAGCTGATCACTCCCCAGCCTGTAGCAGTACATGGGGTTTTTTCGTCCCAAGTGCAGGATTTTACACTTATCCTTGTTGAACCTCATGAGATTCCTCTTGGCCCACTGCTCCAGTTTGTCTAGGTCTCCCTGAATCCTGTCTCTGCCCTCTAGGGTGTCTACCGTTCCCCCCAGTTTGGTATCATCTGCAAACTTACTAAGTGTGCAATCTATCCCATCATCCAGATCATTAATGAAAACATTGAACAGAACTGGCCCCAGGACCGACCCCTGGGGCACACCACTTGTTACTGCCTGCCAACTTGACATGGAGCCATTGATTCCTACACGCTGAAACCGTTGTTCTAGCCAGTTTTCTATCCACCTTACAGTCCATGTATCTAACCCATACTTCCTTAATTTGCCAATGAGAATGCTGTGGGAAACCGTATCAAAAGCCTTGCTAAAGTCAAGGTATATGACATCAACGGCTCTTCCCGCATCCACAAATCCAGTCATCTCATCATAGAAGGCGATGAGGTTGGTCAGGCATGATTTACCCTTGGTGAATCCATGCTGACTGTTCCTGATTACTCTATTTTTCCTCCAAGTGTTTCAGGATGGATTCTTTGAGAAGCTGCTCCATGATTTTTCCAGGGATTGAGGTGAGGCTGACAGGTCTGTAATTCCCAGGATCATCCTTTTTGCCTTTCTTGAAGATAGGTACTATATTTGCTTTTTTCCAGTCCTCTGGCACCTCCCCTGTTCGCCACGAGTTTTCAAAGATAATGGCCAATGGTACTGCTATCTCATCAGCCAGCTCCCTCAGCACCCTCGGATGCAGTTCATCCGGCCCCATGGACTTGTGCACATCTAGTTTCTTTAAGCAGTCCCTAACCTGACATTTTGTCACCAAGGGCCTCTCTTCTTCTCCCCAGTCTACCGTACCTAGTGTAGTGGGCTGGGAGCTGACCCTGCTTGTGAAAACTGAAGTAAAAAAAGCATTGAGCACTTCAGCTTTTTCCTCATCCTCTGTCACGAGGATGCCTGCCCCATTCAGTAAGGGACCTACACCATCCCTGATCCTCTTCTTGTTATTGATATACTTGTAGAACCCCTTCCTGTTATCCTTCACATCCCTTGCTAGTCGCAATTCCATTTGTCCTTTGGCCTTTCTGATTTTATCCCTGCAGTCCCGAGCAATGTCTTTATATGCCTCCTTTGTCATCTGTCCTAGCTTCCACTTCCTGTAAGCGTCCTTTTTATGCTTCAGCTCAGTGCAGAGCTCTCTGTTAAGCCACAGTGGGCGCCTTCCACATTTGCTGTGCTTTCTCCTTATCGGAATTGTATCTTCCTGTGCCCTTAGCAGGGTTTCTTTAAAATGCACCCAACTCTCTTGGACACCTTTCCCCTTCAGATCAGCCTCCCAAGGGATCCTGCCCATCAGTTCCCTGAGGGAGACAAAATCTGCTTTTCTGAAGTCCAGGGTCTGTGTTTTGCTTCTTTCCTTCTTTCCTTTAATCATCAACTTGAACTCAATCATTTCATGGTCACTGCTACCCAGGCTGCCATTGACTTCTACTTCCCTGATAAATTCTTCTCTATTTGTGAGCAGCAGATCGAGAGGCGCAAGGCCCCTAGTTGGTTGGTCCAGCATTTGTACCAGGAAGTTGTCCTCAACACTCTCCAGAAAACTTCCTGGATTGCCTGTGCACTGCTGTATTGGCCTTCCAGCAGATGTCAGGGTAATTGAAGTCCCCCATGAGAACCAGGGCCTGTGCTCTAGAAACTTCTGTCAGTTGTACACAGAATGCCTCATCCACTTCCTCCTTCTGATCTGGTGGTCTGTAGCAGACACCTACCACAACATCCCCCTTGTTGCTCTCCCCTCTAAACTTAACCCACAGACTTTCAACTGGCTTGTTTCCACTTTCATAATGGAGCTCTGAGCAGTCATAGAGCTCCTTTACATATAGTGCTACTCCTCCCCCTTTCCTTCCCTGCCTGTCCTTCCTGAACAGTCTATACCCATCTATTGCAGAGCTCCAGTCATGCAAACTATTCCACCACGTCTCTGTTATCCCAATCATGTCATAGTTCTTTGTCTGCGCTAGTGCTACCAATTCCTCCTGCTTGTTTCCCAGGCTCCTTGCATTTGTGTATAGGCACCTAAGATACCCAGCTGATTGCCCTACTTTCCCATTTTGACATTCAATTCTATTGTATCTACCTCCCTGGATTTTCTTTTGGTGTTGACCTCCCCCACCTGCCTCAGGCATTAGGGCTTCATTAGAGCATCTAAGAAAGTTATTTGATTCCCCCTGCATGTTCCAACTATCCTCTCTTCTATCCTTGTAGTTACAGTCCCGGCACCCCCCAAGTTCCATCCCATCCCCCTGGTCTCCCACATAGTCACTTACCTGTGGGCTTTGGTCTCCTTCCCCCTTCAGACCTAGTTTAAAGCCCTCCTCACTAGGTCAGCCAGTCTGCGTCCAAATACGCTCTTCCCCTTCCTCGAAAGATGGAGTCCATCTCTGCCTAGCAGTCCTTCTTCCTGAAACAGCAACCCATGGTCGAGGAAGCCAAAGCCCTCCTGACGACACCATCTTCGCAGCCAAACGTTCATCTCCAGGATGCATCTGTCTCTGCTCAGGCCTCTACCCTTGACCGGAAGAATCGAGGAGAACACCACCTGTGCTCCAAACTCCTTCACCCGTGCTCCCAGAGCCCTGAAGTCACCTTTGATCTGCCGAGGATCACCTCTCGCAGTATCATTGGTTCCTACATGGATGAGAAGCATGGGGTAGTAGTCAGAGGGGCGGATGATTCTCGACAATCCCTCCGTAACGTCTCGGATGCGGGCACCTGGCAGGCAGCATACCTCTCGAGAGATCTTGTCAGGGCGACAGACGGGTGCCTCCGTCCCCCTCAGAAGTGAGTCCCCAACCACCACAACTCTACGTTTCCTCCTAGCTGTGGTGGCTGTGATCCTCCCAGCCTCGGGGGTGCATGGCCTCTCCTCTTCCACCTCCTTCACCGTCTCTAGCACCGCATAACGATTCTTCACCACAACAGAGGGTGGGTTTTGGGCAGGGGTGGAGCACTGCCTACCGCCAGAGGTAACCAGCTGCCAGTGTCCTCCCCCTGCCACAGGCTCCCCATCCAGCTCCAGTGTTGTGGTAGTAGTCTCTGGTACCTGGTCAGTGCCCTCCATCTTGCACTTCTCCTCGTGGATGCTGTCGAGGAACTTCTCCAGGGTGTGGATACTCCTGAGCCGAGACACCTCCTCCTGTAGCTCTCCCACCTGCCTCCTGAGAGATTCCACCAGCAGGCACCTGTCACATCGATTCATCTCCCCAGCCTGATCGTTGGTGACAGGGAACTGCAGGCTGCAGTCCCTGCAAGTCCACACCAGGGTCTGGGTAGAGATATCTATGGTCAGGATGTCTGTCTGGCTACAGGCACAGGTAGAAGAGACAGAAGGGGCGCTGGCAGCAGTGCGGCTCCTCTTCACCATCGTGGTTTCACAAACTCCTTCCCTCTCAAACTCCCCTGTTCGCAAGCTCCCTCTGGTCGCTCAGCCACTGGCTTTTAA
>ML681966.1:57456809-57478900 GCA_007922195.1 Podocnemis expansa | reverse complement strand
GGCCTGGCCCCTTGTTAAACACACAGGGGAAGGCTGATCACAAGGCTAATGTAGGTAGCTGCAGGATAGTGGAAGGAAGTAAATGTGCTCAGCACAGAGGAAATCCAAAAAAGAACCAAAACTAAAATACCTTGACTGCATCTAGCTAAACATTCCCTATTCTATTCATGCATGGTCAGTTATGGACTTGAGCTTATCTTAGGCGTAGATGTTGCTGGATCCTTCAGGCCTGTCTTTCTGGCCGCCTCCTGATCCTTCCAGAAGCTCTGCTGCCACCAAACAGGAAACAGGTGGGGCTGCTGCTCCCATTCAAAGCCCTGTACTTTGTTCCTGTTGGCTTTCCTGGGACCCACTAACCATGGTTTTAAATCCTTCCTTCCCAAGGTTACTACAGGGGAATATAAAAAAAGACAATACGGGTCAGAATGATAGTAAGTAGTCTCATGCTCCAGTTGCTTTCACTGTTAAGTTTTTATAGGCATCACTGCAAAGGAGTCTTCAGAAAAGTATCTGATGGACAACAATGAGGCTCCCGTTCTGCAAGTTCCCTATCTACAAGTATCTGAAGTGGGATTCTCTCTCACAAAAGCTCATGCAATAAATAAATCTGTTAGTGTTTAAAACTGCCAAAAACTTGTTTTGCTGGACTTGACTAATATGACTATCCTTTTGGAACTTAAACTACTTATGTTACCCTTACTGCCTCTGAATAGTAAAACAGAATTTTAAAATTCTAATTTTCCATGTTTATTGACTTCACTTGGACAATGAAGACTTGTAAAAGAGCTCTGTGTAAGCACAAAAGCTTGTCTCTTTTCCCAACAAAGCTGTTCCAATAAAAGATATTTTTCATCTACCTTGTCTCTCCAATGAAAATAGACTAACTTGCTAATTAATTTTCCATTTCTCAAATACCAGCACAAAACTGTCATGATGGAGTTGCGGAGTTGCAAACACTGCAGATGAATTTTAAAAACCAGCCAGACTATTTTCCATTTTTTTTTTTTTTGCAACTTCAGGAAAGCATTTGTATTAATATTTGCTTGTATATAAATCTTTAAACCCAAGTGTGTAGCATAAACTATCTTTCCCTTTTTTGTAAATATTATTTTGAGAAATATTTTGTAAGTTCACATTTAATGGAATAGTGTCAAGATAAAAATCTTCTGAGTTGGGCAAAGTTACTGAAAACATTTGTGTGGAAATTCATGCCAAGTTTTTCAGCAATTAGTTTTGTGTGGTTTCAGTCTCAACATTTTCAAGGTATCTATTTCAGGAAATAGGAACCTTTCTACGCTGAAGCCTGTGAAAAATCTAAATGTCCCTTTACTTGAAAAAAATGTTCATCCTAAACTAAAGTAAGTGTGTGTGTGTGTGTGTGAGAGAGAGAGAGAGAGAGAGAGTTAATTGCAGTGTACACAAGAAAGTTGCACCAATTTTTAAACCAATTTCTGAACCAATTTATTTTAACAGGGCAAAGGCCTTTGTGCTCAGTCTTTTTCTTCCACTTTAGGAGCTTGAACTAATTCTTAATCAGCTACCTTACTTTGCTTCAGGTCAAACCAAAGTAAATGTGTCCATGCTGCATTTTCCACTGGTTTAACTAAATTGCCTTACAAGTCAGCCAGTCCTATTTTCTCTTGGAGATCAGACTAGAGAAAGAAAGAGGAAAAAAAAGTAGGATCAAGTTTGAACACAGGTCTGGGAGCCAGGAATTCCCTAGTTGTTGTGCATTGCATACAAGAATCTCAAAAAATGTGGGATATCAAGGATTAAAATTATATACGTAAGCATCTATATGAGGTAAAAAAAATCACCTTATTTTATGTATAAATAATACCAGTTTTTAGAGCAGAGGTGTCATATTCATTTTGCTATGGTTGGCCAGCTTTGACTTAAATGTACTTCAGATGGGCCATACACACCGTAAATCCAACTACTATGGCACTCTCTTGCAGTGTGCTGTGTATATGAAACTGTGCTCTGCAACAGTACTCTCTTAGGGAAAGAGTGCGGTCTAATGGTACTCAGCCTCAGATACCCAGTGCTCCACGATGTTGTGAGACCTGAGGCATTCATGACATTGCAGAGCTCTGAATATGTGAGACCTCTCTCTCTCTCTCTCTCTCTCTCTCTCTGTTAGGGAGACAATGTGGTCCCACCAAGTGCAATCACAGGCTGGATGGAAGAGGTTTGTGGGCCACATTTGGCCCATGGGCCACATGTTTGACACCCCTGCTTTTGAGGAACATTTGTTTCTCTTGATTTAAATGATCATGTTTACAAATGTTATGGATGACTTAGTCTTTTTATCATACCAAGCAAAGCATAATATTTGAATATGTAGAAGCCTCCCATCCATTGCAAGGACAAATAAAGTTAGGTCTGTGTCTGACACTTGTCATGTGTCATAAAGAATTTCTCAACCTACCATGAGATCCATCTGGTGTACGCAAAACAATTCCTGCACAGGCAAAATTCCTACCGCTTTCTAATCCAGAGCCTCTTAGGAGGATTTTAAGAGCTAAAGTCAATTTATGTGATCAAAAATCATGAGTTGATCCTCTAAAAACACAAGATTACTAAAAATATTTATAAGTTTTGGATTTTCCTTACTTGCCTTTTGGTTTTCGAGCCTTAGGTTGTATCCTAGTCATACATCTAAGCTCTTCTCCACCAGCAGGAGGGCTAGAAACTGGTTAATTAAAAATTGAAAACTTAGATTCTCATGTAAATACTCCAAGAGCTCTGGGGATTACAGGAAAATATCAGATTTTTTTTTTCCACAATAAAATCTTGAGTTGGCAACACATTTTCTAGATGCTTTCATGCTTTAACTTATGCCCATAGAATGCAATTCACTTCATCTGCACATAGCTTGACTTAAAAGAGTGAAGTGCAGAGAGCTGAGAAGGCAAAACTGACTATTATTCTATCCCGGGGTTGGCAACCCAAAAGCAGAGAAGAGCTATTTCCTCCCACCATAACCACATGAGCCTGAGCTGGCCCAGCAGCTGCACCACGGCCCCTAGTGCTGGTGGGGGGTGTGTGCAGGCAGCTCTCCCTTCCTCCGTCCACTCCACTGGCAAGGCAGAGCGGCACTCTCCCCCAACCCTTAGCTGGCGGTGCCTCCTCCCTCCCCCTGTAGCTTGCACAGGCAGCGTCCTGCTCTGAAGAGTTCAGGCCGCTTTGCACCTGGCCAGGATACAGGATTGAGCCCATTCAGCCCTGGGGTGGCTGGGGGTGAAGCGGCCTGAACTCTTTGGAGTGGGATGCTCCAGGGCCCAGTGCCTGCAAGCCCAGCTCCATGCCAGCTGCTCTTAGGAGGGACAGCTGTCTGGAGGTAGGCGAGGCAGCGCTGCTCTGCCCTGCCGACACAGGGAGGAAAGGAGGGCTGCCCACCTGCAAACCCCTGCCAGTGCTAGGGTCCACGGCATGGCTGTTGAGCCACGTTGGGCTCAGGCAGTTGTGGTGGAAGGATAGGGGTGCCCCCAGCACTCTGGAAGAGGAGGCCTGTGCTGGCCAGCAGCCACCTTATTTGGCCCCAATGGTGGGGCCAGTTTGGAGCCCCCTTTGCAGCCCAGCATCCCCAGAGCACACTTGGCTCCCTGGAGGAGATTGCCAGGGATCCAGAAGGGGATGCTCAGCGAGCCACAGATGGCTCACTGAACCCGCATTGCCAAGCCCGGTTCTATCCTATGAAATAGCACTTGCAGGCTTTGTGACACTTTGGGATGTGTTATTTTGCATAATCACATATACTGTAATCCCACCTGAACTGCTACCTGCCACATTCCCCTATGTAGGGGACTAGCATGGACATCAAGCACTGAGAGGGGGTGAGGCCATTTCAGCATAGTTGCTCACCTGACTCCCCTTTTTGTGAAGTTTGTTTTGTGGAGGGCCTGGTACAAAGCATATGACCTCAGGTGATTTTCTTCTGTGGTACAGTACCAATAAGGACTTAACTGATTAATTCATTTTAATTGGCTTGGACAAAATGAAACATTGATCGTAATTTCCAGTCTGTTTACTCTTTGCTGGAAGTGGTTTTCAGGAACAGGTCTTCCACTGCTGCTTTCACTTGGCACTGAAAAACTAACTTCTAGAGTGGGCAGGATGAAACTACCTCTCAAAAGTCTACAGAAAGTGCTAGGGACCTAGCAGAACATGGTATCAGTCGCATTTAATGCTACAGTACTCCTTGAGGCAGGAACCATTCTCTTTCTTCTTGTAGAGTGCCCTGTATGTGGTTTATGCTGCTATTAACTAATAATGATAGTGCTGTGAATGGTTTGAGTCAGTTTTCACTAGCAGCTAAACAGGGGTTAACGGAAAGTGTAACACATCAGAACACCATTCCAGGGCCCACAAATTTTAAGGCTCAGCGTTCTGGGGCCCCTAAAAATGCAACAATGGTGTGGAATACAGCATTCCAGTTTGTTCCCACTTAATTTAACGCAGGGCCATAACTAGGGTGGGACGATGCCTTGGGTGCCAAATTTCAGAGGGTGCCCAGCAGTTTAGAGGGAACATTGGCTGGGTGCCCTCTAAAATTCGCCCTAGTTATGGCCCTGCATGGTGGGGACAACGGGAGGCTGCTTCACCAAGTGCCACTTCATGGGCAGCTTTGTCTGCGGGGCCACACTGGATGTTTCTGTCTCTGATCTGGCCACTCTGTGGCTCCTCTGGGACAGGACTGGTCCTGTGCTGGTGAGCTCTGTGTCCTGACAGTGGCCTGGGGGTAAGAGTGGGTCAGCAAGGGTCACCCACACTGCAGCCTGCTGCTGGGACCTGGTGGCCGAGCACCCCAGGCCAAGAGCCAGTGCCCTTTCCTCCTATCCATAGATCCCTCACCCCCCACTGATCCCACCAGCTCCCTGCTCCCCTCCCCGCCCCATAGAACCCCCTGCTCCATGGATCCCACTAACCCCCCCCACTAATCTCCTACCACCCTGCTCCATATATCCTCCCACCAGCCCCATAGACTCCCACTTGCCATCCCCTCCTGTGCCAGCCTGCCTCGCCTCTCAGACCCCCACCTTATCCCAGGGGCCACTCCACTGCCCTGCCTCATAAACCCCTCACCAGTGCCCCCACCACCTCTCTATGCCACCCCACCAGCTGCTTACCCCAACTCCCCTTCTCACCCAAAAGACGACCCCATCAGCTCCCCCACCTTGCCCATAGACCCCCACTTCACCGTAAGGGCTACCTCCCACCAGCCCCCACACTGCACTGCCTCACAGACCCCCCACCTTGTCCCAGGGGACTTGGGGAAGCTAGCCAGGGGAAACGAGGAGTTTTGTGGCACTTTTAAGAGTAATAAATGTATTTATTACATGAGCTTTCATGGGAGAAAATCCCACTTTGTCAGATGCTTTGATTTTCTGTTACAATGACCTGATCCTATGACTTACATTTCCCTACATTTATTTTCCTCCCATTTTGTAAGTTCTGCCATCTTCAAAGCATCTGTCAAAGTGAGATTTTCTCCCACGAAAGCTCATGCAATAAATAAATTTGTTAGTATTTAAAAGTGCTGCCAGACTCTTTGTTCGTATTTACATTTGTAAGTGATGCAGCAAGCCCAGAGGTGCAGCAGACACAGGACCCCTCCCTGCTCACTCCACTCCCAGCCAATCTGGCAGTTCCACGCCATGCTCTCTCTGCCCACCGCCACCTTGCAGTTGCTGCTCCTGGCCTCCCTGCTGCTGCTGCTTGCCCCGCTTCTCAGGGAGTCCAAGAGCCCAAAGGGGAAGCACAAGGTTTTGCGCCAGCGATAGGTGGTGGTGGACATAGTGAGCCAAAGACCGAGGGTGGGCATGGAGGAGTCTGGAGCAGCATGAGTCACTGGAGCAGGGGTCAGGATGGGGGGGCTGGGGAGGGGTGCGGGGCATGGGGACAAGGAGACTGGGTAGGGGCAGGTGGAGGCTGGGTAGTGATGGAGGGGACTATGAAGGGCTGACGTGGGGACTAGGTGGGGGGGCTGGGGAGGGATGGAGGAGGTTGGGGGGCTGGAATGGGGGCTAGGGACAGAGGGAGCTGGGGAGGTGTGGAAGGGGTTGGGGGACTGAAGGGGGGGTGGAGTGGGGGAATGGTGACAAGGGGGCTGGAGAGGTGTGGAGGGGGTTGGGGGGCTGAAGGGGGTGGGGTGAAGACTGGAGGGTGGGGGGTTAGGAAGGTGGGAGTGGGGGCTTGGGGGCACAAAGCTCAGGGATTGGGGATGGGGGCTGAGGAGGACATGGGGAAAGAGGGGTCTGATGTGGGCATTAATGGACAAGGTTGGGGTAATGTGGATTTGAGACTGCGCTTCATTTGTGAGGAAGGAGCTGGTGGGACTCAGCAGTTTGTTTTGCACTCATGTTATAACTGGGACCCCCACATGCATGAAGAGGCCTGGACAATATGGGAAGGGGGCCTGGGGATTAGGAGGGTTCGGGGGCCCATCAAATTAACGACTGCAGCTAAATGATTCTCAACCATAGTTGAAGGGCAAAGCAATTGGCTACATTTCTGGCTGAGTAATTTTCCTAGTGGAGACAAACATGCAAAATGCATTACCACATACTCTCTACCCTTATTGTGTATGGTGCAAATTTATATCAGTTTTAAATCCATGAAGATTCGGTGTTTCTTGTTGTGACTGTCTAAGCAGTTATTGGTGGATAATTTTCCTTCTCCTTAGTCTGATGTGTATCAATCTACTCAGGTCTTTAAAAATGCATCTTCCCGCTCTTTTAACCAAAATAGGAACAAGAGTATTCAAATATACAAATATCATGGAGTCAGTTCACCAAGTGCTGGAATGTAGTAGCCACCTTTCGTGTGAACTGTAGCAACTGTTCTACAGTGCTATTTGGCACTGAGAAGTAGGAATGGAATAGGCTTAAACAAGACCAAAACTCGTACCCATTTAATTTGAAAGTTACAGGGGTCTCCCAACATTTAAAAATGCCAGCAGTCTTCCCTGTTCCCAACTCCATTTGAAACAGAAACAGTAGATGGGCTATATTCATGACTTAAATATATTTTTCCTCTGTGGTTTTAGGGCATTGCAGATTCTAGTAGTAATGACTCTCTTATGAAATAACACTAAGTAATTATCAAAAATGATTTGCAGAAACCATCTAAAGCAGTAAAATTAAACCAACAAATACATTCACATAAAAAAAAATTTGCACTGTATAAAGCAAATTCCCCTTTTCACAGTGTACTCGCAGCTGACAATATCAGAATATACAGCCAAACAACCATCAAAGACAAGCTGGTTTTAACTTTTGCAGATGCCAGCATAAAGCATGATATGAGGACTAGAGGCTTTCAACAAATGATTGGGGGGAGAAGACCTAAACATTTTGATGAAACTCTGGAACAGCTGGCACAAATCTTCCTCTTGAGTAAGTTCCATGGAGAAAAAAGAAAATTGGATGATAACAAATACCTTACATTTCCATAAGGCCTTTCAACTCAAAGGAATTCATAGTTTTGATATACAAATGTCATGGAGTCAGTTCACCAAGTGCTGGAATGTAGTAGCCACCTTTCGTGTGAACTGTAGCAACTGTTCTACAGTGCTATTTGGCACTGAGAAGTAGGAATGGAATAGGCTTAAATGAGGCATAAGTTTTCATTGTGAGAAGCTGAGAGAAAATATGGCCAAACTACAAAACCAAAATACTAATATATAGTTTAAAGAGTTAACTGTTGATTAAAGCCCCATTCTGCCACTCCTTCTTGTGCTGAGCTGTAACTCAGTTCCACTGAACTCAGCAGTGACTATTACTCAACCTAAGGAATGGAGAATAGTGTTCTGTCTGTACAGACAAACTTTAAGGGTGGATCCAACTGCCTCAGTGGGTCCTGAAATTTCTACAATACAGCTTACAGCTGGAGCCAAATGTTTGGATGCTGTCATAGAATCTAACAATAGTCTTTTTTTTTTCCCCATCACAATGGGTAATTTTGCTTCCCCACCTCCCTGCTAATTGCTATACTCCACTGCTTGAATCCTAACAGCTTTGATTTGCTGTGACAGTCTGACCTGATGGTATGACTTGCGCCACCCTGCATTTGTTTTGCTCCCACGCTATGAGTTCCTCGTCTGCTAGCGTCTGATGAAGTGGGATTTTTCTCCCATGAAAGTCCTTTTGTTAGATAAATTTGGATTTTTTTTGTCCCCCCCCCCCCCGAACTAGACTAACATGGCTACCCCTTTGGAACATGTTAGAAAAAGTTACTCTGGCCTGCTAAGTTCAGCCCTCTTTACTGGGGAAATTACTCAGAATCCTGTACCTAAAATAATTAATTTTTTTCCTCTTCAGTACACCACCCACCCCAGTTAACTCACATGCACTTCAGACAGATTAGATAGCTAATTGCTTACCTTAATAATAATAGAAATCCCTTTAAATATGAAACAAATTATAAATAATAGTGCCTGGAACAAAATGCACTTCCCAGTTCATGCAATTTCATTTCCCAGTGGTGGACTACAGTCCTGAGGACAAAGGCCCACTGGGAAATGATTACCCCAAATTTAAGAGCCCACAACTCCTGTACAGGGAGGCAAAAGGGACCCTAAGTTAGTTGTTAGTAACCATAACCACTGTAGTTACTGCTGAAGTGCTCTATTGAGGCATAAACAAATCCAAAATTAACAAAGATGAGGTAACTTTAGTACCTTAAGTGGTGATTTATATATTGATATTCCTCTCTGGCTATGCCTACATCAGGGAAAATTAGTTCAAACTTGCTAACCTGAACTAACCTTGGGCTAGTTTTAACTAACAGCAGACTTTTTAGTTTGAACTAACCGTGTGTTCTAGGTCGAACTAACGCTTAGTTTGAACTAGAACGTGTGGTTCATTCGAACTAATGCCTTAGTTCCAACTTCTTAAGTTTGGGCTAAGGCTTAGTTTGTGTCTTGCCCGTGCTCAGTTCGAACTAAGTGTGAAAGTCCAAACTAAGCCCGGTACGAACTAGTTTGGACTAAGCTTTCCCTAGTCCGAACTAAGAAATTTCTTAGTTCGGACTAGGAAAAGCCTAGTGTAGCCAGGAGCTAGATTTAGTCCAGACTAAGTCTCCTTAGTTCAGACTAAGTTGCCAGTGTAGACAGTCTCTGAGTATTGTAGTATTAGTATATAACTTAGTCTTTTTTTTTTTTCTCTTCCCTAGCATGAATAAACCACTGCTTCTAAATGATATGGCTTGATCCTGCACTATTTTAGGTCAGTTTCCCATTGACTTGAATGGGAGCAAGATCAAGCCCTTCAAATCTTAAATCTAAAGTCCTTTACAATATTCTTTTTTAAAAACTCTAATTGATTTTCTGCTACAGAGTTAAGTTTGTAAACAATTGCTTCAAGAGGCACCAAAACTGAAAGACTAGGTTAGCAAAGACTGCACCAAATGCAAGACAGGAAAATGTAGCTCCAACCTCAAAGGCTATGTTCTACATTAGGCAAAGTTAGTTTGAACTCATTAGTTCGAACTAATAAGTTCGAGATTAGTTCGAACTAACCTCAAACTTATTAGTTGGAATTAACAATGTGGACTAGTTCAAACTAACACTAATTTGAGCTGGTCCACTTTTTTGGTTATAAATACCTGCCCTTAGTTCGAGCTTATTAAGATGAATTAAGGGTTAGTTCTGGTCTCCACTGTGCTTAGCGCGAACTAAGCGATAAGTTCGAACTAACTGGTGGTAGTTATTAGTTTGAACTAAACACTCATCAACTCAAAACTAAGGAGTTCCTTAAGACTCCTTAATTTGAACTAACTTGCCAGTGTAGACATACCCAAAGAGTGTGAGAGGATGTAATGATAATATAAGCATGCTGACAGATCGTATTGCAGGAGATCCTGGTCCAGGAAGATTGTGGGATCTGAAAGACTGCTGGTGGTTATAGATTGTTATATTTTTAGTGGTCGGGTTTTTTTTTTTCTTTGCAATTTAGGTCAGTGGTTCCCAGCCTGTGGTCTGTGTACCACTGGTGGTCCATGAGGGCATTGCAGGTGGTCCATGGGGGGGAGAGAGAATTTCTGCAGGTAAATGTACTGTGACGAGTGCAATATGTTTGTGAGTGAGCAGAGTAACCTATTAGAAATAGCTGCATTTTTAATACCCCTTGATGTACAAGTTTGACTCTTGTCAGCGATAGGCTACTTTAAAATGGCTTGCTTACATGGTGGCTCTCAAAAACTTGTGAGGACGATGTAGTGGTCCATATAAAGGAAAAGGCTGGGAACCACTGATCTAGGTGTCATCCTGATAGGTGCACATGGGTTAGTGTTATGCATTCATCTTGATTCCAGAGATATACTGGACTTATTAACAACGCTACCCTTAGAATAACATTAGCATACTAATTTTTATTACCGGCTATGGACAGCATATCTTGGTATTATTTAACTAGATGGACTTAGTTGGTTGGCTTAATTGAAGTAATATTTGAAATGGTGGGGCATGCACTTACACAGTGAGTTTGAAAACACATTTAGAAGAATTTTTTCTCACCTGTGTTGTTAAAAAAGGAGCACAAAAAGGTGATATTTTTAAATTTTTACTTCCCTCCCATATTTTTAAACAATTTGATTACTTTGCACACATCATTGATCTTGGAGAATGAAACTAGATGACTCTTATGTCAGCACTAGTTTCAATTGCAGCCTCTCACATGCTAGTAAGATGCAGAAATGTTTGGGTTACAAACACTTGAAGGGAAGATTTGTATACTAAAATCCTTCAAGATTATCAGTGCAATTTGCAAAATCTTCCACGAAGGCATTACAGTTAACACTCCAGGTAAGAATGTATTTTGTTCCCTGAGCCTTCAAAACTTAAGTTGATTTCCTGGAAGAGTGCTAATTCCACTGCATTTTACAGTGTGCTTTGGGCCTTAGCTACTGTGAGGCTTGCCACTGGTGTTGGAGGCAGCAGTAGCACACAGAAAGTAGCTCTTCCGTGATGACAGCACCCAGATTCACCTAATCTCACCTTATCAACTGCATCTATTGGGCCAATTTCTCTACTGGTTGTCACCACGTATGGGCAGTTATATCTTTGCAAAATGGGCATAAAACATTAATCCATCAGGCTAATATTTTGTGTTTTGGCTAAGCTCCAAAAGGGTAACTGTGCTGGTCTAGTTCAGCAAAACAAGCAAGGAGTCCAGTGGCACTGAAAGACTAATTAATTAATTTATTGCATGAGCTTTCTTGGAAGAAAGTGAAGTGGGATTTTCTCCCATGAAAGCTCATGCAATAAATAAATCCGTTTGTCTTTCAGTGCCACAGGACTTCTTGTGTGTTTTGGCTTGTCATTTATGCCTGTGTAAGTCAGAAGACTGAAGCCGCCTTTCCTTAGTAAGAAAGATTTGCCTTTGGGCTAATGAGAGTAGCAATGGGCACCAAGTGTTACAGAACTCTTCAGGAATACTTACTTCATCTTTGCTGTGACTCCTCTATATAAGTGGCTTTCACATGCTCAATTTGGCATGCTCAGAGTACCACAACATAGCAGAAGATACTATCTCTATGTATGAAAAGATGTAGAAAAGTCTTTTTAGTGTACTGAGTTTATTGAATTTATAGGTGTATATTTTATATTTTTTATCACTCCTAGCACCATGGGGTTAAAGCTTGATTCCACTGAGGTCAATGACAAAACTTGTATTGACTTCAGCAGAACCAGGATTTCACTCATAGTATCTAGGCACCATATCACAATTCAAGACAGCACCGAGTGCTTTAGATGGGGAGAGAGAATTCAAATGTTATACCAGCATGAGATCATGTTGTTATGGTGCAATTGTACAGCAAACCCATGGAGACAGAGGAATATAAGCTCCATGTATAATTTTAGCATTATTCCCTGTCCTTTGATTATTACCACTTTAGCTTACTTGACTGCAGTATTTTTAAGGAATTTTACATTTTTTACTTTACTGTAGTAATGTTTAAAGGATGCACATTCTGCTTGATCCTTGTAATTATTTCTAGGGTCTGGTCCAGGTCAAATTAAAACCATATCCCATTATTACCATGCAGTCATACATTGCTGGGAGATGGCATCCAAACAGAGAACAGTATTTGCTGTTTTCTCCCTCCTTTTTCAAAGTGCTTCAACAAATAAAGTGAATTCTGTGTGTGGAAAAATGGGACAAATTAATCCCTAGTATAAAGACCTTGACATCAAAGAAGATAACATGGAAGATGCAGAGAGAGAATAACATGCTTAACTTCACTGGCTTCAACCTGATCTGTAAAGTTCAGTTGCAGTTAAAATCATTATTAATAAACTGGCCATTATCCATCAGCACACCAGTGAGGAAATACAAAAGCAAAATGAAGATCACCTACTTCATGGGATGAATTCTCACATACTGAGATATCTCTAGGGATAACCTTCAAACTTCTGAATACTTATCTAAATCAAGCCACCTTCTCTTTTGAGGATTCTCCATTCCTGATATTATGTACTGGTTTTCCAAATAAAACAAAGAGTTTGCCATGCCTGTTACTAATGCCAAGTATTTACACTGACCTGTTTCCATCACTTATTCAGAACACACTTTTCAAGCCACCTGAACGTAGTGCACAACAGGTGGATGGTCTTGATCATAAACATGACAATCTTTTTTCCCCTTGACGATGCTGCAGTTGTGGATGCATCTGTAGCTGTTGCCATTTTAGTGATGTGTGTATGGTGATGGCAGTTGAAGCTGAGAGGCTATCTATCACATTGAGAAAAGGATTCTTCATGAACACAAATCCCAGGGCACCAGAGCAGCACTTAACAGCCCTGACTGTATTGAGTGGGAGGGAGATAACTGAATAAAAGGCCAGATAAGGAATGATTCAACTGGAAAAACTATTAAAAGATTAATTTATTGTATTCTATCCATTTATATTTAAATTTCATTTTGGTAGAGGGAATACAGAATTATATTCATTTTAACCAACAAAGCCTTAAGCCCTTACATCCCTTTATTAGAGTGATGCCATATGTGTAGTTTGGAAGAGAGCAAAAAAGCAAGGTACAGTGGAATATTTCTGATCTCTGAGAAAAAGAAAAAGTGAGACACATTTCAACTTTTTCCATTTGTTGTTGACCACAGTCCTGGCCCTTTAAAACACAGGATGCATTATCATGGAGACAAGTTCCATCAGCTAAAGTTAAGTTACTAAGATATCCCCTTCCTAAAGCACTGAAGGAATTTGAAAAGGCTAGTATTCTATGTGAATTATATGTTAAATGAAACATTTTTTTTTTTTCTTTTAAGACTAGCAATGGAATTATCCATGGCACACATTCTCTGTCTTCCAAGAATGATATATTAACATTATGATTATAGATATTCAATTTCAGATTATTATTTATTTGTATGATATTTCCTAGTGGTTCCAAATGATATTGGGGCACCATTGTGCTAGGTCCTATCCAGAAACATGGTGGTAATGGTTTTTGCATGCCACAAAAAGTGAGAAATGAATAATTTCCCAAGGTTCATGCTGAAAATCTGTTCAGCGACTGGAATTCTGAGGTATGTTTTCTGTACCTTAGTCCAGTGCCTGAAGAGATCTAAAAATCTGAGCGTGCATTGCCAATCCCTGGGCTAAGCCATATTGAGGCTTTGTTCCTGCAAGACACAATTCACCTTTTGTACAGTGTTGTGTAAACTTACGGTGCTTTCTATTTACAGTTTGGCCAGAAAAGAACTGCTTCTCTTTTCAGAATGTTTTTAGATGAAATACAACCATTCCAAACAAGAATGAATCCAAAGAGGAATAGCCTTTATAATAGTGAATTACAAACCAGAAGATGGATAATGAATTACCATATGATAGAACTGGAAAGGATGGAGTCACATCCTAACCATTCCTTCAAGACTTACTGAACATCATGCTATAAAGTCTACTCTGCATTTTATATACTACTGATATGTTCAGCTGGACTGTCTTCTCTGCCATTCCACCACCAAGCTTCATGATAGTACCAATAATAAATGACATTCTCTGTGTTTAATAAGCCCCATCCTTCATGTCCATGATGACTGGCATGAGGCCACACTTGCTTTCTCTGGTCTTGTTTCAAGCTCTAATTTTTTTTATTAGGTCTTGCTGCTTTAACTTTTCAAGTTTGCCAGTGATTTAAACTCTCAATGATCTTACAATCTTGCCAGACTTTTTCTATTTAAAACCAAGTTTACTAGCCAAGAGGGTTTTCCCAAACACTTGGGATTCTAATTATATTCTCTGCACTCAAAAGCGCAACACAGCAAGTCTCATTTAAAAAAAAAAAAGTCTTTATTGCACTGTCATGTTTTGCATTTCTTTTCTTTGAACTATTTTATGTCAGATGTCTGTCACTTAGGATGGGATTTTCAAAAGTGCTTTGTTTTATCATTGTCTTCAATAAGGACAGAATTAGGGCAGTGCTGAGTGCTTCTGAAAAGCCCACTTTCATCTTTCACTGAAATTGAACAAATTTCACACGTGCAACAGTAGGTAGTGAACATAGTTTACCCTGTTACCTTTCCTTTAAAAGTGACCATATGATCACAGAAAAGACATCTACTATGAAAGTATAATAGCTACAAAAAGCACTTATTTACATCAGTTTCAGCACTGCAATGCAGATTGCAATTAAGAAGTTTCTGGTGTGGTAAGACTAATAATATAGCTGGAATGCAAACACATGATTTCCACGAGAATTTCATTCCATATGGGTTTCCCACTCCATTCTAACTAAGAATTAATTGCAGCTCTAAAGAAGATTTGATTGTGTCTATAAAGAAAAAAAAACCATTTCACTACTGAGGAATTTTTAATGACTTTGGTTTAAAATTTTCTCTCTTTACATTGTTCTAGTTGAGAGAGTGCTTTGATCAAGTTTTGGGTTATATAATTTATTAGAGTAAAGGGAAGAGGATAACCTTCAGATGTCATCTGTGGTGAAATGCTGATTTTAAAAATGTTAAATGTTTGCAGACTAAAGGCATGTTTGGCTGGGAGGGCCAAAAAGAATAAACAAAATGTGACATGTTATTTATCCGCTAGTAAAATACACAACAAAAGTAAATATAAATCATATTTTATAATGTCTTAATCAAAACACAGGCATACGTGTTCTGTAACTAACCTCATTGTGGTGCTATCTGGCCATATCATATATAATATGAATACATATGCAGCTGGCTTTAAGATTGTCAGTACAGCAATTTTGTTAAATCCTTATAGCTTCTTAATATATACAATGTAAATCCTGTGAAGGACATTTGTATATCCCTTTTGACATATGTCATAGACTTCACTATCCTGTTGTAGTTCTGTAGATTACAGTGGCTTTGGGACACATGGTAAGGCTGTAGGATATAAAAGATTCCCTTTCCACAACATAGGAATGATGCTGCTTCACTTATGGGGGCACATGTGCCCTCAAAATCTGCCATCTCAATTCAGTTGTAGATACAAAGCTGAGTACTTGAACCTGTAACTACCTGGCTGCAGGGTCTGATAATGTAATTAGAAGTAATAGTGTTAAGATTTTCACTGGTAATTAATTTTGTGAGTGCAAAAATCAAATCTGGTTGAAAATGTTATGTGAAAACAGTATACTAGTATCTAGAAAGCATGATGAAACATCTGTAAGGAAAAGGAAGGCAGAATCAGTGTATTGGAGAATTGCCATACTGACACCGGTTAAACCTTTTCAACTAATAATAAAAATATCCCTTTTAAGACCTAACTTGTATTTGACTGGCATGACACTTTCAATAAATGCTAATGAATTAGAGTTGATGTGAATAGCTGTATTCTTCGGCGTTCAACTGAAAAACCATCAATCAGTGTAATTGAATTGCTACTTCATAGAAATAAAATAATTTAAAAAGTTGCTGTTTTGGTCAGGTAAGTAAAATACAAAAACTGGGAATACCAAAGTAATTGAGAGAAGGGCACATACTAATATGCAAAGCTTGGCAGTTCAGCACTATCACTATGCAAATATCAGTATTATAAGAAGCCAAGGGATTCACACCACAAACATTACCATGCATTGTCCCAAGCGTCTCCTTGGTAGTAGAATCCATCTGTAACAAAGTGGTTCCTAAGAGGGTTATTATAATAGTTTACACTGCTGCCATCCACTTCTTTAAGGCTGAAATTGTTCTGGGCAGAGTGGGAAGCATCCTACCCATCCTTATGGGCCAGATCCAACTGCATGAAGTGATGCCAGTTTACATCAGTTAAGAATCTAGCTTTATGTATAAATCTAATAGCATGATTTCAAGAGTAGATCAACATTAAGCTACTTAATGCCTCCTTTAAACTCCCTAAATGCAACAGGGCACAGATGTAGGATGAAATGAAAGTGATTTATTTTTCTACCCCATCATCTATGAAACAAGAGGAAAAAGATGTTAAAAAAAATCCAGCAGCATTATAATACAGTAAAACAAGGACCTACGTGTGCTTAGCGGATACAGGAAAGTAGCCATATCCACACAGTTCAATGATATCAGCTGAAAACAAGGTAAAAAATTTAAGGAAAATATGTAGGATCATAGGAATTGCCAGAGTGCAGGGGTCAGCAACCCCAAAAATATGAAGAGCCATTTTAAAAAATTCCTTCAATAACCAAATGTTTTGAGAGTTATGGGTGCAACCTCCTGGTAGGAGGTGGGGGAGCTCGTTCAGGGTGCCTGCTGCAGGGTCATCTAGCAAGAGGGGAGTGGAGAGAGCCTGGAACCAGGAGTGGGTACCCTGCAGGGTACCGTGGTGGTGCGAGGAGCCTGGCATGGGCCACCCACAGGGTCCCCTGGTGGCAGGGGTTGGAGCTAGGTAGCCTGGAGCCTCAAGAAAACAGCCAAAGCGCCTCATGCAGCTCTGGAGCTGCAGGCTGCAGACCCCTTCTGTAGTGATCAGACTTGATGTCTAGCTTGTCTAGTATCCCATATCTGACTTTGGCTATTTCCCAGTGCTTCAGGGGAAGGAGCAAGAACCCTAAAGCAAACAGAAGTGGGCTAATCTGTCTCCTGTGAAGGTATCCTCCTGGTCTCTAGTAGCTGGAGACCAGCTTGTACCCTGAAGTCTGAGATTCAGCATCCATTCCAAAACTATCATTAAGATAATTCTTTATATAAATGTCTAATCTTTCTTTGAATCTTCCTAAATTCTTGGCCTCATGGCTGAGTGAGTTCCACAGTCTGTCTCGGCACTGTGTAGAAGTGTTTCTGTTTATTGCTTTTTAAATTGCCAACTTTCAGTTTCACTGAATGGCTGCTTATTCTTTTGCTATGAGAGGGAAACAGGAGTTCCTGCTCTATCTATTTTATTATTTTTCAATACTTTTATCATGTCTCTTCTTATTTACCTTATTGTTAAATTAAAAATCCCAGTCTTTTCCATCTGTGTGTGAGAGGTTTCCACATCTCTGGTCATTCTTTCACACTCTTCTCTAATTCTGTAATAATTTTATTGATAGGGTGTCCTGTACTCCACACAGTATTTCAGATACTGCTGTATTATTAACATATATAAAGACATAATATCCTCAATTCCATTTTTAACAAGCTCTAACATTTTGCTTGCTTTTTAAAAACATAACTGAACATCAGGCAGAAGTCTTAATTGAAGCCCAGGTCCCTTTTCTCAGTTGATAAAGTTGATTTAGAATTCTGTAAGGTTTATAGGTAGTTTCATTTTTTCCCCCCATCCAGTGCATATAACTTTTATACTTATCAACACTGAACCTTTTCTGCCATTATGTTGCCCCTTCACCTTCCTTGTTTTAATCTCTTGGAAGTTTCTCAGTCCTCTTTTAATCATAGAATCATAGGGTTGGAAGGGACCCCATGAGGTCATCTAGTCCAACCCCCTGCCAAAAAAAGCAGGGCCACTCCCATTAGATCATCCCAGTCAGTGTTTTGTCCAGCTGGGACTTGAACACCTCCAGAGATGGAGATTCCACCACCTCCCTAGGCAACTTATTCCAATGCTTCACCACTCGCCTAGTAAGGAAGTTTTTCCTAATATCCAGCCTGGACCGCCCAGCTGTAACTTGAAACCATTGCTTCTCGTTCTGCCCTCTGTTACTACCGAGAACAGTTGAGCTCCCTCCTCCTTGGAGCAACCCTTCAAGTAGTTGAAGGTTGCTATCAAATCCCCCCTCAGTCTTCTCTTCTGCAGGCTAAATAAGCCTAGTTCCTTCAGTCTTTCTTCATAGGGCTTGTGCTCCAGCCCTTTGATCATTTTGGTTGCCCTCCTCTGGACTCTCTCTAATTTGTCCATGTCCTTTTTGTAGTGGGGAGCCCAAAACTGGACACAGTATTCCAGATGTGGCCTCACTAGTGCAGAATAGAGGGGAATGATCACATCCCTTGATCTGCTGGTAACACTTCTTCTGATGCAGCCCAGTATGCCATTGGCCTTTTTGGCAGCAAGAGCACACTGCTGACTCATATCCAGCTTCCCATCCACCATGACTCCCAGGTCCTTTTCTCCAGTGCTGCTATTTAGCTGATCACTCCCCAGCCTGTAGCAGTACATGGGGTTTTTTCGTCCCAAGTACAGGATTTTACACTTATCCTTGTTGAACCTCATGAGATTCCTCTTGGCCCACTGCTCCAATTTGTCTAGGTCTCCCTGAATCCTGTCCCTGCCCTCTAGGGTGTCTACCGTTCCCCCCAGTTTGGTATCATCTGCAAACTTACTAAGTGTGCAATCTATCCCATCATCCAGATCATTAATGAAAACATTGAACAGAACTGGCCCCAGGACCGACCCCTGGGGCACACCACTTGTTACTGCCTGCCAACTTGACATGGAGCCATTGATTCCTACACGCTGAAACCGTTGTTCTAGCCAGTTTTCTATCCACCTTACAGTCCATGCATCTAACCCATACTTCCTTAATTTGCCAATGAGAATGCTGTGGGAAACCGTATCAAAAGCCTTGCTAAAGTCAAGGTATATGACATCAACGGCTCTTCCCGCATCCACAAATCCAGTCATCTCATCATAGAAGGCGATGAGGTTGGTCAGGCATGATTTACCCTTGGTAAATCCATGCTGACTATTCCTGATTACTCTACGTTCCTCCAAGTGTTTCAGGATGGATTCTTTGAGAAGCTGCTCCATGATTTTTCCAGGGATTGAGGTGAGGCTGACAGGTCTGTAATTCCCTGGATCGTCCTTTTTGCCTTTCTTGAAGATAGGTACTATATTTGCTTTTTTCCAGTCCTCTGGCACCTCCCCTGTTCGCCACGAGTTTTCAAAGATAATGGCCAACGGTACTGCTATCTCATCAGCCAGCTCCCTCAGCACCCTCGGATGCAGTTCATCCGGCCCCATGGACTTGTGCACATCTAGTTTCTTTAAGCAGTCCCTAACCTGACCTACTGTCACCAAGGGCCTCTCTTCTTCTCCCCAGTCCCCCGTACCTAGTGTAGTGGGCTGGGAGCTGACCTTGCTTGTGAAAACTGAACTAAAAAAAGCATTGAGCACTTCAGCTTTTTCCTCATCCTCTGTCACGAGGATGCCTGCCCCATTCAGTAAGGGACCTACACCATCCCTGATCCTCTTCTTGTTATTGATATACTTGTAGAACCCCTTCCTGTTATCCTTCACATCCCTTGCTAGTCGCAACTCCATTTGTCCTTTGGCCTTTCTGATTTTATCCCTGCAGTCCCGAGCAATGTCTTTATATGCCTCCTTAGTCATCTGTCCTAGCTTCCACTTCCTGTAAGCGTCCTTTTTATGCTTCAGCTCAGTGCAGAGCTCTCTGTTAAGCCACAGTGGGCGCCTTCCACATTTGCTGTGCTTTCTCCTTATCGGAATTGTATCTTCTTGTGCCCTTAGCAGGGTTTCTTTAAAATGCACCCAACTCTCTTGGACACCTTTCCCCTTCAGATCAGCCTCCCAAGGGATCCTGCCCATCAGTTCCCTGAGGGAGACAAAATCTGCTTTTCTGAAGTCCAGGGTCTGTGTTTTGCTTCTTTCCTTCTTTCCTTTAATCATCAACTTGAACTCAATCATTTCATGGTCACTGCTACCCAGGCTGCCATTGACTTCTACTTCCCTGATAAATTCTTCTCTATTTGTGAGCAGCAGATCGAGAGGCGCAAGGCCCCTCGTTGGTTGCTCCAGCATTTGTACCAGGAAGTTGTCCTCAACACTCTCCAGAAACTTCCTGGATTGCCTGTGCACTGCTGTATTGGCCTTCCAGCAGATGTCAGGGTAATTGAAGTCCCCCATGAGAACCAGGGCCTGTGCTCTAGAAACTTCTGTTAGTTGTACACAGAATGCCTCATCCACTTCCTCCTTCTGATCTGGTGGTCTGTAGCAGACACCTACCACAACATCCCCCTTGTTGCTCTCCCCTCTAAACTTAACCCACAGACTTTCAACTGGCTTGTTTCCACTTTCATAATGAAGCTCTGAGCAGTCATAGAGCTCCTTTACATATAGTGCTACTCCTCCCCCTTTCCTTCCCTGCCTGTCCTTCCTGAACAGTTTATACCCATCTCTTGCAGAGCTCCAGTCATGCAAACTATTCCACCACGTCTCTGTTATCCCAATCATGTCATAGTTCTTTGTCTGCGCCAGTACTACCAATTCCTCCTGCTTGTTTCCCAGGCTCCTTGCATTTGTGTATAGGCACCTAAGATACCCAGCTGATTGCCCTACTTTCCCATTTTGATTTTCAATTCTATTGTATCTACCTCCCTGGATTTTCTTTTGGTGTTGACCTCCCCCACCTGCCTCAGGCATTAGGGCTTCATTAGAGCATCTAAGAAAGTTATTTGATTCCCCCTGCATGTTCCAACTATCCTCTCTTCTATCCTTGTAGTTACAGTCCCGGCACCCCCCAAGTTCCATCCCATCCCCCTGGTCTCCCACATAGTCACTTACCTGTGGGCTTTGGTCTCCTTCCCCCTTCAGACCTAGTTTAAAGCCCTCCTCACTAGGTCAGCCAGTCTGCGTCCAAATACGCTCTTCCCCTTCCTCGAAAGATGGAGTCCATCTCTGCCTAGCAGTCCTTCTTCCTGAAACAGCAACCCATGGTCGAGGAAGCCAAAGCCCTCCTGACGACACCATCTTCGCAGCCAAACGTTCATCTCCAGGATGCATCTGTCTCTGCTCAGGCCTCTACCCTTGACCGGAAGAATCGAGGAGAACACCACCTGTGCTCCAAACTCCTTCACCCGCGCTCCCAGAGCCCTGAAGTCACCTTTGATCTGCCGAGGATCACCTCTCGCAGTATCATTGGTTCCTACATGGATGAGAAGCATGGGGTAGTAGTCAGAGGGGCGGATGATTCTCGACAATCCCTCCGTAACGTCTCGGATGCGGGCACCTGGCAGGCAGCATACTTCTCGAGAGATCTTGTCAGGGCGACAGATGGGTGCCTCCGTCCCCCTCAGAAGTGAGTCCCCAACCACCACAACTCTACGTTTCCTCCTAGCTGTGGTGGCTGTGATCCTCCCAGCCTCGGGGGTGCATGGCCTCTCCTCTTCCACCTCCTTCACCGTCTCTAGCACCGCATAACGATTCTTCACCACAACAGAGGGTGGGTTGTGGGCAGGGGTGGAGCACTGCCTACCGCCAGAGGTAACCAGCTGCCAGTGTCCTCCCCCTGCCACAGGCTCCCCATCCAGCTCCAGTGTTGTGGCAGTAGTCTCTGGTACCTGGTCAGTGCCCTCCTTCTTGCACTTCTCCTCGTGGATGCTGTCGAGGAACTTCTCCAGGGTGTGGATACTCCTAAGCCGAGACACCTCCTCCTGTAGCTCTCCCATCTGCCTCCTGAGAGATTCCACCAGCAGGCACCTGTCACATCGATTCATCTCCCCAGCCTGATCGTTGGAGACAGGGAACTGCAGGCTGCAGTCCCTGCAAGTCCACACCAGGGTCTGGGTAGAGATATCTATGGTCAGGATGTCTGTCTGGCTACAGGCACAGGTGGAGGAGACAGAAGGGGTGCTGGCAGCAGTGCGGCTCCTCTTCACCATCGTGGTTTCACAAACTCCTTCCCTCTCAAACTCCCCTGTTCGCAAGCTCCCTCTGGTCGCTCAGCCACTGGCTTTTAA
>ML681966.1:57432156-57456799 GCA_007922195.1 Podocnemis expansa | reverse complement strand
AGAAACAACTAACAGAAGTCAGCTGTAAGGGAAAAGTCAAACAGACAAACACACACAGTTAGCAAACCCTCACCCAGCAACACTCTGTCCCTTGCTGCTTTCAGCTAGGGGATCGCCTTCACCTCCTTCTCAGGGCTTCACAAACTCCTTCCCTCTCAAACTCCCCTGTTTGCTGTCCCCTGTTCGCAAGCTCTTTTGTACTTGACTTGTTGAGAATTGAAGAATGTTACATCTATTAGAGCCCAATACAGGAAAACACAAAAAAGTAATATTGTGCAAAAGCAAAACTGTTCCTGTACAACAGCCCAAAGGATATGAACTGGCTTCTTAGTTCTTCCCCATTTATACCATATGAAGACCTGATTTACAATCCAGCCTCTTTTGTGTATTCATAGCTTTGTATCTGCAAATTTATATTTCATGCCCTTGCATTGGAAGAGTATTATTTGTGTGTGTGTACTTCTCAAGTGCTATCACATGCAGACACAGTATCTGTCCAAAAGATGCTGTGTGAATAACTGATATTTCATTTTACTAGCAGTATCAACAAACAAGCCCTTTTTGATTTAATCAAAACTGAAATATTTTTGAATTTTTGGCAGATCAGAAGTTAGAGAAATTTTATTTCTGGTCAAATGGTACATTTTGTTTTGGGCTTTTTTTTTTTTTCTTTTAACAAAAACAAAAGAAATGAAGGGCTGTGTTCACAAAAAGAGAAGTGGAAATATGCCCTCTTACAATGTTCAGCTCAGTGGTAAGGGCACCCAGCAGGGATATAACAGATTAGACCAGTGGTTCTGAAACTTTTGCAAGTTGTGACACACTTGGTAGCATATTGCAATCCTACAGGACACACCAGCCCACTCTCGTAGGCCAAATCCAGCCATTTCCCTGGTTCTCTGTGACACACTTAGTTATGTGGCAACGCAGCAATGTGAACCAATGCAGTGGTTGAGAACTACTGGATTAGAAGTCAAATCCTTGTTCTGGGAATAGGATTTGAAGCTGTTGTTTCTACACCCCACCCCCCAGGTGAATGCCCTAACTACCAAATTATGGGATATCCTGTAGGAGGGGTTCTCAAGAGCTCATGTTCCACTTTATATAAAATTGGGCTAGAGAGGAGGAGAATGATAGTGATGCTGTAGTTTAGTGGTTAAGGCACTCTGTAGGGTGCCCAATAAGAGTCTCATTCTCTACTCCAATGAATTTATGCAAGATGGAATAACTGAATAGAAGAGATTGAAAGCCCTCCAATCCACACTACTCTAAGGCCTGGGAGGTATGGACTCATCTGGGAGGTGAAAGAACTGATGTCAAGTCCGTGTGTTAATGTGAAGATTTGAAATGGTTAGGGTACATGTCAGTTAGGAGCCCAAACCAATGGATTATAATGGCTCAGTCACCATTATCTTGTGAATGGCACCCAAATCTTGTAAGTCTAGTCTGAAAAATCAAAACATTTTGGAAATATCTAAATGGTTCATTCTGATACTTCAGAAACTTTTTCTTTTGACTGAAATAACTTGCCAAATTAGTGAAATGTTTTAGTAAACCTGAATTCAGAATTTTTGACAAAAAATCACTTTTATCGAAAAACACTCTTTGCTTTTGGCTCTACTAAGCTTCTTAGGAAGTTAAAAGGCTTGAGCAAATAAGAAAGTTCTCAAAGTTTTTGGTTTCTTTGGTCAGGGACTGTGAATCTTTTGGTTTAGCAGCTATGATTTGATGTAAGGGAGGACAGAGTAGTGTGTAGAGTATTAAATGACTTCTAAATTCTATGGTAAATTGCATGGTTACTAGAGATTATAATTAACTATGATTTATATTGCAATGACACTTAAGGCTTGTCAGAAATCAAGACATATTACACTAGGCACAGTACATACATAGAAGAAAAAGGTGGTCCCTGCTCCTAGAGTTTAACATTTGATTGTTTTGGATCAACATTGTGCAACTGAATACTCTCACTTTAAGGTTGTTTGGATCTGGATAGGAGTATAAATAGACTAAAGCCACAATAATGTCAACAAACTGTAAAGAGGTATGTTCTTATTCATTAAAAATTAAAGTCTCTGCTGAGCTTCATTTACTACCCTTCCACAGTGGGGATGACAGTTTCTAATACCTGCTTTCATTTTCTGTCATTGGTGCAGAAAACAAAAACTGACCTGACTGACTTTCTAGACTGCTTTTGTTCTCCTTTCTTCCCTTGTTTTGGCTATTTCTCAGACATTTCCTAGCATGGAATTTTAGCTCCTGTCTTCCCCCCCACCCCGCAAATTAATCTGCTGCATATCAAACAGACAGTATTTTACAGAATCTTGTTAATGAATATAAAAGTTGCTGCTTCTGCTACTTCCATGGCCATCTATAATGAGTGAGTGTGAGGGGGACTTGATAGCTAGGCACAATCTTAACATAAGCCTGTTAAGAAAACTGCATAAGTGCTTGTTGTTAACTGTTTGGAGACTGTTCATAAATTCCCTCTCTAAAGCACACAGACATGAAAGCAGGACAGTACCTGCACTGTCGTGGGTTTGAGAAGAGGGAACAGATGTGGAGAATCACTATGTTCTGAATGCTATTGCTCTGCCGAATTTGGAGTGAACATTTAAACTGTGACTGAGAACTGGCCCCTGGACAGGTTTCTGGGTGATGATGTATTTGAATGTGGATTTCAAATATGGGACCAGAAATTCCTTGTCTTGATCATATAATGCACCAGTAGAAATATGCCTAATACCACTATAGCTTGTTATGAATCCATTTGTGTGTGTGTCTGTGTACACGTACGTACACACACACACACACACACACACACACACACACACACAGTGCCCTTAACTGCACCCACACTGAGCGTTGTATCAGTACAGCTGTAGCAGTACAAAAAAACCACTCCTCACAACTGACACGATTATAGCATACAAAACCGTGTAGCTAGTGTAGTTGTGATCTGGATTTGCCCCTTACTGTACAAGATATACTTCATACACAGTGTAATATGTTACATGACACGTGCAGAAGACAAATGGTACATTGTATAATTAACTACATTGTAGTGAGGACTGTGTGGCCTCCCTCACAGAGGGACACGCAGAAACCTGCATCTACCACTTATTGGGTAGAGCTAGGACACCCATGCTAACACCTCCTGGAAGCAGAAGAGTGAGACTGGAAGGGGAATTATAAAAGACATGTCCTCTTGTTCAGCTGGGCTGAAGCTGCTGGAGGGAAACAACATCTCTCCACAGTTACTGGTGCCCAAGCTTGACTGATGCAGCACTGAGGACCCAGAGGAGCTGCCTGGGATACTTGGGAGCTGATGGAACTACCTGCTTCCTGGGTTGCTGAGGAGCTTGTGGGGTTTCTGCTTGCTGTCTACACAGGGGTGATGGACAATAACCCAGAAGTCCAGATACCCCAGGGAGGCAATGTAGGAAGTAGCTCAGGGAAGCCAGACTGCTGTCAAATTGGCCTGATGCTAGGTCTGCGTGCTTCAGTTGGAACCCCTTCTGACCAAGTGGCAGAACCCCCCATCACTGTTAAGGCTATGGGCTGGGACCCGGTGGAGTAAGGTGCAGCCAAGTCTTCCTCGTCTGTTGCCGACTCCACCACTAGAGTGGCAGCTACTTCATCATAGGGCAGGAGGCCTGATCGATGGCTCTGTCCTGCCACAAGGCCAGAGCTCCTGAGCTTGCTTTTTTCTTGCTTTTTCCCTGAAGGGACAGATAGACTGCTTGCCATCTTTGCCTTGCCCGAGCGCCCAAGTTTATCAATGCTAATTCATCCTTTTGAACTTTTGTACCCACAGAAGCACCATAGTAAAGGAGCATGGCCTCCTGCTCAGATGGAAAGGGAAGGACGAACCCAACACTACACATACATGAGGCATCATATGGGTCAGACTGTAGCAGGCTCCTGTGTGAATGTATGGGGGTAAGAGTGCACAAGAAGACTCCCTTCTGTGTGGTCTATATAAGTGTCTTCCCACAAAGGTAGTCTGAGAAGGAGGTGGTAAGATTGTTGCCCTTCTCTCTGCTCCACTCCATGAGAGCAGCAGACTGAATAGTTTCTCTGTGAACCTCACCAATCTGGAGGAATTATTCTTCTGGACTATAGAATCCCTCCCTGAGCTGCCCATGGGTTAGTGCAGTTCTACACAGCTTCCTATTCAGTCATTTGTTACAGCTTAATGTCCCAGTTAGGCTTTGTGTGTGTAAACTATATGAGCAATACGTACTTTATGTAAAATAACAGGTTATTTTAGTCAGATTTTAAAAATCAGGTGAAATTGTGTTTTTTGTGGGTGAAAAAGTCAAACCTGTGTCTTTTAAAATGAAAATTTCTGGGTATATTTGTATGAGAGTTTTGTTTCTCAGCTATTTGCATTTGTTACTGCAATGAGTAGATAGTTACTTAGATCAATATTTCTCAGTGACTGGTTTGTGGACTAGCACTGATCCCAAAGATCTCCCTGGCACAGTTTAGAAAGACAGCAAGCTGGTATCAAAAAGGTTCAGAAACACTGTCTTAGACTAGTTCCAAAGAGGCAGCTGGGTTAGTCTAGTTCAGCAAAACAAGCAAGGAGTCCTGTGGCACTTGAAGACTAACAAATATATTTATCACGTGAGCTTCCATGGGAGAAAATCCCAGTTCTCCCACAAAAGCTCATGTGATAAATAAATTTTGTTAGTGTTTTAAGTGCTACAGGACTCCTTGCTTGTTTTGTCTTAGATTAATCACTTTCCAACAAAAGGTGGTTGCAACAGCAGTTGTTTGTCATGTGATCTCTATATATAGTGCCTATTCAATCAGCAGAGAACTTTGAGATCCGTTTGGATGAAAAGTCATAGTGTAACTTATTAGTCTAAGAGGGACAAGGGAAACTCAGTAGCCATGAATAGTTGGTGCAAGATTTATCCTGTTATAAAAACAAACACATTCACTCTAAAAATCAGGTGGGGTAGCAAAACAGCTCTATCTGTACTGCAGAAGGCATAGTTGGAGACAATTTTCAAGTACCGTAAGAAAGTATTCTAACTTTCTTAGCCATGTGCAAGATTAATGCTGATTTTCATCAGGGGCTCTTAACCTTTTAAGAGGACTATTGAAGAAACAAATATTAGGGGTGATATTTCAGGAATTTAGGAAATCTGGCTATTTTTTTTCTGCTGCTGCTGCTGCTGCATGATCACCTCCTATTATATAGTTTGTCTAATATCTTGACTTACTGGATTTTAAATATTTGTCATAGGCACTTCTTTTTTTAATTTTATAAATACCCGCAAGGCAGAAGCAGTTCACAGAAGTTAAGGGGGAGGGGTCAGGAGGAAAGAGTAGAGAGAGTGCTTTAAAATAATTTATCAGGCCTAGTCTCCACTAGTGGTTTACACTCAGCCTTTAGTAGGTTGTGACACGCTTGGCAGCATATCATGACCCTACAGGATGCACCAGTCCATTTCTCTCAGCAGAATCCAGCCATCTCCCCGGCTCTCCATACCACACTTAAGGTACGTCTACTCTTACAAGTTATTTCAAATTGAGGTTTAATTCAAAATAACTTATTCCTTGGCCAAGGAGGCATTTTATTATATTGAATTAAGCATTCCTTAATTCAAAATAAGGAACTGCTAAGTCAATATAATAAAGCTTCCTGAAGTGTCGCTTACTTCAAAGTTATTAGTTCGAATTAAGCCATTTGAAGCTGCAGAATAGGCTTAATTCAAACTAATTTCCCTATTCTTTTGCCTGCCTTCCCCTATTTTGAATTAGTCTAGTGAAGAGACTCTACTTTGAATTAGTAAAGCCCGCTTTATTTCAACTTAGAGAGTTTTCACTGTCCCCCTAATTCAAAATAATAACTTGAATTTAAATTCAAAGTAGTTATTTTGAGTTAACTACTTAAAATTAATTTTGTAAGTGTAGACATAGCCTGTTACTGCAGTGTGGTGACACAGTGGTTGAGAACACTGCTGCCAAAATTCAGTGACAGTTGACAGGCATTACACTCTCATCGACTTTGACTTTCTTTTAGCTTAGTGTCTGCACTGCAGTGTGTTGATGGGAAATGTCACTATGCTGCTTGTGGGAGTGGTTTTATTAAGTCAATTCTGGGATCAACTGAGTGTGTCTTTACTGACTACTCAGTCAATCCAGAAGAATCCATCTGATAGTGGCAAATAGGCTGCCATCAGTGTAGACATACTCTCAGTGATAGCATCTCTTGGTGATTAAGAGTCTGTTAATTGGCTTCAAAGTTGTTCCCTAAAGTTCTGGGCAGGGTGGTTTGGGTTCATATACAAAGTTTTGAGGTTGGTTGGGCTGAGTGGGGGAGAAAAGGATGCTGTTTATGGGACACAGAAGCCCATCCCTGAATAAAAACTGAATGAAACAACCTTATTCTTAGCAAATGATCTGGCTGACAGGGATGTTTAAGCTACACATGCACATTCTTAGCAAATATGCATATACAATATGCATTAGGGAAGACCACAAATGCATTAAAATTCATAATTGGAGGAATTCAAATGTTTGCAAAATACAAATTTCCTGTCAGTTTTTCATAACAAAAAAAATAAGTGCTTTCTGTCACAACTCAGCTAGTAGACACCAACAGAACTGAGGATTTTTGCAACACTTAGTGTCTATGGACATAAATGTTTTGACACCAGATCCTTACTTATGCTCAAGCTAGCCAGAGTCCAAAGTGCATGAAAAAATGGATCAACAATTGGTGCAACAGCTGAGCAAAAGCAGATTGGATATGCAGATATGGGGAATTCTTTGGCAGACATTTTCCATCTCACAAACTTATTTTTGTTATCAGTGCCTTAATCTTTCCGGTGTGGTCAGAAATCTCTTTCCAAAATCTAAAGTCAAATTCTACAACCCTGGGTCATGGCAAGAAACCGTGACTGTTCTTTGGAGTGGAGTGTTGGAGGCTGTGGGGAGAATGCCAGCAGATAAGTAAGGGTTTGGGGTGGGTTTTTTTCACTCTTGCCTGCTCTGTGCTCTTTCTGAAGGCTTCTCCTTCAAGATGCTGTGAAGCACCCAACTGATGGTGTAGAATCCAGGCAACTGACTCTGATATTTTGAAGTGTTTCTTAGGTGGGGTGGGGTAAAGTGCAGCACACCTACCCTGCTGGGACCAAGAACATGCAGGACTCTGGGTAATTTTATTTCTCAACCAATGGTGTGCAACCTAGTAGCCTGCCCACATCACTTGAGACACAATGATCTATATTCTAAAATATGTAAGGTAGCAGGTCCTGTATATCTCTGAATTCTGTGGCTCTAGATTTTCGCCACTTCTCAGTTTTGGTATCAAATACACTCTCTCTTCATTGACCTTTATATCCTAATGTGTAGCATTAATTTAATCCCACACTTTTCCCTGGGTAACTTAAGGAGTTGGAAGAATCAATTCTGAGAAAAAGTTAAACCTCAAACCAAACATCAAAATGGACCAGAAATCAAAAGGCTTGGCTGAATGCCCACTCCCAAGCCTTCCTGATTGCATACAACCAAACTATGCCGGTATCCATTTTAGGTGTAAGCAAGTCTAGTAAACTTGCTCTGCTGCTGGCTATTTTCAAATCTTTTAGGCTACGTTTACATCAGAAACAGTTGTTAGTTCAAACTAATAAGTTTTGAGGTTAGTTTGAACTAACCTCCAATTTATTAATTGGAATTAGCAACACAGATTAGTTCAAACTAACGTTAGTTCAAACTAGTCCACATTGTTACTTTGAACTAACTGCCCTTAGTTCAAGTCTACATCATGCTTAGTTTGAACTAATCTGTGGTACTTGTTTGAACTAAGTATTCATTATTTTGAACTAAGGAATTTCTTAGTTCAAACTAATGAAAGGCTAATGTAGACTGGGACAAATTAAGTTCACATTAAGCCTCCATAATTCAAACTAAATTGCGAGTGTCGACATAGCCTTAGAATTTTGGAGATTCTTCTGGAGGGGAAAGGAGAGCTGTGCATTCTGAAATACCTTGGGCCTCATCAAGCTGATAAGCGCTTGAGACTTCAACAGATTATTTAATTAGAGCCCTTAAAGAAGGTGTTGGAGCAGAATGATTATTACAGTAACCTGCTGTTACCAACACGTAACCTGTTTCCCTTAAGTGTAAGACTTTTTTTGCTACCCTTTGTTGGGGTGTTGCTACAGATAAATAGTGGGTGAGCCCTGGCCCCCACCGGCCACTGGGGCCCCAATCTATTCCCTTCTTCCCCCCCCCCCCGGCACCTCTTTCCCACCCCCCCCCCCCCCCCAGCAGCTCTCCGAGCCCTTCCTTAATCCGTGGTCCCATGCTGGCCCCTGCTGCCCCAGGCCAACCCACTCCCTGTGCCCTTTCCCTGAAGGGCTGGTGTGTCTGCCCCGGACTCACCCCCCCCACTCCCCTACCTGGCTGCTGGGGGAGAGTGGGGCCATGGCAGCAGATGAGGCCCCCAGCCGGACCCTGCTCTGAGCATGCTAAGAGCAGGGTCGGGCCAGGGCAGGAGTTTTAGAAACTCTCAGCCCCAGCCTGAGGCAGACTCTGTCTTCCAGCCAGGTACAGGCCGCGGCCCAGCAGCATTCCCCGCACTGGGGCGCGGTGGTGCACTCCCGTGCAGTTTAGTGACAGGCTACTTAGGGGCTGGCCCTGAGTTTAGGGGGGCTGAAGCCCCCTAAGCCTCCCCCCCCCCCCAGCGACACCACTCTCCTTTGTTAACAAAAGCAAATGTTCCCAAGGGATGGTGCATCCCACACTCCTGCTTTTGTATTCAAATGAGAGTTGAAAGTGATCACAGCTCCTCTAGACCAAGATAGCCTGTGCTGGAATGCAGCAAATACATTAAACGTCTTTTACTAGTACGTATTCCATTGCAGTATGAACCTTAGGAGAGGAGGCACTTTTTAATTCCCTGAATCCAAATCAGGTCACTATAGTCTTGCTTCTTCTAATTCACAAGTTTCCTCTGAGCCCTGAATGTTCCTACTCTCTTAAACAAGTTAATGGCTAGTCAACTGCATGAGTCTCATTGTCTGGCTGGTGAGTCTTGCCCACATACATAGGGTTTGCTTGATCACCATATTAGGGTTTGGGAAGGAATTTTCCCACCGGGGCAGATTGGCAGAATCCCAGGGTTTTGTGTGTTTTTGTTTTTGTTTTTGTTCCTCTGTTGCACAAGGCATGGGTCACTTGCCAGTGGATTCTCTTTACATTGAAGTCTTTAAACAATGATTTGAGGACTTCAATAGCTCAGTCATAGGTTAAGGGTCTATTACAGAAGTGGGCGAGTGAGATTCTGTGGCCTGTGTTGTGCAGGAGGTCAGAAGAGATTATTATATTGGTCACTTCTGACCTTAAAGTCTGAATCTATAAGTCTTCTTAGTCCTTTTTTTTGGTTCACATTATTTCTTCTTCATCCAAATGACACAGAAGATATTATCTTTTTGAACAGAGAATTAGACAGTCTACACTAAAATGGTAGACTCACAAACAGAAAAACCATAAGCTACTACAAAAAGGCTCTATCCATTTAAAGCAAAAGTATCTTAGCGTCAGCTGATTGTGATGGGAGCACACTTAGAACGCAATTTCCTGTTCTTTCACAATATTTCTGCCATTATTACTAAAGGTGGCGAGGGAGAAAAGTGTTCAGATGATCTTTCTGGTTTCAGAGAAAGGGAGATAAGGGTCACCTGAGAGAAGAATAAAGTCAGGAAGAGAGAATTCTAGTTGGTTTAGGAGAAGGATGAGAAGCAGATAAGTGGCAGAGAAGGAAGATGGAGACTTCGGTAGCTTTAGAAAAAAAGTTTGGATAAGCCTCAGACTTGTAAGAAATGATCTGATCTGTACTGGATTTCCAAATTCATTATCCCTAATTATATTGTAGGTACCAAGCCAGCATATGTATGTTGTTGTGCATCAGTAATTTCTACTCTGCCTTGTTGAAGCTGCAGAGTCAACATCATGTAATGCCCCTCTTCCCCACCATCTCCCTCTTTCATGTTATCTTTACACCCCATCTGGGGGTGTCACTGTCTCTTCCCAGTGAGGTGTTCTCTCTCCAGTTTTACAGCATTTGAGATTTTTTTTTTGTACTGGGGAGGGTAATTAATGGGAGCTCTCTCTGTCTCTCTCTTACTCTTCTTTGCCCCCCCCCTTGCAACCCTTTGGGAGATGTCTTTTCTCTTTTCCTTGCCCCTCATTCATTTTTCTCAGAAGGAAAAGTGTTAAATGGATCGATAGCCATCCTTATCTCATATTGGCAGGTGCATCCAAAACAAAATGTGTAAAGTTCTGGGCTGTTTCAACCCTAGATTTGGTTCAAGCCCATCTTTATCCAACACCATCTTATCTCATGTGGTGAGGACCCTGGTCTTGTGCTGCAAAGCGTCAAAAAAAAAAATCTATTGAAAAAGTAGCAGACCGAAGGAATTCAGACTCTCTAAACAGTATTAAAATAAGCATAATCCGAATGCAAGAGCTAACAACGGTAAAGATATTGAAGGCCACATAACGTCATGTTGCTTCTATGACTTTTGTAGTGAATGCTGTTTGTATCTCCTTGACCAGAAATACACAAAAGGCAATCTTTATCACATTCATGTTTATTTAGGTACTTATGTCCCTGTGCATGTGTTGTGATGGAATATGCTGTTTTAATGAGGAGCTTTTGGTTTGGGTTGCTGAACACAGTATCCTTGCCTTGAACCAAAATAAGAAACAGACAACACTGGATAGGATAGGTGGGGAAGTGGATATAATGTTATGATAGTATTCCATCAAATACAGCTTAAGCCAGTGGTACATACTAACTTTAGGATGGGGGTCAAAATTCAGCCCATGGGTGCTGCTGGGAGCTGCATTAGTCATAGCTGTCATCTTGGCTTGTGATCTCTGCCTCCCCACTACTATGTGTAGTTTGCAGAGATAACAACATCTTATTGTGTCAAACCAATGGTCCACTTAGCCTAGTATCTTGTCTTCCAACAGAGGCTCGTATGTGTGCTTTAGAGTGAATGAACAGAAAAGAGTAATTTATTGGGTGATCTATCCCAGACAGGAGAAGAAACTCTCTCTTAAATGGGGAGTCTGGAGGTATCATCATCATCATTAAAACTAGTCATTTGGGGAAACCTAGTGAAACAAAATGACAGTCTGTGCTCTTTCAAAGTGGCTGTGCAGCTTCCATTGAAGAGTAAGTTCCAGCAGATACAGGGGACTCTCTCACCCTTTCCTCAATATTAAAGGCCGTTCCTGAAATTCTGGCTCTGTTAAAGTCAATTTCAAAAGTCCCAGTGACTTCAGTGGTGCCAGAATATCAACTTGTGTGCATGATTTCATATAGTATTCTGTGTTTTTTTCATTGCTGATGCACCATCCATTAGAGGCCTCAAAGCACCTAAGACTGAATATGAATAAATAAAATCTCAAACACCTGTTAGGTAGTTGTTATATCTCCTTTTTACAGCTGAAGGAAATCAATGAGTCTTGTAGAGCTGGAAGTAGATTCCAGGCTGACTCCTGTGCTTTAGCTTCATGTTTATCCTTCCTTGCTTTCTTATCTGTAGTCTGGGTATATAACATTCAGGAATTAAACATTTTTCTTTTAAACATATAACTAGAAATTTCATTGCTGCTCTTCTTCTTCTCTCTGTGATCTTTACTCCACTTTCTGGTCTTCTCCCCACCCCTCAGTTTCTTTTCCTTTTCTCTCAGCTTCCATCCTCTTTCTCTTTCTTTCCATGCATCATTCTGCCCCCTCCACATTGCTCTTTCAGTCTTCTTCTATCCCCTGGTCCCCTCCCTGCTCTGAACTGCACTGAAATCTGCTCTCTGTTCTTTTCCATTTTCTTCTGTGTTCTTCATCTTACAATCCAGTCATGTCTTTTCCCCATTCCACTGTCCGGTAGGGGAATGCAACACAGTGATGCTGTCTCTCAGATGTGGGAAGGGACTTGTTTTGAAAATTCTTGGTGGCATGTACTGTTCCCTGAATATGGAAGAACGTTATCAGGACTCTTCAACTATGCAAGGAGTGAGGGACTGCTTGTCCTGTTCCTTCACAGACAGTCCTAATGGGGTAACAAACTGTTCCTTTAAACTGCTGGGCAGAGACTAGAAGATACTGGTTGCAGGCCTTGGGGACTTCCAGCAGTTTATGCCAGATTTCTTTTAGCTGTTCACTGTTTCAGAATTTCAAATGTTAGAAAAGGATAGTGTCTTCCTTGAACTGCCTGGCAGAGTGGCATCCTGATCTTGATCACAGCATTTGAGTGCTATTGCAATGTGAGAATTAAATGACAATCAGTAAAATTTTAAAACATTGATACCGAAAGTTAAGCTTCTCAGAAAAAGAGGTCTCTTTTCAGAGGTGTTTAGTGCTGCAAATTCATTTGCCAATGGGGCTAGAGCAGGCATGTGTTACCCAGGGGGAGGACTGAGGTACTACCAGTTCTTGAGTTTGGGGTTTAGACCCTGTTGAGGGGGTCTTTAAAATATATGGGGGAGGGAAACACACAATAAAGATGTGCAAGATGGCATGATGGTGTGCTGCAAATTTACCACTGAAGGTAGCACTGGCTCAGTAGGACTGGCTTCCAGAGTATTAGTTATAGCTATGAAGATTTTGTAGTAATAAAAGTTATACCCCTAGCACCATATCTCCATCCTTCTATTAAAGAATGGTATGTATCATACCAACAGCACTGCAGAGCACAGAATTCTTAAAACCCATAAATTGCTAATGTGAGATTGTTCCAATGAAAAGTTTTTTGATATCTTTTACATGCTAAAAAGTACTCAGGCCTGTTGACAAAGCAAAGAAATGGTGTCAAAAATAATTTTAAAACCTTTTGACCTGCAAGGTTTAAGAGAATTAGGCACAGATTCTTTGCTTTAAGCCTCTTGGTGACAAGAAATATGGTCTTATGCCAGCCAGTTTGATTGACAGTGGTGTTTGTAGTTTCAGTTGCTAATACAGTATGCTCCTTGTATATTCCTAGTGTGTAAATATAGAAGACTATTTGTCACCTGGGTTGATGGATTATACATAAGTGAGACAACATGGTTAAGATTCTAAAGCACAAATGAAAAATCACAAACTTTACATAACTCATAAAGGAATACTTAATACTCATAATGAAATATCCTTATTTTAATCAAGGAAAACTGTCAGAGTGTCAAATAAGCAAAGATTATGAATCTAACATCATGGTGGGCTTTTTAAAATTATCTATATAGTATCTACTTGCTACAAACCTGCATCAATGGTTTCTTGACAACCATAATAAAATGCATTGGAAAATTGATTATTTTAAGGGACTTATTGTAGGCAGCTGCTTTTATTTGTAAATGTCATGAATTTAATCAGTTTTCGATTCCATCCCTTCTAGTGGAATTTGTGGGTGAACATAAACCTCCATATAGGTACAAAAGCACACTTGTTTCGCTTTACACAAGTTGTGTTCAGTATTTTTGTGTCTCAAGTCTATTTTGTTTCTCAAAGCTCACTTATGGCAATTTCAAACCACTTATATTCATGTCTCATTGTGCAATAATTAAAATCTTGCTAGTGTTCTTAATGTCATGGTGTCTTTTTAAGTATGACCATGGCTGGTTTAGTAATTAATATTTTCTAAGAATTTAATTTTGTTGCCTTGAAAAAACAAGCTACATTACTATTGATTCTTTGGTTTAGGAAAAGAGAGTTTTCTATGGAAAGTGTATTATCACCTCTGAAAACATGCAGTAAAATTGGCATTTTCAGCATGCTGTTCTTATCTTTATTTGCTGATAGAGAAAGAATCCAGATTTTTTTTTTAACTTTAAATGAAAAGATATGGTTTGGTTCACATTACTCAGTCTTTAATAAAAACAATGCACAAGAATAAGGGACCATAGCACAATATCAAACATTTTAATGTTTTATTTAAAGAATGGCATCTTCAATTTAATTTAATGTCTAAAATTGAATGTTTTCATCCAACTTTGAATGGTGTAGATCTCAGTAAGTCTCTGTTAACCTCTGTAGTCCATAGTTAGGAAAATGTTGTATGGATGCCAAGGGGAACTTTGCATGAATATAAATTGTGGGATTTGGCCCTCGGAGAGAGCATTGTTTATGAACAGTTACCTTCATATAGCCCCATTCTGCATATAAAATTACAGCTGATGTCAATGACAATTTCATGAATATTTTGAGGGTAGGATATGGCACTTAAATATTACTTTGTTATTCTGAGATACTGCAGCAGAATATTGCTTTATAATGAAAACTCTACATGTTTATAATGTGGAGAGGTATGTGTAGCTGAGCTGTAGTATTTGACAAAGTAGAGGTTTAAACTCAGACGTTGCTAAAATAGATATAATTATTGATAGCAACACAGTTGAGAAGACGATCTTATTAGATTTCAATATTTTAAATTTTAATTAGTAAACAAAACATGGAAAAATATATCTACTGATATTATCTTTACATTAGTGGAAAAAAAAAAGGCTACAGCAAAACCTACACACACGTGGTTCTAAAATACAACTCAGTTCAACTGTATAGTTTAGTTTAAAACATTGGTAATCTTACCTGGATTATTTTAATTTGGGCTAATAGCTTTTTTCACATTTGTTGCACAGTTTTAGTCTTAAAATCTAAACTGGAATGTCAGATTGCTGCATTACTTGCATATCAGTTTGTATTTCTCACCTGTTCAGTGAAATGCTAGACAGTCATTTAAAAACAAGATTTAGAAGTCAGAGGTTAAATTTAATGCATAGTTTATTGATGCCATGCACCTAAAATATGAGACTATTCAGCATTTATTGAATACTCTCACACAGAAACAAAAATCTACAGAATGTTACCATAATAAGAATGGAGCATAAGTAAGAAAATACATATAATAAAGAGAATTAAATGAATCTTGGTTTCCTTTAGTGTAGAGTTTTTTTTTCTTGTTTCTTTTCTTTTTTTTGTGGGGGAGAGGGACTAGCCTTTTTTTTTCCTTTTCCTTTTCCTTAATATAACTATGATGTTGATGGCGAGGAATGTAACAGACTGAACAGCTAAGAAATATATGGTAAATGCAACAAAAAATAAACTGGCATTTTAATTTTTGGGGGATAGGAGGGCTGAGGAGATAAAATATTCAGATCAACCCTTATTTTTTTTTCTAATTTTTTCCCCCCGTCAGTATTGACAGAACTATTCATAGTCTACCCCAGCCTCCTGTGTATCACAGGACATTACATTTGTTAAATTTGTTAGTCTAAGTGCCATAGGACTCCTTGCCTGTTTTGCTGAACTAGACTAACATGGCTACCCTTTTGGAACTTGGCTACATTCATTGAGTTACTCAGGTCCTGAGTCCAGTAACTTGTGGTTTGACTAAAGAAGATCTTCCATAAGAGCATCAGTCTTGTTTTAAAGAGATCAAGAGAAGGGGAATGCACCAGTTTCCTTAGTAGTTTGTTTCAGTGATTAATCATTTTCACTGTTAAAAATTGAGGTCTTATCTCTAATTTGAATTTTTAGCATATGCTGTACAGCTGATGGGCAAAAGAGTGCTGGCTGTATCTTTTTTTTTATTGAAGCCCAAAGTAATTGATCTGTGAATAAATACTATTGACAGCATCAGAAACAATTGTGTTCCTTGACCACCAAAGAAAAGTGGCCTATTTTACACACACACGCAAAGATGTTGTGGGAGGGAATTAAGGAGCAATTTGCATAGCATTTTAAAGATATAAAGCACCTTATAAATGTGAAATGTTGGCTGGCAGCTAGACAGATGGGATTAAATAAAGAGGAGTAAAAGTGATACAAAAAGGCAGAATTAAAAACTGAAGGGCAATCCCTCCCCCACCCACCAAATGTGCCTACAGATTAATTTGACATAAAATAAAAATACATCTGGAAAAATACACAAGTGCTGCATAATAAGGAAAATACAGGATCACTGAAATACAGCTGGCTGTGGGTAGAGTGGCATCTAACAAACCAATCAGTACACAGCAGACAATAAAACAATGCTGCAGTAGAATGGCAAATATGATACAAGGACACCAGAGCAAGCCCTTGCTCTTCCCAACTGTGCAACAGATTCTCCCATAGCTGCACAGACCTGTGAAGATCTAGATTCCCTAGATGTTGTTAGTAAAAAAACCCCAAGATCTACACAAGCACAAAGCCGAGGCAGCTCTCTTTTCCCCAGATATGAAGACCAGGGAGCTTACAATTTGCACCTCATCCCTGTCATACAATCTACTGCCTCTGTCTCCCACATGCATAGTTCCAGTATCTCTTTTCCATGCACTAAAGAGTAGTTAGTTTGAGGGAAAAGGTATATTGGAGGAATATACTTTTCATTTCTTACCTAGTATCAAGATTTTTCACAGAACTTTAAGACCAATAGAAAACCCCTTCAAGATTTCATGAAAATGTTGTACCACAAGCAGTTAAAAACAGAACACCAAATCAGGCAGATTTATAGTTTCCCAGTTAAAATGGATCAAGCCTAGAATTCAGAAGGGAGAGCAAGGGATCATTAAAGAGCAAGTCAGATCTAAAATTAAAGTAGTAAATTTGAGTTAAAGCCAACAACAACAGAAAGGAATAGCTGTGGAGTTAACAATGTAAGGGTTTCAAAATATATGCCAACATGGGAAAGAAGGGAAGCAGGGCAAAAAGCTCATGATAATAGTACTTTTTAAGGAGCTCTATGCCATTTCCCTTAGGATGTGAGGGTGAGCTTGAAGGGAAACACTTGAGTGGGAAGGAAAATATTACAAGACAGGTTAGTAGTACGAGGACCCTGTTTAATGAAGAAGGAAGTGGGATGATACACTTGCCTAAATGCTGATTCTCATGATGAGTTTACGTTTTCAAATAAAGAAGCACAGCATAATTAGTCAAAGGTGGCTTGATGGAGACAGAGCCTCATTCTCCACTTTGTTAGACTGGTTTCTACATTGTTGTACTGAACTCGATGGAGTAACACCAATGTCAAAGCTGTGCACAGAGTGGAGACTCGTATCCAGGGATTGTACAGACTGGCAATATTTCATCTGCTTTGAGAAACTCATGGATATTTTTGACTATGTTCACACTGGCAAATTACTCTGGACTAAGCAAATTTGGCTCATGGCCACACTAGGTTTCCTTAGTTCGAACTAAGGAACTCTAAGTCTGAACTAGTTATTACCCCTGGTTAGTCCAAACTAGGCATGGTGTAGCAGTGGACTAACCTTTTTTTGGACTTATGTGTTAGTTCAAACTAGAACAGGCGGTTAGTTCAAACTTAGAAGTGTGAAGTTAGTTCAAACTAAGCTCAAACTTCTCAGTTTGGATTAAGAAGTCTAAACTAATTGTGGCTGCTGTAGACATAGCCTTTGAATACTTGTCTTTGTACTAGGTTTTTTTTGGGGGGAGAGGGCGATGTGGTTGGATTGTATAAACTATTAGGTTTTTTGCACCTGAGACTCCAGGATAGGATGGAATTCTGAAGTTTTTATCCTGACTTCAATTTCTGTTGATAATTGTGGAGAGCTGAGGCATCTACATAATTGGTGTTGAGCTTGCTGCTGAGGAAACCATCTCTGCCAAAAGGAGGTGAATGGGAAATAGAAGATATTACTGTCTGACATTGCTTCATTATATGTTGATCTTGAGTTGTTTAATGCAACATTGTGCATTAATTCACCACAATGCAAATGTCAGGACATCAGGCTGTGATTTTTCTGGCTCTTTGTGATGTCAGTTGACAATGAAGTGGTTCGCCATCTGCTAAAGGTTGAGTGCCAGTAATCCTGAGTACCAGAGGATGGTGTCGTAATTATTGCAATGTTGAAATAACAAATACACGTTTCCCAGAGAAAAATAAAATTCAAAAAGTAAATTTAAAAACCAGTGTGTGTTAGATTGAATGTTGTATTCCATGTTTATGTGATGATGTAAATTCATTACCATGGGAAACCCTCTGCATGTCATTACAATTGTAAGGCATCACTGGCCTGAATCATTTTGATATCTTATACCAGTTAACCTCTTCACACTGCCAAGGAAATAAATGTTTATCATAACAAAGGAACGATGGCTATTACTGCATTTTATGGCTCATCATTTTGCACATGTTGTTTTCACAAGAAAATAGCCAAATATACCCATAACACATCTAAATATTTATGAGCACTAGATGATTATACTTGGTTAAACAAGAAAGAAGTTAAGCTAAATATAAAATCAAAAATAATAATTACATATGGAATGGTAATTGTTCACTAATGTTGCCTCTCAAGTATTTTTTGCCCCAAATTTAGGTTTTATTTGAAGCTTGTTTTCCAAACCTTAGTAATTTATATATTCTCATGACATTTAAAAACAAACATTCAAAGCAAATCATTATTTAGTCTCTGAAGTGGTGGTTTCCTGCTGCTGAAGTTGAAGAGTTTATTTCACTTGATGACAAACAGTGAGGACTCTACTGTATATTGTGGAAGACTTTGCTTGTGTTCCATTTGTGTTCTTGTTGTGTTCCATTTATAATATACAGCTCTTATCAAAAGTAAAAAAACTACATTATAGTAGCCAACTAATTTAGCTAATATAAAGTAAACACTTCCCTGCTCAGCCAAGATGACCTTATGCCTGGTTGGGAGTATTTTGCATAAAATACCTCTTACCCAGTTGCAAGGTGTTGATCCTGCTGCGAAAGCGCTAAGTGGGTTTTGCTGATTTACTGAAATAGGTAATTAATTGCCCCAACCTAGTTACAAGAGAGAGGGAATTGCCATCTGGTAGAGAGGATCTAGGGTATAGACTGAACAGTCCTCACAGAGGAGTTATGTGGGCAACTAAACCTGGTTAGAAGTCTTGAGGCGATTTTTAGACTTCAAAACTCTTCCCAAGGTAAATCATTGTCTGTTTGTTCTGTTAGTAAAGCCCAGTCTCAAGAAAGTGAGTTTGGATCTTATAAACTGCTTGGATTGTGCTTGTAGAATAGTTTGGGAAAGGAGTCTGCTCAGAGACCGTTTCAGAGAAAGGTAAGTTTTAGTAAAACAAATTGACATGGTTTATGTGCAAGAATATTCACAAATGCTTTACAGTTAAATTTCCCCAGTTCTGTTCTCAAGCATGACTTCAATATTTCAGACATAATGTACATCAGGTATATGAGAAGCACTGCTGAGTAAATGGGCTGCTCTGTTTTGCTGTACCTGCTGAGGAGCTGCACCTCAAACTTTCTGCTGTGGGTGTTCCTACTTCATGGTTGGCCTTGGAAGGGGATGGACGCCTGTCTCTTCCCCAGCTCTTTTGTTGTTTCATCTATGTGTTTTTATGCTTCATAATGCTCAGTGTAATATTTAACTTTGAATTTCTCAGCAGTCCAAGGTTTGTTTAAAAAAGAAAAACAAAAATGAGCTATAATATGCTCCTAAGTGATTTTTTGTTAATCATGAAGAACTATAAAATTGACCTCACCTCCATCTTAATTTCATAAAATCTGCCTGAGAACTGACATTTAGTTGGCTTGTCCATTGTACAGGTTCAGAGGCTATTAGATTAAGAGCAGAAAAAAATAATTAGTCTGACCAACTAGATAACTAAGGCCATAAAATTTCTCCAAGTGATCCGTGCACGTAAGCCAGTAACGTGTTTGAATAACTGAGTGAAGTTTGCTAATAATGAATGGAAGTTCCTCTTTCTATTGATCGTATTAGGAAAAATCTCTATCCATGCTCGCCATTTGAGATGATGCTCACCAGCTAAATGGTTTTCAGAAAGGTGGGTATAGGAGCTTAATAGTTTTATAACATAATACAAAAATACTGTCCCATGGGCTGCTTAATCTGCTCCTGCTGTTTCTGATGCATCTTAAATCACACATAGAAGATATATTACTCAATATTCTGACACCAGCTTTTTGAAGGCAGGTTAAGATGTACTATATTTTGAGTATATAGGTGATAATACAACAAATGGAAAGGAGAATACTATTTTATATGAGAGGACTCCTATAAGCCTCTTATTAGTTGGCGTCCAAATAGCTTGATACATAAAGTAGTCTTTTTTTAGCCTGGAAAACCTGGGTTCTAATCCTCCCTTGAGGCCTATCTATATGGGAACAATATATTATGTTAGAAGTCATGCTAACTGCCAGGCTCTTAAACACAGCATCACCCTTATTTAGTAATGGTAAAATCACATCAGTTAGAGCAAATAAACTAGTAAGACAAAGTATTTGGTTCAAAAGTGAAAATGAGTTTGACCCCCACCTTCAGAAACATCCTTCCTTCAGTTTTGGTTCAGAAGTGCCAGGACACGGTCATGCTGCCTTGCATTAAAGGAAGAGTAAATGACTGCCTACTATTCAGGCTTTCTGGTGTAATAAAACAATTTTTTGCTTTTAGTGCAAAATGTATTTATTGATTACAAGTGCTTTCCACTAGCCTATGACAAACAGCATGGAGTCCTCGAGCATCTCTTTCCTCTAGGACTTTACCTGACCACATCTCACCTGAGGCAGTGCTTTTAGCTACCTCTGCCCTAATTAACATAACCTGAGTATGAGGAAGGACTAATTCTAGAAATGTTCTATCCTTCATTTTGGAATCTCTTGTCTAGACAAAAGAAGCTTGAATGCTTTCCGGCAGAACATTTTTCTATCAGAAGCTGTTGATTTGTTGCAATCTAAATATTCTGTGAGCATGTGTAAATTTCAATGAAATTTTGTTTAGGGGGGAAAACTTGAAATGGTGTTTTCTTATTAGGTTGATTTTTACTGAAATATTTTAATCTGACTTTTCATTTTGAAATTTCTAATTTAATATTTGTTTATATTTTAATCTAAAAAAAGCAACTAAGTCAAAAACAATTTTAAAAAATTAAAATCAAAATAAAAATGTCCTCATTACTTGGATAAGAAGTACTGAATGGTTCTATTTTTTAAAGACTGTGATAAACTTTGCACACAGCCAGTAGGCTAATTAGTTTGATCTAGATTTTCTTTTGCCAAACTATATGCTCTGAATATTCTTGGTTTTCCCAGTAGTTAGGCAATAGAGAATGGAAAATCAGTGAAATTACAAAATGAATCTCACTGACTGATTTGCTCAAACATTGGCCTGCATGGCAGTCTGAAAAAAATAAAATCAATCTCTAACACGTCATTTATATACTCAGGCTCGATTTATTTGAAACTATAGAGAAGTAAGGAAAAACACAGAGTTGTTTATTCTTGACAGTCATTGAGTTGGACTGGTGGTAGGCAAATAACAGATGGTTCAGTGCACTGCCAATTTTGAAAAGATGAAAAAATTCATTTTGAGTTGGACCAAAATTGGAAAGATTCAAAAATTTTTGCAAACTCAAATGTCAGACTTTTAATTTAATGGCAAACAAAATACTTAAGTCAACCTGTAGTGAAATATTGTTCATTGATCTCATGCTTTTAAAAATATTTTGATTTAAAAATACTAAAGAAAATTTGCAAAGCTGTTTGAACCGAAAAGAGATTTTGCTTAAAATTTTTTTCCAATTTTTGTGTTGTGCTTTTATTTGAATGTTTGGAAATATCTTAAATGAACAATTTAGAGAAATCTATATACATTTTGTGTAATATTTTTTGTGTTGCTGAATCAACACTTGTAATGTTTGGGGAAAAAAAAGGTTTCAGTGGAAAAGTGTAGCCCTGCTCCTAATCTGAACTGGTGGTTCTGTTTGTTGCTAAGGAAGGCAATAGATAGAGCTTTAAAGACTACTTTAAGTTTAGCTAAAGTGTAAACTTTAAGAAGTTTGGGGCAGAGAGTGCCTTTCTGTTAAATGTGTATGGTAACTAACATAATGTGGCCCTCATTGCTAATGGAATCTGTATGTGTGATCATAATAGAAATATTATTAATATTAATATTAATAGCATTACTAATAAGGAAGTGAGTGAATGTTGTTAATTAATTTTTAGAAAACAGAGAACTCTGCTTCTTGACAAGAAGCAGGGGATGTCACTCATGTTTATCTGTTAGCTTCATTTTTTTAAAACTTTTTTTTCATTAACTCTTTTGCCTTAAAACTAGAGAATAAACACAAACTCATAGACCCCAAGGTCAGAAGGGTCCAATATGATCATCTAGTCTGACCTCCCACCCACTCTTATAATAAACCTCTAACCTATGACTGAGTTACCAATGTCCTCAGCTCGTGGTTTAAAGACTTTAAAGTACAGAGAATCCACTAGCAAATGAACCATGCCCCATGCTACAGGGAAAAGTGAAAATCCCCCAGAGCTTTGTTGCAAATTTGCAGTTTAAGAATTCCTCATGATTCTGATGAATATCTTGATGATTCAGTCACTGTCTCTTTTGTGAAGGGGTTTGAAATGGCATTAGTCTTCCTCCTTTAACTTACATAAATTATACTAGATGATGATGATGATGTACCTACTTCTTTTGTTACTAGCTCTGAACTTGTCCTCTTGCTTCTTTGACCATGATATATTTGAAAATATTTAGCTGTTGTTAAAGGATACTTACTTTCTAAGCTCAGTCCTCTTTGGAAAAAACCCTCAGAAGCTGTGGGAAAACTTAGAGCTCTTAGGAGAATCTTTGAGATTTTTTTTTTACAAGTATGGGGGCAAAGCTGTTAAACTAGTCTAGCCCATTTTCCGGCCCAGGTGACTTCCCAGATACCAGATGAGGATGATTTATAGGCCGTAAATGGTTGCTTGCTGTTCAGTTCAAAATAGGTTTCTGGCTAGAATCCTGGCTCTACATCCCATATTTGGGACTTACTAGGATGAGAAGTACATTATATAGAAATAGCAACGTTGGGGAATTCATTTCCATCAATGTGTTTTATATTTTTCAAGGTATACTCCCAGTAAAATCTAAGGGGTGACTACTTATATTTGTTGATGTCAGTGTTTAAGGAGTTAACACAGGTATGAAGAACTCTGTGTACCAGCATGATCTTTATACAAATGTAGAAAGATTGTTCTTTTATGGGTCTCAAGAACTATAATAAAAAAAAGGTTAAAGATTGACATACAAGATGATCAGCCTAGGCTGAGCATCTCAATCTGACCCTTATTTTCTCTTTTTTCAATGTGGGGGGGAAAAACCCTCAAAACATTCCTTGTTCATTTTAGTTAGTTTAAAACAAGAGATAAACAAGAAGAGAAATTCAGAGAGCTTATTGGCCAAACTGAATCCTTAGCACTGACTTCAGCCACACTGCCTGTGGTGCAAGGTGCTATTCAGTGTGAGTAAGGGTCGGTCTGTCTGACAAAAAATCAGATTCAGATGTCAGGCAATGAAGTATGATGATTTAGGCCCCAGTTTATCAAATCTCTTAAGCACATGATTAACTGTAAGCACATCAATAGTTCCAATGACCTCAATGGGGTTATTCACCTGCTTGAAAAGCTGAGAGCATAAATGCTTTGCTGGAGCAGGGTCTCAGCTGACAGATGGAAGGGCACTTCCCATGAATAATGGGATCTGACCATACTGTGGAGATGGTGGAAAACTAGCTGGTTCAATGGAGGCCAGCTTTTTTCCAGTTTCATGTGTCTTTTCTTGGTAAGGAAACTTGTCTGCCAAAAAGCATGCATTCCTATATCCAGTGCTAGTAGCACGTGCTTGTACCATGGGCTCCCCCAGCTGTATATTTTGTATCCACCTGTTGCCTCCATGTACTTAATTTTTAAAACTTTCTGGGGCAGGAAATGTGTTTCCAGTATGTGCGTGCACATGCATATAGGACCCTGATTGGGGCCTGTAGGCGGTACTCTAGCTGTATATGAAGTATGCATTATAGTCTCTCTCCCTTAGCAATTCGGTGGGCAAGGTGTGTGTTCAGGTAGCATCATCCTTTGGCTGGACAAAAGCCAAAGCCAGCTGTGTTCTTGGTAGTCAGGGCAAAAAAGGGGATTCCTTCCTCCATGCACCCACCCTGCTCTTTGGCCCCGGAAAAGGAGTGTGGAGCCCTTTGGGAAGATAGACTTGGAGGGAAGCATGGAGGGGGAAGAGTCTCTTTCTTTCTCCTGTCTACCAAGAACACAGCTGGCTTTGGCTCTTCCACACAGTGTTAGGGTCCTTAGGGCCTCTCCCTCCAAACATCCATATAAGAGGCATTCACAATTAGTCCTTAAATTAGCTCGTAGGCATGTAATGAGACTTTAAATCCAGGGGATCATTTCTGCTTGGTTTATTGTTTTTCAGTGTGTATTTTGACACAGGTCTAACTAATCAAAGGTTTAATTTATTCTTGTAACTTGATTGTGTGTGTGTGTTTGTGAAGCTGGTTGGCATGTATCATAAAATTTGATTGATTGAATGGTTAATCCTTGAAGGCTTCCCTCTGAAATGTTGCCAAGACCAATGAGAGCTGAGGCTAGTAATTGCACATACGGATGTCACGAAAGTTAGCTACTCTCTCTGGATACAGAAATATACACACACAAATATACAGATAGAAAATGGATTGAAACCTTCATGTGATAAAGTGAAAGTGATGCACTGTCTCCTCTTCAGGTATTTAGTGATCTGAGTTTTGGGTTTCATCAGTGTAACTAAGAGAGCAAGCCCAAATTTAGTCCACTAGGGAAATGATCAGTGAACATAAAAGGCATATGCAAATAAG
>ML681966.1:57400231-57422708 GCA_007922195.1 Podocnemis expansa | reverse complement strand
ACACACACACACACACACACACACACACACACACACACACACACACAGTGTAATGCTAAGCATCTGACTTTTTTCATCCAGGAGCTGGCAGATCTGCCTGTCATTCAGTTCTTCTCTGTGTACTAACGCTGCCCTGTGCAAAATGGATTTCTGAGTGTTAACCATCATGTTCTTCTTTTCCAAAGGGTCTTCTGTAGGATTTCATTTGCAGAGCACAGAGGGCAATATCTAGGGTAATTCCAGGGCTTAGTGGCTGTGATCTTTTGTCAACTCTACTTGTGAGTGAAATTAAACTTGGTATGAGCACCTACAATCTGAGCTTGTGCAACACAATTCCTGGCCAATGAGTGGAAAATCATAAACCTGACAAGTATTTATGAGAGAGAAAAATGAGATGTCATAATATTACAGGAATATATTCATTAAATCTATCAATTTCTTAGAAACAGAGAATTCCCTCTTCAGTCAAAGGATTTGAGCAGGTTTATAAAGTCTGATATTCTTTTATGAGATGTAACTTTTCTATGCTAAAATGAGGTACGTTAAGATTCAGGTCAGTATTTTCAAGGAGAGTAAGCTACAAAAGGGGCTGAGCGTTGTAATTTAATAGTAGCCACTGTGTTTTTGACACACTATTGGGCAATATCTATGTATAAATTTGTAACAGCTGAAATCATATATCCCCAGTGGAAATATATCCGCATAAAAATATAATGAGCCAAGTTTTTAGCTGGTGTAAATCATAGATTTCAGTGAAATAATACTGATATACAATAGCTGAGGATCTGTTCCTGTATATTTTGCATCCAGATGTATGGTAAGACTGTCACAGGGATTCTAAAGGGACTAGCCAGACATTTCTCCTGTTTTAAACCTGCTGGAGGAGGCCAAGGAAATACGTTTGAAACTACATTTTCCTCCACATCCACCCCCTCAAGTAAGAAACCTGGAAATCTCATGTAGCTCAAGGACCTTGCTGATCATTGTGCATTTATGTTGGACAATGATCCTCAAAGTATCTCATGCACTCAGTTGTTCAAGATTTTGTTACCCCTTATAACATAGCACTCTAATTTCTGTCTATACGACAGTTGTTAATTATTCTAACCAATAGGCTTCATCTTTAGCAGCAAATATCAGAGTATATTAGACAATGTAGTGGTAAAAACCACCGAGTCTTGTGTGGACTATAACTTCCAATCTTACTACCAGCAATACAGCTGCACTTTTGCTGAATTTGTAGAATAAAGTTTGCTATTGTTAAACAAAGTTTTGGTGATATGGTTAGTTCTAACATGGTTTATGCCCACACAAAACAGTTAATATTCAGTAAACATGATATCTATCAAGGGTTCTTCCTTACTCTGGGAACTCTGGGCCTGATTTTTAAAGGTATTTGGGCACTTAAATATTCAGATACGAGCCTACTGGGATTTTCAAAACTGCCTAAGTACGTAACTCCCATTGAAATCAATTAAGAGATTAAGTAAACACCAGTGTATCCAGATTTATTTTAGAAGGTTAATTTCTTTCTCAAGGTGTCCTGTTGGTTTGTCCCACTATGGATAGATGGATGAGCTCAAAGCAAAACTCTGAATCTGAATTTCATATCTCTCTAATAGGCAGAAGTCCTTGGGTCAGAACACGGGAAGTTGAAGTCCTGATCCGTATTTGAAACTGCCCAGCAGCTGGGATGTTTAGGTTTAGGCTCAGTGCACAGCTCTGATATAGGCATCAACAGCAAAGAGTGAAATAGACAATGATGAGGTCTGTGATGCTGTTGCATGCTACAAAAACAAATTGCACTAGATAGCTATATAGGGATACTTGGAAGTTATACTTCAGTGCAACATCATTGAGTTCATTCTACTCCCTTCTAAATAAACAAGAACTTAGTGTCCTATATAAGAAAATTAAAAGGAGCAGTAGCATTATCATATAATGTTCAAGCTATGGATTATTAACAGTGACAAATGTTGCCTATTTGTCTTTGTTTCTGTTTCCAAACAGGTTTTTTACTTATTGCGTGGGAAATTTTAAAAATATTTAGCCAGCTTGAATGAATTCATTTGTTTCTCCTTAGAGGATAAACCTTTGTCAGTCACTAATATTTTCCCTTTGGAGAAATATTCACCAAGATTGCTCTAGTGCCCTTTTTAATTTCCTTCTACTTTTTTTCCCCCCAAAAAGCTCCTTTGCCTCAAGGTAACATGTTAATTAAATTAGGATAAAACAGTATGTATTAGCACAGAAAAAGAATCAAACATGTTTGTTACTTATTTTGAAGGGATAGGTTCTGCTTTTTGCTTTTCATCCTGCAAAATCCTTGCCCAGTGTAACAATGCAAAGGGCCCACTAAAAGGATATTTTGATTGATATGGCCCCATGCTAATGTTACAAAAGTCAATGGCAAAACTTCGATTGACTTCACTGATACAGGATTGAGCCCATAATTTGCTTCCTAGAATCACAGTCTTTACTATATAATAAATTAGCCTGAAAAAAGGCTTTTGGGATTTTGGACTCCACATGTGCCCTCAGATGCTATATTTGTTGAGAACTTCAACTGAAGTCAACTGTTGCTGCACATAGGAGCAGAATTGGACCCTAAAACTTTATAAACTCATTCAAAATCACGGAAGAAAAGACAGCCAATACATAGTTTTTATCATCACTTGGAAGAAATGACCATTCATATGAAAACCTTTTGCAGGCCACTGTTTCTGGTGTGTCCAGGCACAAAGGCAATTAGTTATATGAGTGATAAGCCCTTTATAACAGGGACTGCCTGTTTGCATTTTTGAGTGTGTTACAGAAGACAATTGAATGTGAAGTCTGCTTGGCAGATATTGTATATGGCTTAAGACTTTCTTACCCATCACCAGGCAGCCAAATATAGTGCTGTGTTTTGTGGAGAAGAGAGGAAAAAAAATTTTAGTCTTGCATGTGTTGTGTTACTTTTCCTAATGTGCCTTCCAGCATCCCCCTTTAGAGAATCCAGGCCCCAAGAAATTATTTAGGAAGTGCCTCTATGAAGCTTAGGTCACCCAATGAGAAAACAGAAACAATGCCATTTGACTTACAATAGCAAATTACAAATACTGAACATGCAAATGAACATTCACAGGAGACAGTGGGCACTATCCAAAGGCCGCAATCTGTTTATACAAATGCAATTCTGAATAATGAACACATTTATTTATGACCAGTCAGGGAGAACTGTTAATATGGCAGATACCTTGTTAACATATAATTTGACCATATGTTTATGTCTGGCATGTGTTTTTGAGTCATCAGTTACAGGTTTCACTTCTTGACAAAAAACAAGGTAATTTAAATAAATGTGATGGGCATTTTGTGAGGAATGAGCAATGGCCATGTCAAAGTGCAGGGTCCAAGCAGCAAATTAAACACACGCATGAGCAGCAAAACGCTGTGTATAATGCATTTTCCCTAAAGTGACTTTGTTTTCAAATTAGTGCATCCAACATTGAAATATACTTACCTACTATTTAGTGTGATATTTTGTGGGCCAGACTACGGAGTCGTCATTGACCAGTGAGTTCTTGCTCTTGCAACTAAGGCTATGTCTACACTACAGAAAGATAGCTCGAACTTGTTAGTTTGAACTTATAAGTTTGAGGGTAGTTCGAACTAGCCTTAAACTTATTAGTTTGAATTAACAACATGGACTAGTTCGAACTAACGTCAGTTTGAACTAGTCCACATTGTTAGTTCGAACTAGCTGCCCTTAGATCGAACTTCTTAAGCTCAAACTAAGGATTAGTCTGAGTCTACATTGTGCTTAGTTTGCACACGCTGACAGTACTTGTTAATTCAAACTAAGCATTCATTAGTTTGAAATAAGGAATTTCTTAGTTCGAACTAATGAAAAGCTAATTTAGACTGGGACAAATTTATTTCGAATTAAACCTCCTTAATTTGAACTAAATTGCCAGTGTAGACATAGCCTAAGGTGCTTGAGTAAGGGATCTACAGTTGGGTTCCATTCTAATATGCTTCCTCACACTTTCTCTGAACCAGTTATATAATATGAAGAATGTTGACACAAGATTATATCCATTACCAATGAACAGATACTCTCTATGTGGGTCAAGTAATTTATTGTTTTATGGCCCAGAAATTCTCCAAGATGTGTCAAAACTCTAGATGATGTCCTTGAATATTTGACTTTGAATTCACATCCTTGAGGTACTTCAAAGAAGTTTCAGAGACAAAAGTAGCAGGAAAGTTCCCTATTACCTGAGGAGTGGAGAAGTCTCCATAGGGTTGTGCTAGTGAAAGTTTGTGGCAATCCACGCTCATTATATTGTGAGTCTGCTGAAAATAAAGTGCTGGAGCTACAGCCAGCAATGTGTCCTCCTCTGCCCTTTGCATATTCTGCTCTCATCTGCAGGTGGATCATTTTTAAAGTGAAAAAAGGGGTTGTTTGGTGGCAGGAAATTTCATATGGAAGCATATGGGTGGGAAAAGGGAGACTGGGGAAAGTGGGAAGAAAAAGGGGCTTTCTCTTTCATCCTCTGCCCCTTTCACAATTAAAAACAGGTAGTGTAGGTAGTAATAGTATCTATCCCTCTACAAGCCTTTATTCTTTCCAGGTCTTTCTTACTCTGTCCCTCTGCAGACTAGCTCTTACTCCACTATTATCCTCTCTCTCCCGTATCCCTTCCCAAAACCAATTCGCTCACATTCTTATTTGCCAATTGACTCCATTCCCCTGCCACTGTCAACCTCACTCTTCTCCTCCTGGATGAAAATACCTTGAAGTTCCTTCCTGCTCAGCCCTTCACCTGCTTAAAAATTCCCTGAGCCAGACCCTGTGCACTAGATAGAGAACCAGGCCCCCCACTCTTCTGGCATAACCTCTCCACAGCTCAGACTCACTCCCCAAAGATCTGAAATCTTACATACTTGGCAGCCCTGATTCAGAATGCCTCCTGCCCAAAATACAAATGCAAAGACTGAAGGCCTAGAAGAACTCAGGCCCAAATCCCTCTCTTACCTGATGTCTATCAGGCTTCTTCTGCTAGCCATGGAGGAGCAGGAGCTGAGGTGTCAGGGAAGGAATGTGGCTTCATGGAGCATCTACAGGGAGTTCCATACTCTGCCTTGGGGTAGGGTGGTGGTGGGAGGAAGGGGTTAATCTGAATTAGCTTCATATAAATTTATATTCCCTTGGTTCCTCTTTCCTCTGCTGCATAAAGTCTGTTTTCTCTTTAGCTGGGAATCACTGGAAGGTGGCCAGAGAGACTGCAGCTTCCTGGAGCTGGGACAGCTCTAGCAGCATCAGGAGTCCTTCAGTGGCAAGTGGTAATTATTACAGGTGCCATGCAGCATGGCTGTGACTGAGTGCTGTGACTCTGTTCATGGAGCATAGACCTGTGAGCCCCTAAAGACCAGTTGGTCCCATTAAATTATCGTAGTGTTCACTCAGTGGTTGATAGCTTACAAAACATGTCAACTTCTGATTTTATCCATGTGTTTTGGGCAAACTATGAGACCCAGGACCAGTGGTTGAACTCTTCAATACAGATGTTTGGTGAGCAGCTATATCAAAGACTGAGCACAATACATATATACCCTTATAGTTGGATGGATGGGACATAAAGACACAGAGAGACTACATATGATGCCATGAATCCTCATGTAACACTGGGAATCTGTCACAGCCAAATCCTTAACTGTCCTGAGTGATGGGTGTAGTGTTTGGGGTGCAGTTTTGCTCTATGTTTCTATATTTATGAAGCTATTGTATGCCACACATATTGCAGGATTTACTCACAATGTCTGAAAAGATCCAGAGCAATCTGAAATAAGAGGTGCAATAACTGTGGGTTTCACTAGTTTTTAGGATCTTTCTGCAATTGGAGATGCCTTTTGTAGTATCCAGTCTTTCATTTCAAATGTCTGGCCACAACTTCCACTCCCACTTGAATCAAAGGGAGTTCCATCATTATAACTGAAAGCAATTTGATCTGTGATGAGTGATCACTAGTTCCCTTTTGACTGTAGTCTTCCCTCTCTAAATCAATGTGCAGTTGGCCCATTAAATCAACTTGGTAAAACTGCTCCCATACATAGTATTGTAGCTATGAATTCTAACCTCCTCCCTTCAAAGAACATCAGAAAACCCATCTGTTCTGGGATGTACTGTAATAAGAAGATATCAACATGACTGGCTCACATCCCCTGGACATATTGCTGAACCTTTTCTTCTATTTACCCACCATCTTCTAACCTAGGGCTTTTCCTGCCACAATATCTGGATTGGAAGGAGGCTGAGTTTTTCTCTGCCCTCTCAACTTTGGCATGTTTGTTTTGCTTTTATCTCCCAGTCTCCTCTCCCCAGTAGCAATTGCCTTGCCTTCAGCCCAGAGGATGGCCCCATGACTCCTTTGTTTAACTGCTGTTATAAGCTGCTGCACAAATTGCTTGGCAGAGGGTGATTTGTAGTGACAAGGCTTGAACCTTTTCCCTGGAGATTCACCAGATACCTTTGCAATGCTCTGCATCTCTCAGAGCTGGAAGAGGAAACCAAGCTCCCGCTTTGAAGCTACATCTTGCATCATCTGAGCTGTTGCATAGCTGTTTAGTGTAAGTACAATGGGACATATTCTTCTCTCAGTTGCATTAGGTTAGTCCCACTGCCTACAGTTATGTTGGACCAATCTCTCTGTGGCCTTATTGATGGATCACTACATCTGCAATGATTTACGTACGTCCCCAGTTTCAATCATAGCTGCAAAACAGGTAAGAAATATTTAAAACGTATGATGTGAAATTAATGATTTGTGCAATGTCACTGTTGTGAGATGAAGACAATGTAAAATGTTTTCTATTAGGACCTAAAATGTGCTGGATGTTTCATATGTGCCAAACCACAGGGCCTCATCTAAAAAAGTTACAATTTTTTCAAATAATTTACAGACAAAATAGGGAAGGGAAAAGTGATACTATACAACATGTAGTTATTTGACCTGAAACTAATTTCTATTTTTGCCATGTATTATTAACATTTTTCATTGTTTCTTGATTTTTCTTTACTTAGTGTCCTTTTTCACAGTGTTTTAACTGTTGTCCTATTTTCCATGTTTCATTTTCTATTATTTATTTGTCTTCTCTATGATCTATTTTTTAAAGTTTGTTTTCTATTTAAATTTCTTAACCCTTCCCCTTTCTTTGCCTATTCTTTCTAAATTATTTTTAACCCTTGACATTTTTCTATTTTTTGTAATTTCTCCAATTCTTGCTCAACTATTTTTAGACATATATTTTATATGGCCATAAGTCCCCCTGGTAGCATAAAAGCCTGCTTTTTCCTTTTCCCAGTTCTTAGGCAAAATCTTTCTTTGTGGTTATCCCTTATCTTCCTTCTGCAGTCCTTTCAACTGATCTCATCCCAGGCTCACCAGCCCTCCCCTGCATAACTATCAAAGTGCTGTGTAGATGGAGTGGATGTTGAGGATTCTGATTTGGGTGAATTCCAACTGTGTCGGCTGTCTTTTGGTTGTGGTCAGCTGGTCTCACAATGCTGCAGGGCCAGTGAAAGCAACGTCTTCTGCTCCCAGAGCTGTTGCTTCCTAGGGTCTTGGAGACAGGCTGATTCTGTGAGCATGTTGATGGAGCTCCCACTTCATTGTGGACAGCCTGGTGATTATGGTAGCTTCAGACTAGCTCCCCTTGCCATGTTCAGTCCATTTTAGTATGAGGAAAAGGGGCTGGGATGCTTGATCTGTCCCCTAATCCTGGTGTTGTCTCTGCTTTCTTTGGATTGGAGCCTTTTACAGCACCACCACCCTCCGAAGGAAAGTGGTGAGTGTGGGGAGGGAACACTGGCGTGTCAAGCACTGTTAATGCTACTAACCCCTTCCCTGCTTTCTGATCACAGATCATGAGTGGCAGGAGTTTGACTGCCTCCTGCACAGATGCATGAAGTGGGGGAAGGGTTCAGGGTGTGTGAAAGGAAGGATACAAAACACACATGTGAGAAGACAAAGCTTCTGGCTCCAGCGCTGGCCCTGATCCTGTAATAAGCACTATTTGGCTGCCGTGGTTGTGCACAAGCACTCATTGCAGATCAGGCCCACAGAAGTAAAATGCTAACACGGGGACAGCTTCTTCTCTGGAACAGGATAAATAACACATATAACTTACCTTTAATAATAAACTGTAAGTAAATAACAAGAATTATGCATGGACATTGAGAGAAGAATCCAACCCCAAATAATTCCCTACATTTATTACAAAAATGGGTCAAGAGTTCCTGCATGTTTTATCATTCTCTTCCATGTCCCATCACACTCAGCTACAGTATTTTTACTGGCCTTGCATGTGATTTTTTTTTTTCCAGCATGCAAACTATTTATTTATACTATGGTAGACCTAGAGAGCCCAGCCAAGATTAGACCCATACAGAGCTATGCTCTATACATAAAAATAGCAAGATATTCCCTGCCCCAGAGATCTTCCAGTCTAAATAGACAAGAGAAACAAATGGTCAGATAAAGGAAGCGTAGCTCCATTTTACAGGCGAGGATCTGAGCTACAGAGAGACTAAATAACTTGACCAAGGTCACAGAGGAGGTCTGTTTAGAGCAGGAAATTGAAACTGGATTTTCCAGGTTCTTTTTGTTGTGTTAACCACTAAATCTCCTAAAAGGATGGTCAAATAGCCCTTCTGCATGTTTGCTGTCTCAGGATAAAATATCTGTGTGTTAAATTTACCCTAGGTCTCATCAAATGAAAAGAGTCTGTTCACCAGCAAGCCACTTTTCCCTTACCCACCCCCAAAGAAAAACAAGAAAATCAATATAACCATATGTACCCTTTCCTTCACATACATCTCATTCACCTGCAGCAAATAACTGGAATTTTCTGTCATATGCATCTCTGTTGCTCTCTCCAGTCAGAGGACACAATATTAATGGAAAGCCTTAGTGTCTTAAATAAAAAGGGAATTAAGCTAGTTCGTTAGACGACCTTGAACCTCGGTCTACTGCCCTACTACCTATCATCAGAAGTGGCTTGATTTCAAATTGATTTTGGCGTGAGCTGAAGATGTACCACACCATTGAGAATCAGGCTATTTGTGGAATAAAAATAGGTAATATACACACAATATTAAAATAAGGAAAAGTAAGGTTGCAGAGTCAAGCACTCAAAAATTAGGAAATGTCAGAGTTAAAATTGCCTGTGCAACCTTACTATGGCCCCCTTTTGAGCAAGCATTATATGATCAAATTTAATTATATGATCACATACTATTTTTTTTTTTTCATGGAATACCTTCCTCATTCATTGCACAGTATGGGCAATGCTCACTTTGGCTATGTCTATATTAGAAAAAAAGTTAGGTCAAATTTTTGTTAATTTGAACTAATAAGTTCAACTTTAATTCAAACTAAACTCAACCTTACTAAGTCTAATTAACAAAGTGGACTAAGTTGACTTAGTCCACTTTGTTAATTTGACCTAACTGCCCTTAATTCAACCTTAATACAGTCAAATTAAGGGTTAATCCAGGTCTACACCATCCTTAGTTTGAATTAAGAAGTCAAATTAAGGCTTAGTTTGAACTAGCAGGCAGTTCTTATTAATTCAAATTAGGCTTTCATTACGTTGAATTAAGGAATTTCTTAATAAGACTTAGTGAAAGTCTAGTGTAGACAGGGACTAATTTAGTTTGAATTAAGCCTCCTTAATTTGACCTAAATTACCAGTGTAGCCAGAGCCTTCATGAGCAGCTACTTGATGTTTTGTTTTCTCCTCATTATTCAGTATATGGCCCTAAACCTTATTTACTGTACACAACTCAGACTCTGTTCTGAATGCTCAATTATTAATTTCCTTGCAGGTAATTGTATCTGTGCTCATTTCTATGGTACCAAACTGTTGCATAAATATTAATGAATTTATTTGCACAGAACTAATGAGGGGCAATTTTATTAGCCCCATTTTACAGATAAAAATCTGGGTTATGGACAGAATGTCAAAAGTATATGCTAATTTTGTGTGCCCAGTTTGGTCTGCCTAGCATCTCATTTTTCAGAGTATTTAACATTACCAAACACTCTATATGTTCAAATCACAGCTCTTTTTGGCTTCAGTTGTAGCTGTGAGAGCTCAACACTCTACAAATCAGAGCCTAGAATTCCAAATCGGGCACGCAGAAAATGAAGAACATACAATTAGTGTCCATCTTTTGAAAAGTTTGGTTTAAGAGACTTGCCCAGTATCACCACAGAAGCTCGGTTGGACAGGCAGGGATAGAAGCCAATTCATTAGGGCAGCATTCAACTACAGTACTTAATCATGAAACCATCCTTTCTCTTCTTGCAACCTCTTTGTTGAATTCATTGTTTTCCTAAAGAGTGGTGGGTAGTGATGGTGGAGTAACTGTCAAGGGTTCTTTGCTCAGTGTCCCTGTCTAGATATGTGATTTGTAACCTTTGACCCTCAATGGTGTTTTCTCATTTGTTGTCTCAAGGAATCAATTGTAGTCTGGGTTCAGTGGTTCTTCCCAAACTTTTGAGGGAGGGTGGGCTTTGGGTAGAACTAGGCCTGCCATTTTCTCATTACCACAGTAGCTACCCACCTTTCAACTTCTGCAACAAATAAAGTAGGGAATCCTACAAACAGTCTCCACTGTACAACCCTGATTTTTTCTCAGATCAAGTGCACCCGGTGCACTGTATCAGATAGGTGCCCTTTGGAAACAATGGTATGTTGTCATATAGTTGTATCATAATTCATACACATGACAGAGCCAAATTAAAGTACAGTCAACCTTACTTTTGGCATTTGCTAAATTTGAGTGCTCAACTTGTTCCTGCAATGTGTGTTTACATGTGATAATATATAAGTTCATTTCATTCCTAAAAGATGCAAGAAATCCAGAATCAGTTCATGTCCTGTGCTCTGTAGATATGCACACATGGATAAAAAGGTGCAGGGAGCCTCTCCTTCCCCTCTAGTGCTCAGGCAGAACTAGGATGGGCCCTAAATTTTGCCTGCATCAGTCTTTCATGGTCTCAAGGTAATGTGTTGTGCCAAGTAGTAGATGTGACCACACTCCAGCTTGTTCTCATGTAAGCAGATTTAAAAAAAAAAAGTGCAAAATGTTCCTGTGTGTTTTGACTGGCTGCCTGATCTGAGCCATCCTATAGGAAGGCACTTGTACTCAACACATAGCTGATGTTTCTCTGCTCATCCTCTTCTCTGCACAGCTTATTGACTACTTCATGTTAGAGTTCGTGAGGGACTAGAATCCTGCAGGCCCTTATTCATGTTCACAGGTGGAAGTGGAACTAAAGAATAGTTCTGCCTAGGGCTCTATCTCACACTGCTTGCAACCATGCAACACACTGCACACTGAACCTGTGCACGGATATTGATGCTGAATGTTTGCTCTTGTTGCTGAGGAGATCGTTCGTTCAGGTTCTAGTGCTGTGAGGGACATTAAATGTACTGGATGTTTTATGAGTGATACAACTTGTGAAGATCTGATGTCTTCCACTGTCATTGGAAATGCTATATAGATAGGGTAGGGTATGGTTTAGAGATGTCCCGTAACCTGGCATTTCCTTACTTTTAATGATTTCATTGGGGCAGTGGGGCACCAAGCAATCTTAATCCCTTTTAAATGAAGTTTTTGTTTATACAATTTAGTTGGGGAGTGGATAATATTTCAGTTATCATGCTAATTCAGCAACGATTCAGCCTTCCTTACGGGTTAAGCCATCATGAGCACAGGAGGCCTGTGTAAGTCCTGGCTCAAGTTCTCAGCCAGCCAGTTGAAGGCCTTGGTCCTAACTTTCCGAGCAATTAATGCTTCAAACCCCAGCTACATCAAAGACTGAATTTCTGTCTATGAACCACTGTGAGACAGCTGCTCTTTCTGGCACAATGCAAATTACAAAGCCCGTGATGAAGTACGTGAGTGATGTTGACAACCAGTCTGTCAGGGACTCTGGCTGCAGAACAGTCTTCAAGAGGAAATCAGGCACATCCAAAGTCTGTTCATCATGAGGAAAAACTGCAAAATCTTTTTTTTAAGAGACCATTTTTACCATAAATGATGCTCACAATACAACCCACGCCCCCATTCCCGAACCCCCTGTCAACCAAAACAACCCATGTTACCACCAAGCAGAGCTTTGACTCCATGATAGGAGCTGCCTCAGAGACACCATGGAGCCCTCCAAGGACTGTGCTATTGCTGTTGATTTTATGTGATAAACACGCACATGCTGTGATGATTGGATGCAATATATAAATCCTGAGAGAGCAAGAGATGTGCCACTGGACTGGAATAAAACCAAAATGATATTGGGGGAGTCTGCCCTTTTAAGCAACCCTTCCAGTACTTAACAATTTCAGAAAGGGGGGCGAATGTTTACAGGCCACTTCAGGAAGGAAAAACAGAACTTTTTAGTCAGTCTTTCAGCTTCATTCATTCTTCTGGTTAAGAGTGGCATGGCAGCATTGGATTCTTTGTGGGGTCTAGAAACTAAAGAAAGACAGTTTAAAGGATTCTGTGCTTAGCAATAAATAGGTGATATGCTAGATGTTAGGGTCAATTTGGTTTTCCACAATACATATTTAAACTAGGCATTGGAACCATTTTCTTATGCACCTTCTGATGTCTCAGTGAACGCCAGAGAAATTCTTTGTGTGATGAATACATAACTTCTTCACATTTGATAAGGATTCCCTCTTACACCAGGGAAAGTTTCATTTGGAGTTAATCCAGAGAAGCTGAACTAGGAGAAGTTTATAATGGGTTTTTCTACATTAGCTAACGTCATCAAAAGTTCTTTAACACAGAAACACAGATGTTCCTCTGGTGAGATATGCAGCCTTCCATGCTCTTCTGACACTGCTGAAATCAAGATATTGGTTAAAAAGATAAACATTTTTATTTCCAGGGATCTTAGGAGATGAATGACAGGTCTCATAATAATTGTAAATATCCTTGGGGCAATGTAGAGGCCAAGGACCATGACCCTCCATTGGCATAAAACTGCTTTCCAAGAGAATCTTAAGAATTTTTAGTAGGTTGGATGCATGGGAATGTTTAAGACAGTTTTGAAAAGTCTGTTTTTTCAAGAAAATGTCTTTGTTTGCTGTAACTTATAAATATTTCAGAATGCCCCTGTGAAAGGCACAGGCCTGCATGAAAAAGTTTAGGGGAGTAAGGTTTTGAGTTGGATGGAACCCTAAGTGTACATAGGAACTGTGGACTTGACAACTAGTACCACAGCTGAAGTCTGAAATTGTAAGCCGCCTTGCATCTTTCAGTAGTTGAAGGAGCTCTTCTCACTCACTGCCTTGACTTCTTTATTGTGGAAAGAAGACACGCACACTCTTGCACCGCATAAAATATCTAGTTTTAGTGCCCACCATTTGGATGCCTATGTTAACATGGCCAATGAGGATTTTAATTTCTTCCACATTTATGGAACTTTAATCAGCATGCCAAAGTCAGGTACTTGTTTGGCCATGGTAAGTTTAGTAAAAGCTTGCCTTGTAAAAGCTATGGAGGCTTAATATATATTTAGGGGTGACAAAAGTACTAAAAGTGAGTGCAAACAAAATGAGGATTGGGTGGCATAGGACATGGTTTAAATATAATAATGCACGAACTTCATTAATTCATATACACTTCTATGAAGGTTTTGTTTTACATTCTAATTTATAGTGTAATTAGTTTCTTTCATCTATACCTTGTAGCAAAAAAAGAATCTTTCATCATTAGGTCCAAAGCTGGATCTGGATGGACAGTAAAGAAGTTCCCAAAATCAAGCATGCCTCTTTCACATAATCAAAAATGATATAGCTGTATCAAGAAGAGTTAAGTTCTTTTGTGTCTGAGAAACTCTGTCATTTCAAAATCAATTAAAGGGATTATCAGTAGTAGAGAGGCACCTTCTTGGTTTATTTGTCAGCATGCTGTCTTGCTGAGTTGTGATGTAAATTTGGTATCATCTGCAAGTACTTATTTCTATTGACCTGGTGCAGTTAATGCATGAACAAGATGCAGTATGCCCAGAAATACACTCTGTGCCCCAAAACACCTCACTCATTGTAGCAAAACATTGATATTTTTCATCAAACAAATGCCTAAACTAGCTGTTGACCAACATGAGACTTCCTAAATTTCTCCTACAAAAATGACCACTCATTTTTACTAATTAACCTTTACTATAGCTCTTCAATTATAGTCACTATGCACATAACTGTCGCTAACTGTACTTAATAAATGGGATATATCAGTTCCTCTGAAGCATAGGCATTTGCTTCTAGTAGCACAGTAACATGTAGTGTATATTATATTATATTTGAAAGTTTATTCTATCTACCTCTCTATATATTTATAGGCTTTCAACTAATGGTGTTATCTCAAATATGAAAGCATAAGGTTTATCTCTGTTAGCAGCTAAAACTCTATGACATGCAGCTGCTGACCCTTCTGACATCAGTGGCCCTCTTTATACACCCATATTGCCTCTCTGCCGAGCTATAGCAGACAGTCGGGCCTTGCGAGGTAGCTTTCCAGTAGCAGAAATCAGTGTAGCATCTAGGCTTATTTTATCTTGCTTTATTACATATATACTTGAATCTTGAAACAGAGGGGATCAAATCACATGAAACACAATCCCTTTTTTCAGACATTTCAGCCCAGCACTGGTACTTAGGAAATAACTTTGCCTCAAGAATTGACTTAGTCAGAGCTCAAGTGAGGAAGCAAAGTCGCCTGATGTTCACAGCTTCCTGAGCCCAGAACCTTGTGGTGGTGGTAATGTTTGGTTACACGAGCATGCCTTCAAGTACTAAAGACTTGCTGAGAAAAAGAAATTGGAAGGTTACATGTACTAATTCCATAATGGAGGCAAGCAGCTTTGAGTCTATCCAGAAAAGACAAAGGAATATGGATATACAAGGCAGTTCATTATCATATCTGAAGAATAGTAAGCTGCTGTGAAGAAAGTTAAGGCAAAAAAGTCTATTCAATTCAGAGGGCACTTAATAAGACAAGATGGCTTTGCTAGTAGTTTACCAGAAGCTTGAAGTCCCTGTTTAATTTGCAGAGTGGTTTACGTTCTTCAAAAGAATGTAAACCAATAATAATATATTTCTTCTTTCTTACTTTGAGACACATGTATAGAAATTGCTTGTTGGTGAATTCACTGGTAATTCAAATAATTAATATCAAGCCTATTCTTACTGAGCAGTTGGAGGAAGAAGATGGCCAGATGCTATATTCAGGTCTCTGGGGCAAGACCACTATTTGTTTGTGTATGGGTACCATTGTTGAAGGGGGCAGTGGCTCTAGAGATGATTATTTTTTCATGTAAAAGATACAATATGATCATTCACCAGTCACATTTCTGTTGTTTTCCTACTCACACTACTTTATAAATCAGACTGAGCTGAGCAACATGTTAATATTTACATTTTCAGTAAAAATATGGAGAGAGTTAGAGATCTGTTATCTTCATTTCCGTACACAACTTTCATTGACTGTAATGGGAAGTATGGAGAGGGAACAGATTGCCTAAGAATGCTTGTCTTTGAGGCAGTTAGTTTGATAAATGATCTGACTAAGATCTGTCCAGAAGACAACAGAAGAGAGAGGCTTAATTATAGATAGAGACTGAAGCTGATGGTTTGGGTATCATTCATATTGAAAAAGGTGTAAAATTTTAATCTTCAAAGCACTTCACTATTGTTGACTAATTATTATTTCCCAGTCTCAGAGATGCATTACAGAAAGGGAAACTGAGGCAGAAAGCTTGAGACTTCCCCACACAGGGGAAGCCAATGTCAGAGGTGAGTTCTGAACACAAGAATCTGTTGGTTCTAAATGTAGTATCATATTCAGAACAATAAACAATGCTACCAAGTAATAACTCTAGCAAGAAAAATGGCTGCAGCAACTGTCCATAGGCCCTGCAAGTATAACAATTCTTAAGCAGCCTCAAAACAGAGAGCTTGCTGCTTTTTTATCAACTATAAAGGAACCATTAATACTCAGATCTCATGTTTGATCACGAAGTCACCGCAAGCTGTCATTTCCCTAGGAAACAATCACACACTAGTGAGATCTTGCAGTGAAACACACAGCTGACTCTGGGTTATCTCTTCTGGCAAACTTAATGGAATGCTGGGAATGAAGTTCTGTTTTCTGGCTTTTCCTATTGGTTTCTGTTGGTTTCTTTAATTGCTCAGGAAAGACAAGTGCTGTAAACAGGCATCACATAAATAACATGTGCTTCAGCTTTTAGCTTCGGTACATGCATCTTTATATTTTCATATTTTCAGGGTTTCCAATAACAACTTCTGGGCACTAGTGTGCTTAAGGATGGAGCTGGTCAAGAATTTGCTGACAGGTTTTTCCAGCAGAAGATGCCCTTTTGTCAATGGAAATTTTTTTTGGGGAGGTGGGGAAGGTGTTGATTTTGACTGTCCATTTAGAAAAAAGAATAGAAAAAAATCGTCATCCCCTATGAAAATGGAATGTCATTTTTTTATTTCAAAATCCATTTTTAGAAAAAGTAAAAATTGGTATGAAATATTTTTATTTTATTGAAACAGATTGTTTTGAGTCCTTCAAAATGAGTTTTTGTTTTAAATTTCATTTTTCAGTAATTTTTCAAATTTCTCTGTTTTGTTCTGATGTGGAACAAAACCAAATTTTGAAACGTACTATGCAATGGAAATTCTGCACTTCCGCCAACTCCAGCTGAGGGCCCTTCTCTTCATGTGAAATCCTCAGCTTCCTGCTCATTGGCTGGAAGAAAATGGGCTGAACCACAGGTAATTATTTATGAAAAATCATACTTAATAAGTCTCTGTTTGCCAGTTCTCATTATTCTGGTGAATGCACAACCACTTAACTGTTTTTGTTAGACGTGAGATCTTAAAGGCTTTGATAACACATACCAATTGGATTTTGGATGAGGCTAATGCAAAGAAAAACAGCTGATATTTTTACAGGAGAATTAGGCACTCCACTCATATTGAATTTCAAAGAGAGCTGCAGGCTTAATTCTCTCAGGCTCCTGTGAAAATTCCAGTCACTTCTATTATTTTCTGATATTGTTTCTTTTCGTAAAGATTTTTAAAAAGAAATTCTGTACCAAGTGATAGAAGGCAGCATATACCAATGGCTAGTGCAGTGGGCTTGGAGGCAGCAGGCTCAGGTTCTGCTCCTGAGTGACATTAGCCTACTCTGTGATATCCAGAGGCTTTGCCAGGATCTAGCTCTCAGGCCAGAAGTGTCCAACTTTTCTATGAGAGGATTCACATTGCAATCTTTTTTCCTACGCACGAGGTCATTGGGCTTGAAAGGACTGAAGGGGAGGGGCTGCTCCTCTACTCTGTTGGCTATACGGGGGTGCTGCTGCACCCAGCTGATCTGAGATGGGGAGGAGCTATTGCTGCTGTTCCTGAATAGCATGGCCGGTGGATGGGGGAGCCGCTCCTTTGCCCTGTTGAGACAAATGGCAGCCTTTGGCTGGCAGGACCCTGGTTCACAGGCTGTGGGCTGGACAACCCAGTCTTAGATTCTTAGAGGTAGTAGTTCTCTTACTAGCGCAATAGGGTCTGTGCCTCTAGAGTTTACAGTAACATAGTAACAATTTTTAGTGAAAAGTATTGGTAACTCTATGGGTGAGTACATAGGGTTTACCCCTTCAACACAATGGAGGCACACTCATAGACTAGCTCCCACCGTGTCATTTTCAGTCAAATTGGTTTTTTTTATTTCTCACAGCATCAAAAATTACATTATATTTCATCGTTCTGTTCATGTTTACAAACTCTCACTACATTTAACGTTTAAAAAGAAATATTGATACAATTACACATACATAGCCTGCTCTGTTCTTGTCTGAGCATTCTGGGATGATGTACATCCTTTGTTCTGAAATGTTCATGAAAGGAAGAAACCTGGGCACCCTAAAACCTGATATGGTATGTCACAGGGCAGCTGAGTCCTGTGAATAGACTAAGCCCAGTGCCCTGGGTTGGGAGCAGATGAGGCCAGTCCAGCTCATTAAAGAGGCCTGGGTTACAATGGGCCTATAAAGGGCTGGCATAGACAGTTGAGAGAAAGAATTGAGACAGGATGAGTCCTGGGGAAGGAAGTTGTACTGGAGTGAAGCTGGATCCTGCATTAGAGCCCAGGAGACGGGTTCAAGAAAGCAGCTGTTGGAGGAGTAGAGCTGACTGAAGCTGGAGTACCAGAGACTCTGGGAAGAGTTGCCCTAAAGCCACTGAATTAAGACTGTAGTTTGTTTAACTTCCATTATGAAAATCGTTCTCTTTGCTGAGACTTGACATGGGACCGCATGCTGTGGAGCTGGTGGACAAGTGATTGCCCTGGTGATGTAGCAATTCAAGCTCCCCTTCATTGTTCTCCCAATGTACTTCATTATATGTAGAAGGACCAATTCTTAGTTTAAGGTAGTTTTTCTTCATGTCCTCATGATCCCTGTTTTCTTCCCTGGGCCTACCAACAAGGGAGCTAATTTTTTTTTCAAAGACCATCTTAAACACTGAAATTCATGTCCAAATCCAAACTGTTCTAAAGCTTGGCATGTTCTGATCCTGGTTTTTATTTTGCTTTGTTTTAGATCATTATGAATAGTTCTTTGAAAACATCCACTCAATATGCAGCTGCAGTCTCCTCTCCCCCGGCCCCCCAAAGCTAACAATGTAAGGAAACATTAGGAAAGAGAGAAGAAAGAAAATATCAGAATACACTATATAAATCCATGGCATGGCCACACCTTGAATACTGCATGAAGTTCTAGTAGCTACATCTCAGAAACAACTTATGAATTAGAAAGGGTACGGAGAATGGCAACAAAATTATAAAAGGTATTGAACAGCTACCATCTGAGGCGAAACTAAAAGAGTCATACTTCTCAGCTTGGGAAAAAAGATGACAACATTGGTGGGAGGGGAATACGATAGTGGTATATAAAATCATGAATTCTGCAGAGAAAATGAATGAGAAAGTGTTATTTAGTCCCTGACATAACACAAAAACTAGGGGTCACCAAATGAAATTAATAGGCAGAAGGTTTAAAATACACAAAAGGAAGTATTCCTTCACAGTCAGGCTGCAGAACTTGTTTGAAAAAGAATTTGATAAGTTTATGGAGGATAGGCCCATGAAATAACTAATAGCCAAGATGATCAGGGATACAACTCCATGCTCTGGGTGTCCCTAAACCTGGGATTGCCAGAAACTGGGAGTGGAAGAGAGAGGATGGATCGCTTCATGATTGCCTATTCTGTTCATTCCTTCTGAAGCATCTGGCATTGGCCACTGTTGGAAGATGTGATACTGCCTTAGATGGACCACAGACCTGACCCAATATGGATGTTTTTATGTCCAGAAAAACAAACAAGGAGTCTAGTGGCACTTTTAAAGAACAACAAATTTATTTATTGCATGAGCTTTCATGAGATAGATAAATTTGTTAGTTTTTAAAAGTGCCACAGGACTCCTTGTTTTGCTGAAGTAGACTAACATGGCTACCACTTTGGGATTTATGTACAGACTTGCTTCTGATTTTATGTTTAACTGTGGTGATCATACACACCACAAATCCTGACCCCATTGAAGTCGTTGGGAGTTTTGCTTCTGCTTTCAGTGGAGCCAGAATTTCACTTCTGGTCACAAGGAATTTAACAGATGCCTAAAATTCACATAAATCAGTGAAGCACCATCAGATGGTAGTAACTTTTGGTTGCAACTTATCTTGGCTGGATTTGAAATGAGTACATAAAGGTTAATGACTTCGTATCCCACTAGCAATGTTTTGATCTATCAACTCACTTGCTTTCCTGACCCTTTAAATATCTCAATCTTTGAGTTCATTTTAAAAGGCCAAGTCTTCCCCTCCTTTAATTTCCTGCTGTTCTAATTTCATTCTTCACAATCTCCCACTTAAATTAGCTGCTGACCATAGCTAGGATTGTTTATGGAAGATAGTTTTTTTTGGGGGTAGGCAGCTTTCCCTAAATTCTCTCTCTCTCAAATTTACTCTTCATGAAAATGATTTTGTTTTCTTTACCACAAGCAGAAAAAGCCCTTGAATACACACAAAGATTTAAAAATTGGGGAAATGCCTGTGAAACTCCATGTGTTCATTAGTGCTCAGACTTTACTGGAGTTTGAAATTCAGAGCTTAAAATTGCCTTTCTTTTTTTCCCCTTAAAAAAAAAAATCTTACAAGCTGACATCCCTTATGGAAATCTTAATAAGATTCTTGTTACAGATAGTATGTCCTTCCTTGCTCTTGTCATGCAGTCTAGAAGTAGGCATCCAAAAGCAGGCATGAAGTGGCAGCTATTTTTTCCCCATTGAAATATTTAAGGTGAAATATGGCTCCAGTGAAGTCAATGTCAAAACTCTTTTTGACTTCACTGGAGCCAGACAATATCAGGCTACTTGACAGCATAACTGGGATGCATATCTTAGGTTCCTTGCCACATTTCTTTATTTTTTTTTTTTAAATCTCTTAATCCTTTCTGGAAGTATAGGCTTTCTTTTAAAGGATTTTCATTTTCAGATCCAAATAACCACAGATACCTCTACATTTTAGATGCAGATGAGCTTAATACAACTCTCCAAAACCTTTAAACTTGAGAGGTTCCTTAAAACTAGATCCAAACAATATGGCTGTCTGCTAGTATTAAAGTGCTCTGAACCCAAAGCTTTTGGAAGCCTGAAATGTACATCTGGATCCAAATCAAACTTTTGTGACTCAAGTCCCTCTCTCATTTTACATGAACCAACTGAGCAATCTTTTGCTTTTCCCCGTCTTTGCGATGTCCTGGTGCAATTAACAAGCATTTGCACTCTATTAAACACCCCCCCCCATTAAGTTAAATGCTATCTTATTTTCCACCCCTCTCAGATGCAGAATCCTATCCCATTACACAATTAATGCATTGATATTATTGAAAGTAAAAATACCATTTTTCTATTATACTCCTTCAACAACTACAACACCCCACCTGGTGTTAACAATTTGATCACTCTTTTGGCAGTTTTCAGCTTGAAGTTTGAGTACCTCGAATCCCAAGAGCTAAAGAACATGGCTGTGTTTCACTGGGGGTTACTCAGCTTCCACTTCTCTATCTGTGTACAATGACCCCTTATCATTCTTGGTCCAAGAAGGAATTAAAACCTGTCTCCATGCTGTAGGTTCATAGCCATTAAAGAGGCAAATGCACTGGGACTGAATGACCCTGCATTACTCCAGTTTTATATCTGGGTAACTCTTTTGAAACTGGGCAAAGGGGCCTAGTAGCCAGCCTATTTTTATACATTTTTTTTTTCTTCCTGTCTCCACTGCAGAATCAGACTCATAAAACCTTTTTTTTTTCCTGAAAGCTTATACAGCACTTCTCCCAGTGAATTATTCTCCCGCCCTTCAAGTCTCTGTGCTGATTTCAGCTAAATGCTTCAGAGTCATAGGTAAGAATGGTTAGTTTCCTGGTTGCAGATCTAATGACCACACAGAATTAAGTGCATAAGTTAGGAAAATTTAAAACTCTGGTAAATAATTGCTATTGCCTTTAATAATGAGAAAGGATAGAACAATGAAAACACTAAAGAAGTAAGCATTTCCTCCCATTTCTAGCATATTGATCATGGTACAGTCTTTTGTAAGCTGTTAAATTGAATCAGCTGTTGGCAACATATGAATCTGAAGAAGTTAATACTATATCATTTCCATATTTAAGTTTTGCTCATATTTGTGTGTTAATATTTCTCATATTGTCTGATCTTCAATCAGTTTTTTCCCCTTTTTTAAAACTTTCGCTTTGCAGTTGTATATGTTACATATTGTTGTATATGTGGATTTAAATATGTGCTGAATTAAAGCCATGATACTGCAAATACTTATGCATGTAAGTAATTTTTATGTATATAAGTGGTACCATTCAATGCAATGGATAAGTCTTTACAGAATCAGGGCCTAATACAGTAGATTTTTTTTGAGTCAGACTTCATTGTTTAGTTTACTCAAATCATCCTCTACCTCCCAAAAACAGTTTTATTAGCAAAGAGATATAGGGTTGGCTTGTCAAAAGTGGCTTGGTCAATGAGATTTGTGCTTCTAAATCACTGAGGACTATTCTTCACAGTGACACTTAAGCAAGTGAATCCAAAATGGATTAATTAAACTGTATTATGCTCAGCACCTCTGTTCAGATAAACCTTTAGATGTTCAAATTTCCATCTATAGAGTGGTTTCGTATTGTTAAAAGTTCACTATTTTCACATACTGAAGTACAGATCGCAGAAATGCTTGTGTTACAAAGCCCATGCACAACTTCAGCACATTTTTCAGTGCACAAGTTATTTTAGCAGTGCTGACTAGTCTCCCATAGCAATGTACTTTGAACATGGGTTCAGATTCTTCCACTC
>ML681966.1:57367731-57397731 GCA_007922195.1 Podocnemis expansa | reverse complement strand
TCCCATACTCTTTGTCACTTGAGCCCTATTTATCTTACTAGGTTGGGTTATTTTTATTGTCATGGAATTTTATGCTTTTTAAACAATTCAAATAAATGATAACTGGAATACATCTTTCCACTCTCTCATGCTGTATCTCTGAGCAACAGTTAAAGATACCTTTCCTTACCTCTAGATGTAAGTTTGATTTTTAGGCTTACTGCCAATGCCATGTCTAAAACACCAGACTCAATTCCAAAATCATAGTATTGTACTGATACAGAATAAATGTTAAAACACCCTAGTGATTGTCTTTGTGACATGACCAGCAGAAGTTTTCTTTTCAAAAGAAAAATTTCTATAGCTGCTATACATCATTACTTTTGATTTCTTGTTCTGAAGGTATCTGCTTGTAACTGAAAAGTCTTCTTTCTTCACACACTGAATAAAGAGCCTGCTGACTGACTCCCTCTTTTGAATTTATTTGCCTAGAAAAATGGATATTAATTTGGTCTGCTGTACACTTGCTACAGCTTTTGCTGAAGTGAAAGGTCATATGCTGGAGCTGTTTTTCATTTTGTTTTATATGTGTTAATGAATTACCACTGAGTTCTGTTCTGACAGCTAAAAAGCATAATCATTTTTCATTTCAGGAGGACTGAAAGAAAAGCAGTTGTTCCTATTTGTGGCATGATATATTTAAGATTTTTTTTCCCTTGTGTTTTTGCTTCTGCGTTTATATATAGTGGTGAAATTCTGGTCCTATTGACGTCAGTAGTAAAATCACTGCTGATTTTATTCAGGCCAGAATTTCATCCTGGAATTTTTTTTATTTTTATTTTTTATTTTCTTCCTAATTGGAGATTTTTGCCAGTTCAGTAAAGCAACATATTTTAGTAACTATATGGTCAGTGATGCTGCTATTGCACAAGATCACAGTCCTGCATTTATGACATTTGCAGAAGGCCCAGAAAAGCCAGGCCTCCAGGATGGGGGCGTAGATAAGAGAAGGAAAAATAGCAGTAGCTCTTCTGTGCAGCTGTCTTCAGACAGTGCATTCTCCACAATTTTAGGCTAAATGTATACTTGAAATGAGGAGCTATGTAGACAGACATTGTAAATGACTGGTGCAGAGGACATCTGCTTTCTCTACCTTTTGTTCTGCAGTTATCTGCGAATATGATCTATGTTTTAGCAGGAGGAAGAGAATGTTGTTTGAATTAAAAAAAAAAAAATCCAAAGCAATGTACCATACTGTTTTCTGCCAGCTGATATTTGGAAATCCTTCTGCAAACTGTTAACATCAGACACTTTAAAAACAAAAGAATACCTTAGTGGCAACGGTCAAGCCTACAGCTGAAAATTAAATGCTGAGAAACTACAAAGGGAGATAAATCCTGAGCATTGGGTTAAATCCAGGTAAAAGGGCTTTCTTTACTCTAGGTTCAAGAGGCACAAGGCTAAAGAGCAGAATCTTCAACTTTACCAGTGGCATCATTCAATCTTCAGTGCTGTCAGGATGCATGTCTAGCATTGGTTGCCCTTACCTCTGTTCTTGCCTTTTGAGTCTGCAGTGCTGTGCAATGGATCCTGTCATAGTGTCACTGCTGGCATTGCCTACCACCAACCCCTACCCTATATTGGGGTGCAGAAATTTGCATCAAGGTGGTGTAGCATCCTGTGGTGTCCATATGCACATCTTTACCCACTTTCCAATCCCCTGACTAAAGGAAAATGGGACCTCAGAGCTATTAGCTTTGTAACCATCTGCTACTGCAGACTTCGATGCATTTGTTGTGTGTGAAGTTTAGGGGCACTTTTTGCAAATCAGTATTACATTAGTCTGAGTTGTGCCTCTTTATAAATTGGTTTTACAGATACAATTTCCATTTTTTCCCCTTTCTTGCTTAACAGGCTTTGTTGAGTGGAAGATGAAAAAAGGCCTGATTTTCACTATATTGGCAGTGTCAGTTTGATTTCAGATATCATCTATAATCCTAGTCTCATTGGGATTAGGAACCAAGAAATTAACCAAGCATTCCATGTATAAATTTACTTAAAACCCACTAAATTAATTTGAAATGGGATTGTAACAGGATGGTCTGTCCCCTTCAGTGCTGTGGGCCTGGAGCTTGCTTGCCCAATGTGATTGGCAATACTTGCCACACCTGGGACAGTATGAGAGCTTTAATCAGCAGAACGAGCTGGGCATGGAGGAGATGATTCTCCTAGAAAGAGCAGCAGGAACCCACAGAAATGGGATGATCAGGGCAAGAAGTAACTTCAGAAAAGGCTGAGTGAGTAGGTTCTCTTGTGTACCCTGTCTTCAAGGGAGAAGGGTTCCAGTTAGAGAGAGAGTGAAGATTTGAAAACTTTATTTTGGGAATGACTTCTATGTTAATAAATTCAGCCCCAGGATGGGTAGTTTGAACTAAAGAAGAGCTTGTTTGGTAGCTTGATTTAGGGGCCATGAATTGAAGAGGGAAACTGAGGCAGTGTGTCTGATCTCAGACCATGAGTGAGTGCTTGGTAGGCAGTTGGCATGTTCACAGTATCATAATCTATTTAATTATTAAGCCCATTACTATCCACAGGAAAACTGTAGCATAGGCAGGTTTTGGTAACACTTTCTCAGGACAGTAAAATGTAACTCATGTTACTGGAACATCTAGTTCTGGTCCAGGTTTACACCACTCCTGAAAAACTGGCACCTCCTTATGCTTCCATATAATGCTGAGAGCTCACTCTCTCTTTTTTAAATTATCTGTGAGTTTGGATTATTTCAGTTTAATCTGAATAAAATGGTTTGGAGGATAATAGTAAAGCTCTGCATCAGTGTGTATCTTAAGCAAACCAATGAACATTTGAGATGTTTACTTGAAACTGATAGAAAACAAACTTTCATAATCTTCTGTTTTGCTATGCCATTTGAGAATATTTTTACATGGGGGGATATCATGTACTGAATAAGGATTCTAGCTGGAATCCGAGTTCAGATCTCTGCTCCACCGTAGATCTTTTGTGTGACTTTGGACAAAGACTTATTAATATCTCTGTCCTTCTGTATCCCATCTGTATAAGGGAGATAACAAATTACCTTTTACCAAATTTACCTTTGTGTAGATAAATATACTAACTATTCAAAAAAAAAAAAAAAAAAACCCACTCAGAAAGAATACATAACCATGGTATCTTTTTAATGTATATATGATCTCCTTTAAAAACTTGGCCTTTATTTTCAAGAGTAACTGATCTGAGTCATCTTAAAAAGGCCTAGTTCTGAGAGATGGCATGATCAACACTTTCAGAATACCAGAAAATCACTAGTCACTCTGGCAAATTAAGACTCTTAAGTCTCCCCACCCCTGTGATGTAAAAAATATTAGCTCCATTGTACAATGGGGAAAGCTTAGGTTCACGTACACTGATGGTGGGATTTTTCCAATGAACCTAAATAATTTCAGCAGAAGTTCCATTGGAAGTCATTTGGTCCTAAGTAATTTTAGTGTTTCTGAAAATTCTTTACTAAGCGACTTCAGTGGTCAAACAATTTTTCTGTGACAGAGCTGAAAAGACAATCCAAACCAATGTGTTCCTACTCCTGTGTTCTAATCAATAGACCAAACTTTTCTCTTCTATTCCAATATTTACATCTTTAAACATGTCAGCATTGAGTTGGAAAATAAGTGACAATAACAAACTACACAAGTATTTGTAATTTGTTGTTCTACTGTGTTCAGTTAAACAAACCTTTTACCTTGTCAGGAGCTTTTTTCATCATTTTCCAGATGAATACAGCCTTCAGGACATGCAAGGTTTTAGTAAAATTATTCTATATTTTAAGAAACCTATGTTTGCCCAGCTACCAGAGCAGCGCTGTAGGAAATCAGTTTTCTTTCCTGGAACATCTCTGTTGTCCACCAGTCTTAAAAACTAATGCTTTATTTTAAAATGTCATTTCTGTTATACTCATGTCTCTATTCTTCTTTGTTCTCTTTCTCCTTGTCTCTAACCCTAACCGCATTAACACCATAGCAAAACCAGGATCTGAAGTTGTATATCACTTTGACTATTGCTCCACATCAATGATGATCTAATTTAATCCATATTTTCAGTTAATAATTATACTGTTTTGCCTAGTCATCTTGCACTACTATTATTTAGACAACACTGCAACTTACATATAATTTTGTCTGGTATTTGGACAACATATCTTTAATTTTTTGCCTGCCTTCTTACACAAAGACTTTGATCATCTCACAGAACACCATGCAGATTTAGTATGAGGAAATACAGTGCTAACTGGGTTTTAAAATCTTTTATGTTTATAGCTTGAAAAACACATATTTACTGATCTATTTTCACTGTCCTGGCCAAGAGCTATTGTGTTGAAAATCACAGTGCACTCTGTTTATTTACAGGGGTCTAAACCTGTATTTTTATAACATTTCTGCTGTCATAATGAATTACCAGCTATAAGCTGTCCTTTGTTGGTTTTGGTGAAAATCAAATGAAACCCAGCAGGAGCTCACAGAGTGCATTGTCCAAGAGTGTAAAAATGCTGTGTTGATGACAGATCATACTGTTTTTATTAAAGCTAAGAACACTGACTTTACTTTGCTTTTTGACCCTACTGCTTTACTGTCAAGGTGATTTTATTTCTACAAATTTTCCTTCTGCAGGCCTCATCAACGATTCACCATAAAACATTAGACAAATTCCCATCATCTGTATATGATTATAGCAGGTTCTGTTGTGCTGCTTGCCACAACTAAAGAGATGCTTTTCAGCTTTGACTGAAAAGGAATCGGTTTACCAGCTTTCATTCATGTCACAATGTCTCCTTGTTTTAGTACCCATTTTCTTTGGTCCTTTTTAAGTTGATAAGAACATCATTGGAGCAATTTTAATGCAGTATTTGAGAACATTTATTAAAGACTGCAACCAGCTTTTCTAACTTCCTAGTGAAAAATGTTAGTTGAAAAATTGTTTTAAAACAAATGCCCTAATGGCAAATGACAATCTGGTGCTAGAAAGGTTGGGTTTATTTAAAAAAAAAAAAAAAAAAAAAAAAACTACTGAGAAAAATCGTAATGTCACTACTGAAAGTAAACACAATGTTTGAAGATGTGGGCTGACTTTTCACAGATGTGCACCCATATTTACACCCAGATAAGTGCACTTAACAAGCTACTAGAGTTGAGACTCTAGTTTTACCAAAAGACCCAACAGCAGCAGTAAGCAACCAAAACAAAACACAAAAGAAACCACTCCTCCCAAACAAACAAAGAAACCCTTGTTGTCATTCTGAAGTGTTTAAAATGGACCTTTGGGGGGTTTTCTTTTTAATTTTTTTTGTATATTAAAGCCCCATTTGTGGGTAAACTACAAATTTTGGGACCATTTTAATAACGTTTTTCAATTAAAAAAAATTTAAAAAAAGCAAAAATGCAGAAGTTTTGTTCTCCACTTTTAATAAGGAAAAGTCTTAGAAAACATCTGGTCAGCCTTGTCTGTACAACACCTCAATGTTTTCTAGGTGTGGGGGAGAGGGAGAAAGGCACTGGATATTTTTGTGCATAAATTTGTCACACATACGTCTTTGACAACCTGCCCTTGTAGATCTTAAAAATAATAAATGAACATGGATATTGAACACATTCTCAAATGTGTCAGTGCTTTAGAGTCATAACATGACATTGACGTCAATGTGAATTTTGTGCCAAAAGTGATGACAGGACATGGCCTTAAATTAGAATTAGAGCAGTTGCCATTCCAGCTGTCTTCTGAAAGCTGGCAAGGGATTCAAGCCATGAAGCTTGTATGTGGATCTAGAGTTAGAATCCCTAATCCTCTAAATTTGAGGAGATTGCAATTCTGACCTATAGAAATTGGCACAAGAAGGAAAATCCAGATCTTGAATTCTGGTTCAAATCTATCTGTAGTGGCAAGTAAAGGCCCAACACCCTAAGCCAATGAACCAGCTGTGGCTGTAGTAGCAGTTTGAGCCACAGACAGTCGTGATAGAGATAAAAGGATCCAGTATGTTATGAGTCTGCAACTTTGAATTGACCTGAGCAATTTCTGTTCCCCTGGGATACTGAGCACTACCATGGGTTGCTCCAAGTCAGATCTGTATTCTTCTCCATAGAAGTCTCTCTACACTGTCCCCTCTGCAGTTGGATCAGTTTTAAATTTAAGAGTTTAACAGTTGTTAACATGAATGCTTTCTGTGGTCATAGACTCTGGGAAACAGCAATCACTTCTCTTTCCTGATGCTATTACCTTGAGTCTTCCTTCCTCCTTGTCCCTTGTTCTGAGTGTCTGTTACTCTTTCATCTCTCTCTAAGGGAGTGTGCTCAAAAGCTTCTGGGAGGAGAAACAGGGAAAACTTCCTCATCCTTTTCAAACCAAAGTACCTGCAATCTGTTTTTTTTTTTTTTTTTTTTGGCACTAGAGCAAGTGTCTCTGGTCCACTACATCAGTGGTTCTCATTGATCCATCTGAGAACTGGCATTGATCTCTGAGATCTCCCTGACACTACTGGGCAGCAAGCTGGTCCCTGGTATGACTGAGAAACATTGCTCTACATCAGTGGTTCCCAACCTGCAGCCTGTGGACCACTGGTGGTCCATGAAGGTACTGCAGGTGGGGGGGGAAGAAAAGGATAATATAATTATAATATAATCTATATACCTCTTATGTATCATTGTTATATTATTATTCACACACATCCTTGTGCAATATATCATTCTCTGAATTTAAATAGTGGCACTTTTGTGTGATGTTAATGTGAACCTACACTCTTTGCACATCTGGCGTTAGAAGGTGATCCACAAAAGCTTTCAATGATGATGTAGTGGTCCACATAAAAGAAAAGGTTGGAAGCTGTTGCTCTACATCAATGGTTTTCAAACTTTTTTCTTCAGGACCCAGATGAAAAAAATCATTTATATGCCAATAGTTTACCCAACAATTACATCTTTGAGCAATGCATTCCAGACTTGCGGTGGTGGCAGCAGAGGATGCTGCAACCCAGTACCTGAGGGTCTGAGACCCAGTACTGTGTCCTGACCCATAGCTTGAAAACCACTATTCTCCATCACCACCTTTTTGCAGCCTCTTTCTTAGAGGAAGAGAGACCTTCTCTGATGCTAGCATTGTTGGCTGGGAAGGAAGGGGTGCTGGTGTTTAATTTTACAAGGTTGCACAATGTGTTTGTAAGAGACACATAGTGTCACTCATAGGTGTTGCCTTGTTAATGGTTTTTTTATTGATCCATCATACCTTTTTTCAGAACCTTTGGTACTACAAAAAAACAAGAGTCCTGTGGCATGCTAAAGACTAACAGATTTCTTCAGGCATAAGTTTTCATGGGCTTCAACCCACTTCATCCATCCCACTTACTGCATCTGACAAAGTGGGTTGGAGCCCATGAAAGCTTATGCCCAAAGAAATCTGTTAGTCTTTAAGGTGCCACAGGACTCTTGCTGTTCTTGCTGTGCACAGACTAACACGGCTACCCCTCTGAAAATTTGGTACCACAGTGTTTCCTGGCAGGGCCATCCCTCGGGGGGTGTGGGGCCCTGGATGAATTGCCCTCTGCGGGACCCCCCTCCACCCTCTCAGCACTGGGGGGAGGAGCCAGCTGGCCCAGTGAAGGGGCAGGCCCCTGTGCTGGCAGTCCCATGCTGGAGACTGGGCTAGCCAGCGAAAACTGGTGGTCCGATTCAGTGCTGCCAGTCCACCCCCTCCCCACGCACGCTGCTTTTGGCTCTGTGCCAGAGCAGCGGTGAGGGGGCAGGAGGCAGCATGGCTGGGGGGTGGGCAGCAATAGGGGCCCCAAGCTGCCTCCTGCCCCCTCCCTGCTGCTCTGGCACAGAACCAAAAGCAATGCACATGGCCGGGGGGTGGAGGAGTGGACCAAAAACGCTGAACCGGGCTGCTGCTTTTGGCTGGCTCATCTGGTCCCCAGCATGGGGGCTGGGGCAGCAGTGGGGGCCCCATGGAACCTCTCAAAGCATGGGGCTCTGGGCAGCTGCCCCTCTCGCCCTACTCTACAGACAGCCCTGTTTCCTGGCAAAGCATGCAGAATACAAAGCAGAAAAGTTGTGTGTGTGAAGAATGTGGTTTGACCACAGTTATGCAGGGCAGTTTTGAGCTATCTGCAACTATCTGCTTAAATGAACAGTGCTGGTGGGCTTCTTTCACTGGGAAACAGCAAATTTCTGCTAAAAGGGGCATCCATATATTGGGATGTCATTCGGACTGGAGAAGTGTGGCCGGATGGTAGTAAAGAGAGGGAAGGTAGTCAAGACTGATGGGGTGGAACTACCAGCAGGCCACATAGCAGACATACAGACCAGCTACATGTACCTTGGCATCCCACAGTCACATGGGAACCACGATGAGGAGGCAAGGAAGACAGCAACATCCAAGTACCACCAAAGGATAAGACAGGTCCTGAAGAGCCAGCTCAATGGGAAGAACAAGATCCACGCCATCAACAGGTACGCCCTGCCAGTCATCAGATACCCTGCTGGTATAGTGAGCTCGCCAAAGGAGGACATAGAGGCTGCCGATGTGAAGACCCAGAAGCTCCTCACAATGTACGGAGGTTTCCACCCCAAATCCAACACCCAGAGACACTACACCAGCCGGAAAGAAGGTGGGCAGGGTTTGGTAAGTGTCAAAGCCACTGTCCTGGACGAAACCCAGAGCATCCAGGAGTACATCAGTAAGATGGCACCCAAAGATGAGCTGCTGAGAGAATGCCTGAGGAAGATCAAGCAGAAGAAGTGCCATAGCAAGACAAGACCCTGCATGGGATGTACCATGGACAGATAGCTGAGGTGGCTGACATTGGGAAATCCTACCAGTGGCTGGAAAGGGCTGGACTAAAAGACAGCACTGAGGCACTGATCATAGCAGCACAACAACAGGCACTGAGCACCAGATCCATTGAAGCAGGGGTCTACCACACTAGACAGGACCCAAGGTGCAGACTGTGCAGAGAGGCCTCAGAGACAGTCCAACACATAGTGGCAGGATGTAAGATGCAGGCAGGAACAGCATACACTGAACGACATAACCAAGCAGCTGGCATTGTGTACAGGAACATCTGCACAGTGTATGGGCTAGACCCTCCCAAGACCAGATGGGAGATCCCACAGAAGGTCGTGGAGAACAACAGGGCTAAGATCCTGTGGGACTTCCAGATCCAGACGGACAGGCAGGTACTGGCCAATCAACCGGACATCGTGGTAATAGACAAGGACCAGAAGACAGTGGTGGTGATAGATGTAGCAGTGCCAAGTGACAGCAACATCAGGAAGAGGGAGTATGAGAAGCTGGAGAAGTATGAGGGCCTGAAAGAGGAACTAGAACAGATGTGGAAAGTAAAGGCCAAAGTGGTCCCAGTGGTGGTAGGAGCACTCGGGGCTGTGACTCCTAAGCTGGGAGAGTGGCTCCAACAGATCCCAGGAACAACATCAGAGCTCTCTGTCCAGAAGAGTGCAGTGCTAGGAACAGCTAAGATACTGCGCAGAACCCTCAAACTCCCAAGCCTCTGGTAGAGGACCCGAGGTTGAGGAAGACACATACCACCCATAGGGGTGAGAGGGGAATTTTTATATCTATCTATCTATCTATCTATCTATCTGGTCAATTTAAACATTGAAAACATGTTCAGGTATACAAGTCATATGGCATTTTATATATTATCCAATAGCTCAGAGAAGTCTGATTCTGCAAGCAGCCTGCAATTAACAGGAGTTCCATGTGCAGAATGGGGCAGATTTCATTGTGAGTTAGAAAGCTTATTTCAGTACAGTCTAACATACTTTAAATTGCTAGCTAAATCATAGGTTATTCAGCAGCTTGATCTATTAGTGGACATAGATAAACACAAACTACGTACTTTAAAAATGTGCAGAAGTAGTTTTTAGGTTGCAGGAATACTTCCTGTTGATTGTTGAACATATAGGTCCCATTTTATTTTTATTTTTAAACTTCCAGAAATGTGAGTATCTAAGTTCTCAGGTCAGAAGTATTTGAAAAAATGATTGTTTCATAACTGTAGATATTCAATGGTAAGCGTGGAAAACAAAAGGCCCAACAAGATCCTTTCTGTTCACACAGAGGCAAAATACCCTGTTCAGTCAGCAAGGGCAGTAAGTTTGTGTGTCCCTTGTGCAGTATCATCCACCTCTTTCGCTCAGCCCCTCCTGGAATCTTCCAATAAGTTTGGTGATCTACCCACACAGAGAGGATGGGCTGGAAGAAGACCAGAAAGAAATACAAATTGGTCCAGAACCAACAGTGCAGAGATTCTGACAGAGTAAGTATTAACTTGTGCATCAATCCCCTTCATTCTGTGGACACCCCTGTGAGGAATCAGGGGTGCTTGGCTGTGTCAGGATAGTGTCTCCTAGGAACTTGAGGTGATGTTGGACCCAAAAACCAATGTAGGGGATCAGGGCCTGAGAATAATCAGTTTTGGTTTCCAGTGTGGTTTTTCTTAATTTGTGTTACAGTAGCACCTAAGCCCCAGTCAAGATGACATCATGCTAGGTGCTGTATGTACACAGATTAGAGAGAGTCCCTGGTCCAAAGTGGCTATACACTAAATAGTTAAAGGGTGAGAGGAAGGAAGTCCATCTCCCCATTTTACAAATAGAGAGCTGACTGTGAGAGACCAAGTAACTTGCCCAAAGTCACAAAGGGTATTTGTGGCAGTTAGGAATTGAACTCATATTTCCTAAATCTTAGTATGGAGCCTAGTCCATTAGATCTTCCTGAATCAGAATGAAGGGGGCTTTATGCCTTTTGGGATCAGAATCTCTTGCCTCTTCTGAGTGGGGCAAACCTCATCCTCTAAAGTGTGATTTTAGTGTAAATCATATTTAAGTACAATTAGGAATATAGAAAGTTCATGGAATTGATTTTATATGGTTTTTGTTTTTTGATTTAAACAAAGATTTTTATTACAAGGAAGAGAGAGATGAGGCAGTTTATTTAATAAACAACATCAAGTAATATGCATGTTTAGTACAACACAGTGCATAATGTGCACTTCTGTAGCTGATCATGAGCTTGTATTTGTATGCTAAAAACTTTTGATTTATTGAATAACAGCAGAAAGACTGGCTTGCAAAGGATGCTAAAGCTGTAATTAACAAAAACCACATCACTGCATCAGATCCTTTTTTAAAAGTACTTTGTTTTCTAGTTTTACATGGAGCAGTAAGGAATCAGTACCAAAATTCCTACTATGCTATGTAAATTCTAACAGTTGGATTTTTTTTCAAGGGTCTTAAATGATCAGCCAGTTTCTCTTGTTACATTGTTTTTACCAATGTTGGCCCTAAGCCTGGAAACATGCAACAGCCTAATTTTTATGCCTGACTAGTCTCCTAACATTCAGTGGGATTAATCATTTGAATAAAAATACTCAAATGTGATTGTCTACAGGAAAAGGCCATAAATCCCAATATAGTGTGGTCAGAGAGCACCTTCCTTGACCAACACGCTCCTTCTGCTTCACTTGCTATTTTCATATTATCTGGAGCACCTAGATTCACCCAGGCGATGCTTTATACTCAGAGCTGTATGTGAATATCTCAATTGAGTCCAGCCCTATCTTTTTTTAAATGCCCCCCTCAATCTAACTATACGATATATATATAGTAATATTGCTGGGACAGGAAGTAGGGAACTCATTTTTGAGATTATCTAGTTTAAATGTTTTTCATATCTTCTATGAGTTCTGTACTGTGTTTTAAGTTTGAGGTTTCATGTTTTTGAAAGTCTGTGTTTTGTATATAGATTTTTCTTTTAAAATAAGAAAGACACAATCATCCAGAGTAAAACATTTCTATCTGAAGAGAGAAAAGAACCAATATGTAATCCATTTGGCAACATAACTGAACAGAATGGATGGAATTTAAGTGTGCTACTTAGCTGAAAACCATTAAATGCTACACTACAGTACTCTGTTTTAAAATGAGCATTATATAATAACTCATTGCATATGTACAAAAACATTGAAGCCTATAGGTTGCTTCAATCTTTTCCATGTTATGACCCCATGTTAAAATTATTTTGGGATCTTGTGTTCACATTTTTCCATAAAGAAAGGAAAGGGAATTGTGAATCCCATGACCTACTTGAGACACTCTTGGGGGTTGCAGCCTCCAGATTGTGAACCCATGCTTTATATCTAGAATAATAGATTTATAGATTTTTAAAGACTGAAGGGACCATTAAATCATCTAATCTAACCTCTTCTGTAATGCAGGCCATGGAATCTCAGCCAGTTACTCCTATAAGGAGCCAATAACTAATTTATCTAGACAATTATACCACACTTATCAACATAATAGAACTAAAACATGTACTTAAAGTTATATATGCGCATAAGTGCCTGTTTAGTGGAGAGAAATTCAAGCATGTGCTTACATATTTTGCTGATCCGTCTCCTGGATGCTTGCTTTTGGACCAGATGTCTGTCTGCTCACTGTATAGATTATTTGCTACTTATTATTTAATAGTTTGAGTGGCAAGTTAACTCTAAGTGATATTGTACTTTGTTATAACATTTTTTTCAATTAAAATGTAATTTTTACTTTGCTGTGCATAGGACGTACACTTTAAGACTGTCTTAAATCGGAAAGTCTTGGCCATGTCCACCCCCTAGCTCTGATATCAGGAAGTGTTTTTCTTCAGGGGCTTCCATGTCCTGTAAGACTTCAATAGTGAGCTTTGTGCCGTTCTTTGAGTTGGCAGGTACTAGAGCCTCTTTAAAATTGCATTGTTTGATTTCTACGGGTGTAATAATGTTTAAACGAGTGGCTTCCAACCTTTTTGGCTCAAGGGCCACAGATATCATTTTTACAACTGTGAATGCCCACCAGTTACCAGGAGGTTGCCTTTTTGCTAATCTCTCATTTCCCTGACTACAGCAGAGAAACTGCATGCACCCTGTAACCCTAGGTACTCGACCTGTGTCCCTAGGTCAGGGGTCGGCAACCTTTGCTTATCCCCATGCCAGCCATGCCCACTGCACCATGAGCAAGTGCCAGAGACGAGGCCAAAAGGGGCAGTGCTGACTCCTGCCCCTGCTGGCAGTTGGTCTCTGGGTCCTGGTTGGGACCAGCTCTCGCCAGGTCCTGGTTGGGGCTCACTTTTGCCCTCACCAGCGGGCGGCTTCTGGCTCCAGGTGGGCCCACCCACCATGCTCCCTTCCAGCCCTGCCCAGCAGGGGTCAGGAGCCCCACACACCATGGCTTCTTTGTCCCTGCTGGCCCATACTTCCCAGTGGGGAGGCATGGCTAGTGGGGGTCTGCAACCCATGGCTCTTGCTGCCTGGCCACGCAGTGCTGGGGGGAGTGGGGCAGTGCCGCTCAAGCTCAGCCCCCTTTCATTTTTGGCATGGGTGCTGGGGGTTGCCAACTCCTGCCCTAGGCAGTAACTCCTTTCTGCAACCAGGGGAATGGAAGAGCAGTGGTCTCCTTCCTGTGGCTCCGACAAGGACCCCAGCACCTACGGACCCTGGCAGGGTCCTTTGCCCTCTGTTGGAGCCAGAGGAGAAGAGCAGTGGTTTCCTCTCACTCTGGCTCCAAAAGGAACCTCAGCATCTATGGATCTAGGTGGGGCACTTTGTTGTGCTCCAGCTACAGCCAGAAGGAGGGAAGCACTGACCTCCCATCTCCTTGATTACAGCAAGGAGCCTGCACCCATCTTTTAGTTCCACAGAAACATGCTCCACCTGAGTCCTTAGGCAACAGCTCCCTTCTTCAGCCAGCAGGAGGGGAGCCACCGGCCATTTTAAAAGCGCTCGTGCACTAAAGTGGCAGTAAAACACAGTGCTTCTGTGAAGCTGAATGTTTGTTGCTGCTAAAAAACTTCCACACAGCTGCAAAAGGGGAAACCTCATTGAGTTTAGTACTTGAAAACTGTTACATGGTTTTAGTATTTACTTTATATAAATAATTGCATTTTACTTTAAGAACTGAAGTTTCCGAGCAGTTTTGGACAAAAAGTAGATGATTATTGTTTGATTCGGGACATGTTCTAGTCTCTGCAGCTCATGCAACTGCAGTGTTGCTAAGTCATGATTTTTATGATGTGCTATTTGGCCTTTTTTATTCAAAGCCCAGCTCCTGAAGGCAAGTGACCATGTGGGACTCACAACTTACATTATGTGAAAAGTATATTTCTAGCAGATCCTATTAGAAAAAAGAAAATCTTAAAAATGTGACTAGAGTGAGCCTCTCAGGTTCAGAAGCCATAAGATCATGAGAGAAAACCTAAAACACTGTTGCTCCATGATTTTGGGGGTATAATTCATGATGATTGAGTTTTTGAGACTGGCAATAACACAACACCATAATGGTTAGGACATATGTATATTTGTGCTCTATTTGCCTTTGTGCTTTGATTTTGTGTTAAGCATTTGAGTAATTTAAAATGGTTCCAAATATGTGTTTAGTAGAGCAAAAGAACTTTTCTGGATGGGCTTTGAGCTTCTTGAACACTTCCATACTAACTTGTGTCCTCCTTGAATTTGCATGTGTGCCAATAAAGCATGTTTAATTAGACTGATCTACTGATCTATGTATGTGGCTGCATTGGGACACAGCATCATCCATCATTTTAAAAAAGACAAATCTCTCTTTGTGCATCAGTCATTAGTCATATTTGAAATCAGAGGTTAAGTACACTTTCTTTCACAAGTAGGTATCTCTGGTTGTCAGTACATGATTTTCAATCTGTTTCAATCCTTTCTTTTAAAATTTAGTTTTGTTGCTGTTTTTTGCCATGCATGCTGTGTCCTTACAGATCAATGTGAAACTATTTTATTCTTTGTAAAGTGCTGGCTTCTGGCAATATCTAGTACAACAGGAAAGTGTAAAAGTCAATTGTGCTCTTGAAAAATACAGAGCAATTAGTATGTAGGTGGAGCCAAACCTCTAAGTGGTTGTTTCTTTTCACTTGGTGAGGCAGGTGCTGAAATTGCACTGCTTTGAAAATTTTGGACCATACTGAGGAGAGCTGACAGGAGTAAATATCATGCAGCTTTTGCTTAACAAAGTGATTTTGGCAAAAAGCCTTGCACCATAAAAGGAAACCTGTAAACCATTTTTTTTACTTGTGCTTCTGTTTTTAAAAGTTTAAAGGCTTTACAATCACGTCAAAATAACTTAGTGAGCAAAATCTTGCTCAGCCAATATACTCATTGAAAGATGGACATCATAAGTAAAAAAGGCTCCATGATCTAATGGGTGATGTAAACAGCTGTGGTCCAGGAGGATCTCCTTACAGTCTAACCCTTTCTGAGCCACTAACTTACTGTGTGACTTCAGGCAAGTGCCTTGACCTCTTCTTGCCTCAGTCACCCAGCTGTAAAATTGGGTAAAGCAGGACCTCTTTGAAAACCAGATGTTGGATCTGAGCTGAGCTTTCCTAAGTACATAACATTAGCCAACTTTAGGATTAGACTTCTTCTACAACAGTATTTATAAAATGTTATACATTTTAAATGGAAGGCGATAAATGCTGTAATCTACATAACTAATTGAAATATGTTAAGGCTTATCCTGTGTTTGATGCAGTAGTATGTTTACCCACTCTTTCGGACTAAATAAATCTTGTGCGCTTGCTCTCTCTCTCTTTCTGTCTCTCACTCTCGTGTGTGTGTGTGAGAGGAAGAGAGAGGATCTGTTTTCCTCACACATATAGTAAGTCAGAATCTCTCCACAGCATTCAAGAGAGCTAGGAGAATGAGTCAACTAATTCAGTGGCCTGAACCACAACCCCAAAGGAGCAAAGGTAACATGGGGGAAGGTGTTTTATCTGAAGCGAGTTAATACTGAAGAAAAAGCTCAGTGAATACTAGCTATATTTATATTTAAGATCTTGAATACTGGAAGAGATTGGTTATTCCAAACAATGGTGCTAGCAAAACAGGCAGTTCTGTTGTGTTGCCACAACCCAGCTTAATGTAAATATTCTATAATTAATGTGTGTAGATGGCTGTCTGTATTTTACCATCCAGTTACAAAGGCATGAAGGATAGTTTGCCTCATAAGCCCATTATTGTTATAAGAATTCTTTGAATAAAAACACAGTTTAAGCACTTTCTTGCATTTTTGTTCATTGATAGAGCCAGCATGCTCTAATGACTGTGTCATAGATAAAAAGCAGAAGAGTGTCTAGAGTGCAGACTCCTACATTTATTTTCTCATAGCAGAGGGCAAAAAAGCTAAACATTTCAAATGCATGGATTCCTCTGAAAGCTTTAAACCTATTAGGACAGATGCACAGCAACTTTGCACACAGATTGCCCCCGAAGTAACTCTTGATTTTAGGACTAAGCCAACCTGGCATGCAAGAGCAGTTGCTGTTGATCTTTTATACTAATTTTGGATTAATTGTGATCTACAGCACTGCGTAAACATGCTAACCTAGTACTTCAGCTTCACCACAGCTAAACATTAATCCTTCTTAATGCTCTAAGTCAACTTTTAGTCCTTAGCAGAATTTACCTTAATCTCTGGCTAGGAAGCTAACTGATTTACAAAACATAATCCAAGAGCTCCAGAATCTTAAGGTGCACTGACACAATTCACTTATGCAGAATGTGTCTGTCTGGCATCCTTTACAAAACTGAGCAACTGACAAAAATTTTGCCAAATGCTATAGGTGTCATTTTTTTTAAATCATAAACTGAAAAGACCCCTTCTGTGTGTTTGAGCTTCTTTGCTTTTGGGAAGTAATTTTTGTCATCTTTGCTTAATGCACCCTTGTTTTGCAATAGCAAATCAGCTAAAGAATTGTTTGGTAAAATATTTGGGTATTTTTAATGTATATTGTAAATGGTAAAATTATTTTTAATTCTGATAAATAGCCATGTAGTTTTATGGTATTCAAATTTGTTTCCTACAGATAGTCTGGTCACTATTTTACTGTATTTATTATTTAAGCTGTATTTTTAAAAGGATGAAATAACTATAGGTTCTATGCTTCCCTTTAGCAATGGCCACAAAGGGAGCTAAATTGGTTGGACATGTGCAGGGGCAGAGTGGTACCCATTTTCTCTGAGGTCATAGAAGTTGTTCCACACAATGCTATGCTTTTGGAGTTGTCTGGGTTAGGAGGATGAGGTGTATGTAGGGTAGAAAAGGGTGGAGCTGCGAAGCATACATAACATGAACTTCTCCAGAATATGTGGATGTTCTAGAGGATGGCTGTGCAGGAGTTAACGGTGCTGTAAGCAACATTATGTCCCACAGAGTCTCCTCTACAGCTTTTGCTTGCACAGCTGCTGAGGCAGTATGCCAATAGCAGTGTAGCTCCTGAGGAAGCTTTGCAGCCTGGGGAGAGGAGTGTTCTCCAGACAGCATAGCAAGGGATCTGTGGGAGGAGCCACAGTGAATACACACAACACCCAGTCTCCCAGAACAGCAAGCCTAAATAAATAAGCTGAAGGGGCAGAACGGCACAGAGTGAAATGGTGGCAAAACTCTCCTCACCTTGCATGAGGTTCTTTGGGCAGTTATAGTGTGACCCGTTCCTATGACTTACACTTCCTTGCATTTATTTCCTACCGTTCTGTAAGTCCCCCAGTCTTCAAAGCATCTGACAAAGTGGGATTTTCTCACACGAAAGCTCATGCAAAAATAAATTTATTAGTCATTAGGAGTCCACAGGACTCCTTGTTTTTGTTTTATGTACAACAGTGTCTCTGGGAGCTGCCTGTATTCCCGGGCCCTATGTCTTGAGATGTTAGCTGCAAAAGGTGCTTGTTTTTATTCTGCTGTTTTGCTGCTTGTCTTTTTCCTTCTTTTTTTCTTTTTTTTTTTTTTTTTTAAAGGGTGGAGGGAGAAGGTGTTCACTATTTTTTTCGTTCTTGGTTTTTTTCTGTCTCTTTTATATTTTCCCCTCCTTATTCCTGCTCTGGACTCTCCACTACCTAATACTCATTTGTATGTTTCTCTCTTTCCCTCCCTCCCTGTTTGGCTCAATGCTGCAGGCTGATTCCTGCTATAATGAGGAGGCCTTGTGTGGGGAGAAGAAACAAGTAGCAATAGTATAGCGCCATCTATGGAAAGGTGAGAGAATAAACAAAGTGTGGGCCACCACCTCTCCCACAGCTCCTTCAGGAAAGGCAAGAAGACAGGAGTGCCAGCTTCTGTGAAAGACATTGGCATCTCCATCACTGGGGACACATCCAACGGCTTCTGGGATTTAATACAGATCAAGGTGCTAACAGTACACCTTGATTTGTCCTTGAACACTGCCATATGTGTGGGGATTATGGCTTGCCAGTCAGGCTAACATCCCCTAGAAAATGGGCTGCCAACATCTGGTAACTTGGCTGCCTCCTTGTGGAGATAGTGAAGGTATGGTCAGAAGAATGCCCTAGGGAGATGAATGCTTGTGAGCGGTGACATGTGGGATGCAATGAAGGCATAAAAGTCCTGATTTCTGCATTTATAGCCCCAAAATGGAAAGTGGGATCTGCTGGGTTTTGGAACAAGATTAAAATCTGCAGAACACTGAATATGGATGTGGTTCAAAGATTTGAACACAGAGTTTGCAGACTGTGGCCCCTGTGTGCTTCTCTTCCTCCATGTTGACTGAATGACCTAGGAGGGCTGGAGAAATGGGTTCTCGGGATGTAGAGTTCTCTTTGGGGCCAACCTCTCCAAAAATATATTTTACAAAAATATATTAAAAGAAATAGTGTTATCAAATACTTTCCCACCTTCTCTTATGTTTTGCATAAATGCTCCATAACGCACAGTGTATAGTTACATACAGCTCTTTTCAAACATGAATGCAAAGGAACTTGGCAAACCACTTTTGGTTCATTTGGTTGTCTTCAGTAGTAATATAAAATCCACTACAATTATTTTTTGAACCCCTCTTCTGCACAGGCTAGCTGCCTTTAAGAAAGGAAACATAATGGTAAAAACATGTAGTTTTGATTATTGTTTCAGAGGGTTTCTGAGCGCTTACTGTTGAATTGGGCATAGTATCACAAGATGGGCAATCCATTTTCAGATAAGTGGCTTGGGTTCCTACCTTTCTCAAAATATGTTTTCTGTGGAAAGCTGTAGTTGTCTTCACCATGACTTTTGTAAGGAAAGTAACCTCTTTCAGGGTTTTTTCATACTTTGTTTTTATGACCTCTGCCAGAGTACTACTGAGGAAGACTCCCATATAATTTACTCAATTGTTTTTCTCTTTGCAGTGCAGTGGATTATATGGGAGGGAACTGTTCTTTATTTTTTAATTGTTTTAAATACATTGATCATCATAATACAGGAAGCGGAGTTTAGGGAATTTTTTAAAAGATTGTGAACATATGCATTATTTTTCCTGTGACGAATAAATGTCTTTTCCCAAGACAAACAGACATCATTACTTATACAACCCGGGAAGATACTTTCATTGGTCTGAAAGTGTTGTAGTGGACCTAGGCAAGGTCATTAATGTCTCTTCAGAAAGAGCTGAGCTGATTTAGCTTTGAATTGATAAGAGACAGATGCTTTGATGGACAACTGAGTCTTGAAAATCAGGTGAGTGAGCAAAATGGTTCTCTGGTCCTGAGAAAAGCCAGGGGAACTCACAGAATAAAATTTCTACAAGGAAAGGTGTGAGTTAGGAGCCTGTCTCCTGGGAATGGACTGTGTTGAGTCAGAATCTAAAGGGGGTAATCTCAGCTGTAGAGATTTAACAATCCTTGTCTGGGAAGGACTTCTACTCTGAGAGAGTGGGTGCATGGGGACTATGAAGATTTGGGCTAATCTAGAAGAGGGTCTCATTGTTAATGACTTCCTATAGGGTCTGCTGCTTGTGCTTTTGTATGACTATTTAATTTTGCTGACAGTGATACAATCTTGTACTGCTCAGGCCAGACTGGGAGTAAGGGATAGTTCATTTTGTACATGTGAATGTTTTCTTGGGGGGTCCCCCCCCCCAAAGTGTTGGATGCCCCTAGAGCTCTCATAATTGATCTAAGTACTTTCCTCTTCTGAGTTTATGGTTTGGTTGTCAATGTCACCTACACTAACCAATTTATTTGCATCACTGCTCATGTGGGTTCAGCGCTATCTGAGGCAACAGGGAAGACAGTTACAGGGTACTGTGATATATTATTTGAATTGGAAATTTTGATGCACCATCTCATGACATGATGTAAAATGATTAATCTGATTTGTTCTAAGAGTAAACAAAATCTCATCATTTAAAAAATCAGGGTCTTGTGAAGCCCCACATTCTTCAGATTCCTGAGCACTGGGGCCATGTTTGGCAGCTCATGACTTTCCCATTGAGCTCAGTGTGAGCTCCTCTCACAGAGAGGCTACAGCCACTGGTCCTATAGGCTTTCGTTCATCCACGTCAACAGACTTGTCAGGAGGGCTGGAGAAAGGGATCCAACTACAGCCACCTCATAATCTTGGTAGCTGTAAATCCTGCAGTTATGTAGTAGAAGCTTTACCAGGAATGGAGTGCTCTTTTTATAGAGGCTAGTTATCGAGACAGCGTAATTTGCTTGTTGAATTTTCTGATTTACTTGAGGTCACTCAGGGTATTTCTACATTGAATCGAAGGTGGGATTGCTGCTTGAGAAAACACATTCGCAATATCTTTAATCTAGCTAGAGTAGGTAAAAAATAGCAGTGAAGACGTGGGAGCATGGAACTGAGCTCAAGCTGAAAAATCCTGCTTGAGGACTCATGTCTAATATTCATGGTTTGGGGATCAATGTATAATTCCTAGCCCATCCCGGGGTTCATGCCACTGTGTCCTCATTGCTATGTTAAAGCCGTGGTATCTAGTTTAAAGTAAGCATGCTTCTGATTTCAGTGTGGACATAGCTGTAGGTATGTTGTGTTCAGGCTAGCCAGTTGTGTGTTGAACGAGTTCCTGAGAGAGATCGTACAGCTCCTGGTGCTGCTCAGACTTCCTGGCTCCATTTGGCTATTGTGGTTTGAACTAGCTAGATCAAAGCTAGCCTCTTCATGTCTACAGGTACTAGAATTACATCTTCCAACTGCAGAGTAGATATCGCCTTAATCATCCTGTGATACAGCCTTTTGCCCATGACTATATGTAGGAGTAAGTTGCTTGCTTTTTCTCTGAATCTCATATCTAGTAAGAAAGTGCAAATAGGTAAATATCTGTTTATTTTGGTTAAATTTCTGTAAAATACTTCTGTGTGCCATTTTAAAAGGGAAAAAGGCCCAAGAGCAAGGATGAGGGATCATACAGTGTACTCCGCCTAGACAAAAATGTTTTCAAAATATATATAAAAGGGTAGGATTTTCACTTGCACAGACACAGTAAAATAATTCAGTAGAAGAAGTAGCCTTACTTTTGAAATGTGTCTTACCTGTATGTAAATTTGATTTTAGAATTAATATTGACTCAGCAGTTTCTTTGTAATCCAACTTGGCTAGTCTGGTTGAAGTCCATATAACAAGGAGAATGGCATCTAAGTTAAAGAGACGGAGGTAAATTCCTGGTTTGTTGTGCATTTACAAGTCTTTCAGTCATTTTCCAAAATCCTTTTGTTGTTGATGCATATTAGTTAAATACTAAACTTTAAGAAACTGTAGATTTCCTTATTTGTATTGCTGGTAATTTAAAATTATTTAATTGGTCAGAATTATAAACCACAATTTACTTTAGTTTTATTAAACTTAAATTCTAGGTTTATGTTTGCCTGATAATGTCACTTCAATATTTTTGTCACATCCAGTGGAAAATATTCACTCCCCACCTCCCCTAAATAAAAGTTAAAAACCAAGTGATTGATTTAATTTAGTATACAACTCTTAAACTGTGGGCATTTGAAAAAATGTGTAGGTCTTTCTTTCTTGGATTTTTGCAAAGCGTGTGTGTGTGTGCGCGCGCATAGTGGAAGGTGGGAGAAGGGTTGGATTAGGATTACTATGTTAGTTCTTCTAAGAAAAGTGGTGCCCAAATCAACAAATGTCGCAGTTGCCAAGTTCCAAAGGGGTAGCTGTGTTAGTCTAGATCAGCGAAACAAATAAGGAATCTTGTGGCCCTTAAAGACTAACAAATTTATTTATTGCATGAGCTTTCATGGGAGAAATTCCTACTTCATCAGACCCTTAGAAGATGGGGAGAACTTAAGGAATGGGAGGAAAATAAATGCATTTATTTTTCTCCCATTCTGTAAATTTCCCCCATCTTCTAAGCATCTGGTGAAGTGAGATTTTCTCCCATGAAAGCTCATGCAATAAATAAATTTGTTAGAATTTTAATGTCATTGTGACACTGACACCAGAATTGTTCCAAGCAATAATAAAGAGCTTATTATTCTCTTTGGGTATGAAGAACAAGGCCCCATATTCATTGTTGTTTATATATTTTACATCACTATATTTAAATAACTATTTTACTTTAAAGGTAAAATAAAATGGTTAAATTATGTCATGCACAAATACATATGGATAGACATATAGATTCACACTGTTTGTTATTTGATGACAAGCTGAAACCTGGTACAGCACTTAATAATGACTGGTAACCCTCTAAGTGATATCAGTGTATCATTCTACTCTTTTCATGACATTATCAGCATTCGTTAAAGTTATTTATTGCTGTCATCGTGTATTTCTGTCACCAGAGGCAGCTGGGAAGAAAATGTATTGTTAGTGCAGCTGATACTAGATTCTGTTTTAGATTTTGGTTAAATAATCTGAACATTTTAATGGTAGCTTTATGCTTGCTGCCAATCTATTGGTTTTCAGGTCACTCTATTTCATATTTTGCCTAAATATGACTTTTTTGTGTGCTTTTATTTTGACCTGCTTTATAAATATGAGAAATAGGTTTTATCTGTATTTCATATCTGTATTTTACAGATCAAGGAACCTGAAGTACAAAGTATTATGTAATGTCAGATGTCAAAACCATTGAAGAGACAGGAGTAGAACCTACATATTCCATAGAAACTCAGAGTCCTGTGTTTCAAGCACTTGACTGCAGGTGCCCTTAACCTGTTCATTTATTGATTGTGTACACTCTTTCTTGATCCTGGTTAGTAAGACTTGGTGACATCATCACATTATATGACTGGTTTGATATGACACTTTTGTTATTGGATCCCACTTGTATTACTCTCTTTTTAACATCTATTTATTCATGACAGCAACAATGTCATATATAATATGGGTATGTCGTTTGGATAAACCATTAGTCCTCACTCATCTTGCAGATTTAAAATAAATCCACAGTGCGTGAGGGAGCATGTTTGCAACAGTAATTATTCTGAAACAGCAATTTTGTTTCTGGGATTTTTGTCGTGTTTTGAAAATTTCTGGATGTGTAATATTTGGATTTTTAATAAATAAATTTTCCACCTGATTTTCAAGTTTTGGAATCATGAATTTTGCATAAATTTTAAAGGATGATTTAGAGGAGCATTTTAATGTTAGATATTTCTTTCTAAAGATTACTGTGTAACTTAAAAATTGGTTATTCAGTGTAGTGGTGAGAGGCATTTAAATAAAAAGGTATACTTTCTTGGTGAACATCACCACCACCACCACAATATACCCAAAAGAGTTTCTTATGACTAATCTTGTAGTTTATGTGTAGGTCCCATTAAAGTCAGTGGTAGTGATGCATGTGTCAGATCTTCAGGATTGGGCCATTGGTTCAGACAGTGATTACAAAAAGACGGAGAAGAATCCAAGTTCTGGTGAGGTTTTGAGGCTTTCATCTGCTGTTTCATTCTAGAGTAGTATTTCCTTGAACTTCTCATTTTACATGCTTTGATTGTGCCTGCTTTTTCAGTAAGTCACATAATTTTTCATCCTGCTGTTGTAGCTTCTGGAGCATATGCAAGATAGGTGTGAGAACTCTCATTATTGGAAATTGGAAGCATCTTGAATTCCTTAGTAGGGAAAAATATAGGTACATATGAAATGTAGTTCCACAAAACTACCAAATCACTTGGCTTGCATTAGACTGAAATATCATATGGTCTTTGCTTAGGCAACATGCACATGTATTTAAAATAAATACAAATTATTCTGGCTTCTGCATTTTAACATAGTTTTTGAAGTTTCCTTAAAGTTATTATGATCAGATGAACTTAATTACAGAGTACTTTACATATACTCATCTGGTAAATATCATGTAACTGACAGAGTCAAAAGGAAGGTATGCAGGATTTTTGGTGCATCTTTTTCTCATACTCATTAAAGTTCCTCCTGCTTTAAGTATACTCAAATGATACAACTTCCCAGTAAAAACCAGATTGCCTTACATTCTGAAACCAGTTCATAGACTCATAAGAATGTAAGTCTGGAAGGGAGCTGTGTAGGGGAAGACCAATTAAACCTGACTTATCCCTGGCAAATGTTGTCCAAAGTGCTTTTTTAAAAACCTCAGATGATGGTGATTCCACAACCTCCCTTGGAGGCCTCTCCCAGAGCTTAATTACTCTAATTGTGAGGAAAGGTTCTTTCCCCTAATATCTACTAAATGTTCCTTGCTGCAGATTTAAGCCCCCTTCTATTTGTCCTACCTTGAGTTCTATCCCATTCATAAAGTACCCACCTGGCAAAGTCCCCAGGTGGATTGAATGTCATACCAACTACTCGGGCTGATCCCTATGTGCTCTGACAATCTAGCTGGTACATTTTAATGAATACAGTAATTGCTTCTCAAAATAGCAAAGCCTATTCACATCTACTTGATAAAAAATGTAGCTTTTTTTTCTCCTTTGATTCCAAAGAATGAAAGCCAAACCCTCTCTTCCTTTCAAGTCAGAAGGCCACCAAACTATACCATCCACTTTCTGACTAATGTTTTTTAAACCACTTGGGCCAAATCTTTATCTTAGCCCCATCCAGTGTCTCTTTAGGAAAATCTCTAATATAGTTAAAACTGCAATTAGGGAATGAGGAGAAGTGTCCACTGGATGTTACTTTCTGTCACTTTAAGGAAAGCTATTCACCTACTCTCTTTATATACCATTTTATGTTCCTCCTTAGCCTTTCAGCTTTGCCACTGGCTCTGTATATTTGGTTTTGGACCTAATTGGCATTTACTGTGTAACCAGAGGTTTTTAGTTCTAGGAAATTCAGTTTTATTGTGTGTGCATTTGGCTACTTCAGAGTGGCAGAGAAATGGTCTTTTCAAGTGGTTTACTCAGAACTGTGCTAGTGTGATTTCCAGTTGTATTGTATACATTAGCAGTGATAAGGGCATACCCTAATCTATGGGGTCATCTTTACCTACTGTAGTAAAATAGTTTTAGCATGTGTAAAGTAGTTTGAGTTGTTTCATACAGAAAAGGTCTGACAGTCGCATAGGTGTGTGTATATATATTTGGACATAAGGCTAAACTCTTGGAACTTCTTGCATCTCTGCTGCATATGTGCTTATAAATACAGCATGTTTTTGAATATTTGTCCCAAATGCTGAAGCACAATGTTTTTACTTGACAAATATGAGAGAATTTTTCTTCTTATAACTGAAAGTCTCTCATATCTGCTGCTAATATCCTGCTTATTCTAAGATGGACTGTTTATGTAAAATACAGACAAAATGGCATAATGTTTTAAAGTCACAAATCCTTCTGGTTTATCTGGACTAGCCTGAAACATAATCAGTTGTACAGAAAAAAAAAAAAAGCTAACTTGCATGAAGAGTAATTTCTTCCTCGTATTTCAGCTCCTAGACAAGAATAAAAGTCTATTTTACTTAGGGTTGATATTAATTGTATCTTGACACAGTGTGAAAACAAGAATCTTTCAGTAACTATGAAACATTCTTTTTTAGCCTGTTTTAGCATTAGAATTTTATTAAATATCTTTAAATGTAAATTAGAAAAGCCAACCTAAATGTGGGGATCTTGGTTAATAAGCAACAAGTGATTCTAATAACTATGCTGCCATGCTTTTTATTTACAATGTATGAGGAAATTAAGGGACTGAGGGGAGACAAGTCTGGAGAGAATTTCCATCATCCATAGTGGTTTTTGCTAAGAAAACAGGCTGTATATGTAAACAACATCTGTATTTTTCATGTTGTCTTTCTAAATAATAGTTCTGTAAATAACTTGCTCCCACTATAATACTTCAGTTAGATTCCTTAATCTCCCAGGCTTTGTGCATAATGCAGAATTCTAGCATATTAAAACATACAGCTCTCAAAACTTTTGATATCTTTTACTCACGAGAGAATTTCAAAAGGTAGATGACTGTGAAATGCACTTTCATTCTCTGTGTTAGTGCTTTAACATTAGTCTGACTTTAATAGGCTGGGATGATTTCAGCTTATAAATCTTCAACTGGAGGATAAAGTTCAAGTAGATAAAATCAAACAGATGTTGGTGGGAGGATTTCTTCATGACCCATAAAAGTGCTATCATCAAAGCCTAGAATCATTTGTTTTGAATTATTACATTGTTATCAAAAGGACTGTAGCAGTCTGTTTGTTGAGAAATTGGATCTGTTTATCTGAAAACAGAACAAAGATGCCATGCTAAGATGTCCCTGGGAAAGTGTGGGTTAACTGATGGCTGACACGGTAGGGTAGCTGTGAGACATTTTGACTGACAGCTGTCAACAAAAGTAGCAGGTCTGGAAGCTTCTGTAAATTATTTTGTTCTCGAAAATAGCACAAAAATGCATTATTTTATTTTACTGTGATTAACTTCTCTTTTAACAGAAGTATAATTTTTATTTCTTTTAAAGAAAAAAGATTTTTCTTTCTTATTGCTTAGTTAGAGGTAAACTAAAGCTATATTTTAATAATCCTTTTTACTTAATTGTTTGAATATAGTTCTAAGTCTTTCAGAAGTCATGTTTCATGCTTTTATTTCAGTTCATGCATACGGTATCCTGTTTAAACAGAAATAAGGTGCACCTGTTTAAGTGGAAAAATATGTTCTTTTTATTGCCCACCAAAATGACTTTGCTTTTTTACTCTTGATTCATAAAACAAAACTGTGTGTAAGTGACATATGTACCAATATTTGTGGATATGAGGCTAGCTCAGATTTAAGTGGCCAACATGTAAAAGCATGAGGAAATAACTCTCTTAAAATCCTACAGCTACCACGCATGTTCCTGTGTTGGGGGGGGGGAGGGAGCGGAGTTGAAGCTTCGCTTCCAACATAGCCATGCAGAGCATCCCTTTTCTCTGACAGAAGTACTGAATGTCAACTGAAACAGACCAGAAATACTTTCTAACTCTTTAATAATCTAATGTAGTAATGGGAAAAAATTGTCTCCTAGTCATCCATAGACATGCAACATTGGAAATGCAGTGTTTTGCTGCATAGGGGTTCTATGATCCAACGCTCAGTGGCAACTTTCTTTACAGACTGTGGCCCCAATTCAAAAAAGCAATTAAGTGCAGGCTTAACATTAAACATGTGCTGTTATGAGTTCTTAAAGTTAAGCATGTGCTTAAGTGCTTTCCTGAATTGGGCCAGAAGGAGGAATTACTGCAGTGGGTGCAGACTGAGCTATTGTCTTTATTTTGATTGAGAGGTTAAGTGGCTGCACTGGTGGCATCAGTCGTGCCAAGCTGTCATTTGTTAGGCAATAACTCAGTGATGATAAATCATTTGGTCTTACCATAGTTCTTGGCCACTTCTTTATTCCTCTCCTTTCCTCACCATAATTCTTTTCTCTTCATTCTTTTGCTATCATTCTAGTGGTGTCTACTTTGGATGGAATAGTCTAGCAGCTGATCATGACACTGGAGTTCATCATACTCCATGAATAGGTCAGCTAAAGTTGATGTAACATCTGGGATGACAGAAGACTACTATAGACAAAGTGGGATTTTCTCCCATGAAAGCTCATACGAAAAATAAGTCTGTTAGTCTTTAAGTGCTACATGACTCTTTTTTTTTTTTTTTTAAACTTTAGACCTGAAGTCCTAACAAGCACTTTTGAGACTGCAGGTTATTGAAATGTTCTTAAGATAATGGCTTGGGTTGTTGGAATCTTTAAAAAATTGTAATTACAATAAAATTCAACACTGGTACCACAACTGATAGTGTACGCATTGCATTATATTTACTTTTGACTTGATTCTCAAGAAATTGTTTTGTGTTACAAAAGATCTTATGCAGAAGAGCAATATTGCTGGTTGTATTATTCCAAATGAATATTGAAGACTTTGGTCCAAATCTTGACATTAGTTACACTCAAGAAGACTGCTTTTCTGGTGCAGAAACAGGGTTCAACAAGGCTTTTTACAGGAACAGCAGTTCACTCAGGATTGAGGCTTTTAAAGTTAGTTCAAACCTGTTACTTCAAACTAATAAGTTTGAGGTTAGTTCAAACTAACCTCAAACTTATTAGTTCGAACTAACAACATGGACTAGGTTGAACTAACATTAGTTCAAACTAGTACGCTTCGTTAGTTCGAACTAGCTGCCCTTCCAAGGCAGAGTTCCCTTTAAAATAAGTAGTTTTGGGAAGGATCACTAGACCAAGAGGGAAGGTGCCAGAGTGTCATATGACTGATGAGGATTATAAAGGAACTCTTTAGCTCAGTCCAAGAAAGCCTAGAGTTAGAAACAATTGCAGGAATGTCCTGTGGTAGAGTTGGGATTAAGTTGGACTGTGGAAGACCTCCAGAATTGAAACTCAGCCTCAAGAAAGAATCTATGGAGACCTTACCCCAGGAAAAGACCTGGCTTGAGCTCAGCAGCTAGGGCCAGCAGGAAATCAGGAGAGCAGTCCCTCCAGAGGTACTGGGAGGCTGATATGGAACTGGTGTAGTTGCTCATAGCAAAGGGACTAGAGAGCTGAGAGAGCCCTGAAATAAGGATGAATTGAAAGCACTGAGGTAGGAATTGTTGGGGCATATGAAGATCCAATGAACTGCATGTTTGTTGTATGATGATTTAATGTTCCCCATCTTGAGGTTTAATTTATTATGCTGAAACTTCTGGCTGTCTTTGAGTTAATTGGAGACCAAAGTAAGGTGCTGATGTGGCGGTGGCTGCAGCATGGTGTGGTTTGGACCACTCCAGGAAACTTGCAGCAATCATAGTATTGCCCAGCACTATCTTCCCAGAGTTTCTATGTAGTTCTGTAGGAAGAAGTCTATTTTTCACATAGGTCAGCTTTATGGAGTTTCTTTGACCAAAAAGCATTTATCAGTGAAACAACTTTTATGTCCACAAAAATGTAACATAGAAATTACAGTAGAGTAGAAGTGAAGATCATTATATGGAAATACAGCTAGTTGCATCATTACTCTGAATGGGGGTGGGAATTTGGTTTGGTTTTGTCTGTGTGTCTAGACTTGTTGGAGGTTGATTGGAAAAGAAGGGGAATCAGTGGAAAATATTTAACATAGCTACAACACTTTGATAGACAAAAATAAACGATATTTTTCTGTGGCTGAGGAGGTGAGTTGGGATTGAATGAGATGGCTCTAACAGAGAAAAGGGGCAGGAGAAAAATTTCTTCACTGACTTCTCAGTCTCATTTACCTGTTAGCCGTCATCTTGTTTGTATATCCTCTAGTCAGCTCTTAGTAGAAACTGTTACAATGATAAGTTAAAGGTCCAAGAAAAGAATCCTCTGAAGGAATCTAGTGGCATTACTTCCATAAATCAAAACCAACAAAGAAAAGTTGATGATTTTAAATCTTAGGATGTTTCATACTACATTCTTGCTTTCCAGATGATTCAGCAAATGTCTCATTCATAGGCTCACTTTGCCCATGTGCTCCTGATTAGGTTTCTAGGACTAGCAAAGAACTGAATTGTTCTTTATGAAAAAAGAGTTCATATTTTTTCTGTTTGTTTAATGGAGAGTGCAGAGCTGCTCTTATCTGAGAAGGCTGACAATTACATGTTATCCCAAATCCCATTAGCATATGAGATTTTGCTTGCCAGTGGGAATATCAGTTGGGAAACTAGAGAGTGTAGGCTAGTGTTTTAAAAAAGTGTGTGTGTGTGTGTGTGTGTGTGTGTGTGTGTGTGTGTGTGTGTGT
>ML681966.1:57260105-57367721 GCA_007922195.1 Podocnemis expansa | reverse complement strand
TGTGTGTGTGTGTGTGTGTGTGTGTGTGTGTGTGTGTGTGTGTGTGTAAATGAAATCCTGGTTTTAGAATTGGTAATCATGTAAATTGGGATTGTCAGGGGAGCTTAACACAGCTAGTAATCCGAAGCCTTTGAATGCCCATGTAGGGGGAGTTAGGTGTCTGACTTGGTGAAGCACCTTTGGAAATTCGAGCTATATGGTATAGATAGTCCTTGAAGCGATGAAATAATCTGGCTTGAGTGTTTAATTCAAAGTAAAAGCTGAAATTGGAAATATTGTTCCAAACTGGGCCATGGGAGAAGCTATTATTTTTAATTGTCATCTGACAGAGTGGGAAGAAAAAGTTGAGAAGAGGGAGAAGGAAAAGAATGTGAGATACAAGGGACATTGGTTTTGGGAGATGACTGAGTACTCACCATAACTAATTTCTTTGCCAGGCAACCCCATTCAGACCTAGCAGGTGAGGGTGTCACATTATCCTTATGAAGGACGTAGAGAGTTCATCTTAAGAGATTGCACAGGAAGGAAGTTAGCACCTGTGGTGGTACATGGAGCAAGAGGAAGAGATGTCTATGGATCCCTGCAGCTGCTGTGGTAGTGGACTTTGTTTCAAGACTTAAACAGTACCCTGAAGAAATGAATTGAAAGGTAGGCCAATGATGTTCTACCTTTGTTGGGGAAGCTCACTCCAAATGGAGTTAAGGGAAAATCAAATGTGGGAAGAATTATGAGCAGAAAGGAGGTCTTTGCCCACTGAAATGGAGTCACCAGGAGGAGTGGCTATGGTTGATTCAGCCTTACTACAATAAAATTATGCCCAGCTTCCCAAGTTAGTGTTTTTGTTCCTGTACTTGATGCCAGAGATTGATATTAGTGAGTGTTGATAGGAAATCCACTACCTTATCACATTCTGGATGTCAACAGGTAGATTTAAATGACTGAGGATGTTTGAGATCAAACCCACAGCAGCAGAGTATCAATACCTACCAGAAAGATGTACTAACAGGATCTCCAGGGATCAGCATGTCAAGCTGCAGAGATGGTATGGTGGAAGCTGTGGCAAATCACAATTGCAGCCTCATCCACTTGGTAAAGCTGGGGAACTAAATCTAAAATTTTAATAAAAATGAGATGACCTTGCACTTGATCACAGAATCATACAGAGACAATTGCTGACCAAAGGCTACCTTGATCCCAGAAAGATAGACATAATACAGCAGACCTTATTTAAAGATATTAAATTAGTTCAGAGACTATTAATAATCTATGCTGTGAAATCCATAATCCCTTTCATGACCCACAGGTGAATTCTGGGGTTGTACATGTTCAAAAGTAAATTAAAACAGCCACTGGTGCAGACGAGAGGTTAGTTTTGGCACTTTCAAGGTGGTTTGCTCCTGACTGATTATCTGAGTTGCAGGTTGCTGGGGTGGAGACGTACCGTACACAATGTGAATCTTGCTGTTCTCTAGTTATGTGGTTATTCACATTTAAGAATTCACTGCTACTGAGGCACTAGTAAGTATGCTGCCAGAGCAGTGAAATGACGGCAAGGTTAAGCAGAGATTTTCAGTAAGGCGTACATGTGAGCCTGATTTTTGCCTCAGTGAAGAATTACATCTATTGTAATTAGCAGAGAATTAGGATATTATATGCAAGTTATGGGATTTTGCTTCTTCTCTCTTCTTCGAGTCCATTGTCCAGAAAAGAGAGGAAGGGAGAAAAACCGTGAGGATTAGAGGAGATATGCCTTGCACTGCTGAGTGCTTGAGCCAATATGAGCTAGGGAGTTGATGGCCGTTGCTGACACAGCCATAATGTTTGTGCTCTTCCTCAGTGCTGGCTGGTTCCAGTGAGGGCTGTTGGTATTGAATGTCATAGAAAAACCCAGGCCAAAGAATAAATAACCATACTGGCTCAAATTATTTACACTTTTGCAAACAATATCATACATGACGGGCATTGATCTTGAGGTCTAAAAAAAGCATTTAGAGTGATGGTCAGTGTTCTGTTCCTACAATCATCCAGAAATACAGAGCACAAGTGAGATTATCAGTGAATAATCTCTGATAATTTCTCATATGCACTATTTACATGTAATGTTTGAACATATCAAGTTTCTGAGATAGTACTGGTTTATTTACATTTTTACTTTTCATTTGCTACTCCTGCCTTCACTTATTCCTTATGCCTTTAGGCTCATGTCATTCTTTCTAGTTTTTACTCTGTGGCAGGAGTTTATTAACACATTTAAAACAGTTACATAAATATCAGAGTGATGTGCTGATCCTGCTAGTTATTATACCAAATAATACCTTTTTCACTTCCTCCAATGTGCTGTTTGATCTGTTTATTTTCTCTCATCACATACTAAGATGTTAATGGCTTTGGAGCAGAACTGTCGTATTGTATAGCTGTGCAGTCCCTTGTGTAATTGGAATCTGTTGCCTGGAGGCAAAACTGTAATTACTTATGTACTTGTAATGAAACAACAGAATTAATAAGTATTAACTTCCCTAAATGTGCTTGGCGCATTAACAGTTTTTAAAGTTTTGTATTTATTACATAGAGTGAGTTTTGAATTCCAGAAGGTCCTGTTTTTGAGTTCTTATTTTATTTTTCCAGAATAGTTGTGACCCAGGTGGAAAGGGAAATGGCATTGCTGAATGTCCCTTCACACCTTCCAACATAGCCGTCCTGAAACTGCACTCACTCCTGGCAAGTTTGAAACTGCCCTCAACCCTGGCAAGAATGACTCCTGACCCTCATATAGAAAATGAAGGAGGCTTGTGTGGGACGAGGGTTCAAAGTAAATGGCATGTTCCTTCCTGACAAAGCCTGCATGGGTGGCATCATAGGTGTCAGACAGTGCAATTGAGGCTAATGAGCCTGTGGCTGGAAGGATTCTGATCCCATTCTGGAAGAACCTTCCAAGGAGAGCAAAGCGAGCAAAAAATTTAGCTGGTTTCAAGACTGATTTTGATAGGTATACGGAAGGGTTGGAATGATGGGGCAGCTTAATTTGTCAATTAGCGGACCTTTCTCTAGTGGTAAATATGCCCAATGGCCTATGATCGGATGTTAGATGGGGTGGGTTCTCCAATACTACAGAGATTTCTTTCCAGGTGTGTGGCTGGTGAGTGTTATCCTTATGTTCACAGTTTACCTGATCACCGCATTTGGGTGGGGAAGTATTTACGCTGGAGGAGATTGGCAGAGGTCCAGGGTATTTTTCTTCTTCCTCTGCAGCATGCGACACAGGTCACTTGCTGATGGATTGTTTGTATCCTGAAGTCTTTAAACCATGATATTGGGACTTCAATCATTCAGTCATAAGTTAGAGGACTATTGAAGGAGTGGGTGGGTCAGGTTGTGTGGCAAGAAAATGTGATGGCTAGATTATTTCTTCCCTCCCCCATGTACGAGGCTGGGATTTATTCTGTTTGTGGATAGCTTAGATTTTTGCCTCTTTGAATTAAAATGTCAGCACTACTGTTAAACCACTGCCACAGTATGGGTTTGGCTCTAAAGCCAGTGTAGAAGATGGTTCAAATTATTTTTGTGCTGTTTATTAATGCTAATGCTCAGACTCAGATGCTTGTCCAGAGACCACCATGTATCCCCTCTCCCCTGGTTTGCCTGTACAAAGACAACCATAATCTGGCCCTCAGTAATGTATCTGTAAAGCTTGACAATGAGGAACAGTGTAAAGTGTGGCAGGTGGGGGAGGGGAGGAAAGGGAGACATTAAACACTTTAGTAATTACGTAGTTCTGTTAAATACTTTGTGCGTTTTTGGAGTTGTGCTTAAAAACAATATCTTGTACTGCATTTGAGGCTGCATTTTTATTATATGAGAGGAATAACCTTTTTATACAGCTCACAAGTCCCTGAGCCTTGGGTTCTTGCACAAGAATGGTGTAAAAATGTTACATGCTTTTTGTGTATTGCACGTTTTATAGAGATTGAAAGCTCTGTGTCAAGTCAAACTCAAGGGACTTACTCACTGTTTTGCTTTTTGTTTTAGAATATTCACTTAACATGTCATGACATTGTTATAACTGCTTTATTAAACTGTTTTGTTATGGTAGGAGTTTCACCTACTGAAATTAGTTAGTTTTTTCTGTAAGTATGTGAAACCTGAGGACTGAAAGAACAGCCCAACAGCTGGATTTCCATTTGCTGAATGGTGTTTGATATAAACAAAGTGTGTTTCCTTGGGTGTTTGGCAGCCTAGTCTAACCTGTCAGGGAAATAGTTATGACTGTTTCTCAGTCCTCAAATAAGAGTGCTGAAAACTTACAGCCTCTTTGGGAATTTCAACTTCTTTCCATGAAACAGTAGCGAAAACTATTTTATGTTATGCTTAATTGCAGACAACTTAGAGTGTTAAGACCTTTTCATGGCAGATGTAAGAAAAGAAGAAATGAATTTTTATTATAGAACATAAACAGTTATTCCCTTTGGCAATAGTGATAATTTTTAAATAAATAAGAAATGTTATAAAATAGATAAGTTACTAAAATCCACTTGCCATATTTATATTATTCAACTTTTAATTTCTTAAACAAAAAAAAATTTGGCTGATTTATTTTAGGATAAATTATACCTGCACAGTTTGACTCTCCAAATTACTTTTTTGCTGTTGCCTTATAGATGAGGTAATGTGCATGCAAAGGTGGCAGAGAAATAAGGCCAATCACTTTAATGAAAAAAAAAAAAAGAGAGAGAGAGATTATAAGGGCTGAATAGCTGCTACTGCAGCCCCTGACTGGAGCTGGGCAAATAAAACAAGAAAAAAATCACAACATTTTTGGTATCTTCTTGAGCTCTTTTTATCTATTGAATTTTGACTGTGGGTGAATGAGGTGTTACTCCTGGGAATGGCAATGGAAAGCCAAAGTGTCACAAAACATCATGAACATACTCATGTAGGCAAATTATGTTTCTGTGCTTATTTTCAAAAGACCATTTATTTTCATGATAGATACATAATTGTTCAACTACTATTCATAGGTATCTCATGAACAGAAACCGGAAACTTCCTGTTTAGAAAACTAGTTCATGGGATTGGAACAGAGACCACGTTGCATGACTTAGACCAATCATAGACAAAAATAAATCTTTTTTACAAGAAATCCACAGGCCAAAATGTTATGTACAAACTGTTCATCAAACAAAAACAAACATAAAAATTATGAACCAGAAAGAAAAGTCTACACTGGATATATTTTTTTGTGGTAGTAGTTTGTCCAGTGGTAAACCTGACATGGTATCCTTAATAGGAACTAGGACAGGATAGTCTACCTTTTCAAACTTGTTTCAGACACACAAAAGACTTTTTATGCGGAGATAGCAGAATTCCAGAGTAGATGATTTCATTTGGAGGTTGTTGTTGACTAGATAACAGACTAAGGGACATGAGTTTTATTTGTGTCCTTAATGCATGAAATTTTAAATATGTTTTGGGTGAGATTAGAACACAAAAACTTGGAAGCAGAGCCTGGATACAGAGTAGCAGGCAAACTGTTTAGCAAGAAGCATTGAATTCAGTGCTGTAATTTACATCAGTTTTGTTTCTGTTAGTCTGTTTTCCCAGCAAGTCAAAGGAACTATATACTTATGTAAACATACTGCGAAAGGTATTCCCATGCCAGAATCCATCCTTTTCTGTCCTCATGCTTCAGTAATCCAGTTTGTTCTTGACTGCACAGTAAATAATGAACGATAACTTTGCATTACTACAGTGTCTTCTGTTCTAGGAATCAAAAATATTTTACATTGATTTATGTATAAAGCCTCATTTATACTCCTTTGAGGTAGAAAAGAGTTCTCTCCAATTTCCAACTAAAGAACCTGCATCATGGAGAGCAATGCATGAGCTGTCTAAGATGACATTGCAAAACTGTGCTAGGGTCTAATGCTTTCGACTCTAAGTCAAGTTTAACATTTCCCAGAGGTCAGGTAATTTCCAAAAATACACTTGGTATCCAATCATAAAGAGCAGGAATGGTGGGCCTTGCCTGCATGCTCGGTATCTAACTCAGGGGTTGGCAACCCAAAAGATAAAAAAAACTATTTTTAAAAATTCTTTCAATAACCAAGTGTTTTGAGAGCTGCAATGAGTGTAGCTTACTGGTGGGGGGACCTGGGCCAGGGCTCCTGCAGCAGGGTCCCCTGGCAGAGAGGGGAGGGAGCCCGAAACCAGAAGTGGGCATCCTTGGTCCCCCAGTGGTGGAGAGAGCCTGTAGCCTGGTGCATGCTGCCCGCAGGGTCCTCTGGTGGCAGGAGGTGGCCCAGAGCTTCAAAGGGACAGCCAAAGAGCTGTATCTGGCTTCAGAGCCCCAGGTTGCAGACCCCTGGTGTAACTTACCACCACATTTGGGGCTGAGAAGGAATTTTCCTGCAAGTCATATTGACAAGGGCCCAGGTTCTTTTTCACCTTCTTGTGCAGCATATGTCACAGTTCACAACTTCCTCTGTGTGCCTAGATGTTGCAACATCAAAGGAAACAATGTCAAAATGCCATTTTTTACTATTAAAGTATTAAGCAATATTAAATTGATTTTAAAAACAGTGATGATTATCCCATTTGTCTCATGCATCAACATGTTTTGCTTAAAAGAATGCTTACCTTAACCTTTCCAACAAGTCGTGTCTATGGGAGATGGCTGACTCCTTCCTCCCACCAGCCAGCGGTGCTCATTCTCTTAGCAAGGCAAGATGATATTGGCTGTATCCATATGGAGCCAACTTTTGACTGGCGTGTTTCTCAGGCTGACCTAGATAGTGGTTATACAAATAAAAGTTCCTCTTTGTAATGTCGGTATCATGATATATAATTCTACTAGCCATGCCACCACTGCTCCTGCCAGTCATTCTTTCTCTTGGTTTCTTGTGAATAGGAACATATTCACACCATTGTTTCCTATATTTGTATGTATGGAAGTGAGACCTCCTTTTCTGAAATCCCTACCCAATGCCAAAGATGATGACTAAATTTACTATACATCATAAGTAGTAGGCATAGCATTTCTGTGACTGTTTTGATTTTCAAAATCTCAGAGTAAAATCTTCCCTTATTTTGTACTTTCATTTGCCTGTGCTGCAGTTGGCATCTCCCACTGCTTTCCCTTTCCCCTGTTCTCATTGCTGGTGTACTCTTTGCTTCTCCTTCTTACATTTGAGAGAGAGAGAGAGAGAGAGAGTGTGTGTGTGTGTGTGTGTGTGTGTGTCCATTTCTCCCTTTTCAATAAAAGAGAAATTGCAAAGATGGATGCTACATCACTTAATTTAACAATTTTTTTTCATGAAAGTGTCTTTTCACACCTTTGTATCTTCCCTGGAGGGGGAACAGCCATGCCACCCAAATTTCATGGAGAATTTTTCAGGCATGAAATAACTCTCTGAATTAAATTATAGAACTGTTTGCATGAAATGTCATGGAAATTTGCTTTGAACTTTCCTACCATTGTACCAGATACAACACATTTGAATAAGAGTAACATTTATCAGTATATGTTCTTAACACATTTTTATAGACATTGTCATCTTAATTTTGCACAGTGCAAATCTGTAAAATACATAATTACTTGCATACAGAAGACATCTCATCTAACAATGAGCTTAGTTCTCAATTAAAATGTATAAATGACCAAACCTTTCTGAGATCATGCAGAACAAGACACTAAGGTCTTGGTGTGTTGCATCTGAAGGTGTGACCACCCAGTACTTTAAGCTGAAGAGATGGAGTAACTAGCACTTCGGGATCTGATGATATCAGTCAGTGAGTACATATGCTTTAGTTTAAGAGATGGTATAAATAAGAGGGTACTAATCTATTGAGACACTTGCAGATCAATGTTACGTTGTTTAGATGGCTACTTAACTTATTTAGAATATAGTGTCGGGATACATAACATTGCATTGTGACTTATCATTTATCTGTCTGATGCAGATACAAAACAGGAAGAAATTGAGTTACTTATGTATTGCAGTATATGCAGTTAGAATGCTTAAAAATATACTGTTATGTATCAGTTCAGTAGCTGAGCTCTTATTTGGATAAATAGCCAAATCCTGACAAGTACATGTTACCTCATGAAACTAACATGCAAGTCTTATTAATCCATCCAAGGGTGTTCAGTGGAAAGAAGGAAAAGTTGTACTTCTTCTAGGATGATATAGGAACAGGTAACACATTCCAGGATAAACTCTGTTCTCACATATACAGTCTAAATCTGAAATAACTCCATAGACATATAAATGTAGTTGTTATATGCACTGGTATAATAGCAGGTGCCTGAGCCATCCTAAAAATGATGCTTATTGGAACACATGCAGCAGAAAGAAAGTATGATAATCCAATTACTTTCAAGGAAGAAATTGTTGAGGGATCACCTAAAGGTTACAAAAGTCGAAAGGTATGGCAGTAAACTGTCTAGAACACAGGAGTAGGAGAAGAACATGGGTCCAGGAAAGGAGGCAAAAGGATAAGAAAGGTAAAGAGAGTGTGGTTGTTGAATACTAGTATAATTTATTATGAATAAGAAGTCTTACTATATTTTTACAAAGTCTAGGGGGAAAGAGAGAAAGGGCAAAGACCTGCATCAAGGAACAAACCTTGCAGCTAATAACATTTCAAGGATCAAAGTATATTGCACCTAGTTCCAAAGCTTGGAAAACTATCAAGACACAGGAATGTAACATTATTTTCTTTATTTGTTTACTCTCTGATGACATTTTCATGAAATTTAGAAAAAAAAACTTTGAAAAGAAATTTTAAAAGTTTATTTTAACATAATTGCAATCAGTGTGTTTTTTGTAAATAAAAAGGTGCCGGTTCTCTCATTCCCTTGCTGACCCACCCCCCACAGTTGCGCAGCGGGACTGGCAAAAAAGGTGCCGGTACTCCATAATCCTGGATACCATCACAAAAAAATCACTGACTGAAATATTTTAAAATCTTTTTGGAGCCCAACATCTCTTTTGAAGTCAGCACACTTATAGTGCTATTCAAGTATATGATTCTAAAGCAAGCATTGTATCAATAAAACACACAAAAAATGTTCATCCACTAATTAAAAAAATACTGGGTCTATCTGGGCTTATTCTAGTAAAGGTCAATGATAAAGAAAAGATTTGATGGATCCCAAGTCCTAAGGATGTAATTGAGATGTGTTTATGTAAGGAATGCAAAATTCTGAAATATTGTACTTTGTATAGGCAATTTAGTATGTTAAATAGAAAGAAGACTAAATGGATATGTGGTGTCACATAAAAGTCTTTTTTAAAACAAAATGTTTCAGTGCAATGACTTTTAAAAAATGCTTTGTAGTTGGAGCTTCAAAGAAATATTTCTTACATTGGCAATTCCAGTCCTAATTTAAGCTTTTGCATTGTACGGAACAGTTTAGTTCATGTCAATAAAAATCCCATGCTGTTCTCAAAGTCAACAGTTAATTTCCATCTACTGATGCACAGATACAGAGAAAGAATACATCAAAGTTTACATATAAACACTGTTTCTAAGCACATAGTAAAAAGATACACTTTGAGATATGCCTGTATTTAAATCATATGACATTTACTTGGTTCCATTCTTTGAATTTTTATACTCATAAATCTGTTAGAAATTATTTTAAAAAACACTTGAAATCTTTGATTGTGAATTCAATCTGAGGCCATCCTATGCACTCTGTGTTTCACCAAGCATATATTATAACTGTGTTGTAACTTAGTTCCCCTTAGACCATGCCCTGACACCATTGTTATAAATTTTAATATTCTCTAGTCCACAATTTTTAAGTGTGTCTGTGTGTAGATTTGGCTGGTGATATTTCTCAAAAAGTGCATAGGGGGCATAGGTAGGTAAGGGGGGGAGAGAGAGGGATATTTATGACAGTTGACATTACAATCAACATGCTTTTTCCTTTTGTGCACAAACAACTGCAAGTTTATATGCATTTTTGTTGCTGCTCTAAGTCTACCATTTAAAAATATATTGAAGATTTAATTTAAAAATGATTCAGTCAAAATGTCTTTCTTCGTTAAACCTATTTTTGGCTATAAAAAGAGCATTTGATCCTCTTATGTATTTTTCACACTCAATGCATAGGAATAGATTTCTAAAGAGGCAAGATAATCATACCATAGAAGGGTAATCTGCAACACATTTATATACCATTTTGGCTAAAACAGTCTCCTCTGGCTTATACATAGTCAACAAGACTACTTTCAGAAATAAGATGAGCAGGATCTGGCCCTTCATTTAAAAGCTGCATCACTTTTCTGGATTGCATAAATCAAAGATGTCACTGAAAAAAACAAGACAAGCATGGAAGTGTTTTTTTCACAAGGTCAGATCATTGCTATCATAGAATGGGCTGTCTTTAAAACTTAATAATAAATTAAGGCACAGAGAAAAGAGTAGTGGTTTTTTCCTGTCAGAAGCTAAGAACCTGTTCTCCTACAAAGCAAATATATTGCTCTTCATACCTTTATTAAGAAGGGAAGAAATTCTAGAAATGCTGTAAATAACGTGCTAGATAACAGGACGGCACTGTATTTGGTATGGAAAGTACTGGATTGTTTCCTGATATTGTAAGGGAAACTATGAGGCAGACAGACAAAGAACAAAGAAAATGGGAGACATGGGGGGGGCAGGGATTACAGAAGAAAAAGAAAACAGTCATGCTTATCAGTTTTCTTTCCATGAGGAAAAATTTAAAATGAAGAAAAGTGTAGTCAGAGGAAGGAGAAAGTTTGTACCTTGGTATAGTTCAGTTCATGAAGATTAGTCAGCAGTATTAGCCTTTAATTCTGATATTATCTTTTGAAGGTCAAGTGAAATTGTGCCTTGTGGATGTAAACTACAAACCAGAAATGGTCTCTATGCAATTAAAAATGAATGCACTTTGCTAAATACGGTTGAAAACCTTCAAATGAGCTTAGAGAGACCAATTCATTTTAAATTTTTTACAGTTACTGTATATGTATTTTTAAGATGCTGGAGCATTAGTCTCTAGTTTTAATCTTGACTTTTGGCTATGAAGATACCTAGTGTATTATTGAAGGAAACATTTCAGAATATCACTTTCTTTCCAAAAGGTGCTTTAATACGTTTATCACACAGTGGAAAATTGTTTGCCATACATGTTTTACAAAAAAGAATTTCAAAAGTAATGAAACCCAATATACAATGGGCCACTAAGTATGTTGCATGTTCAACAGAAAGCAAAGTTTATCCCAGTGCATTGAGGTTTGTCATTTAGAAAGCTGTATATCAAAAAAAGACATCTACTGATTTTGTGTGAGTGTGTTTATGGTCTAAGGCAAAAAGAAAATAACTTGTGAATATTTTTGTTTAAAATTTGGGTGCCTTAAACTGGGCTTCTAAATCTATATGTGGGAACCTACCATACCTGACATCAGCCTGATTTTCAAAGGTGCTGAGCTCCTGCAGCTCCCATTCACTTCAGTAGGATTTGTGAGCTTTCAACACTTCTGCAAATGGCATACTGAAAATCTGACCACTTCTTTATTTTAGATAGCTAAATATTGAGTCACAAAGCTAATTTTAGGCATTTGAGATTGAAAATGCTAGCTTGTACCTTGAGATGGAATATTATAGCTAACAAAATACCTTTTGACATGCCCTATATTCTTTCTTTCTTTCTTTCTTTCTTTCTTTCTTTCTTTCTTTCTTTCTTTCTTTCTTTCTTTCTTTCTTTCTTTCTTTCTTCAGCATTGCATGAATGACATACGAGTTTAAAACCTAAAGTGAAGTGCTGCTGCTGACTAAATCCAGGCACCCAACGAAGTAAAAAGTAAAAACTAATACGGAATGAATGATTGATATGGCTGAGATGGTTAACTTACATATCCGTGATACATCCGTTCCATTTTAAGCTCTAAATGGAGCTGGCCCTACTTATATTCAAAACCTGCTTAAGCCTTTACCTTGGGTTTTGTGCTAAAATGCTGCCTGGTGCTTATGGGTTTTGCTGTTGTGTCTGAAGTCAATTGGCAACTGTGCCTGTTATGGCAGTTCCAGGAGTGTGAAATGTGTTGCTTTCAGAAATCTTCATGTAAATCCCCTTCTGTTTCCCTGTGTAAAAACAGAACACAAACCCTAAATACTTAATTTTTAGGGATGTGTTTAAATTGTTATCCCTGTGGCTGTTTTGTTTGGGTTTTTTTGTTTGTTTGTTTGTTTGTTTGTTTGGCCCACTTGGTTTGTAATTTGGTTGAGTTGTGGGTGTTCTTGTGAGTTAATTCTTTTTATGATTGTGAATGTGCTTTATAAATAAACGATTATTTCTTAATTAGTAGAGAAAAACACAGAATTAAATGTTTAATGTGATAAAAATTGTATGTAAGTTGAAGATAAATGAAACGTGTAACTTTGTTACAGAAAAAATGCTTTTTTTGGCAGGGAAATCAATTTTAAACATAAGGGGTGAAACTTATTTTGATCACATAGGGCTGATCCAAAGCCCATGAAATCAGACTGGGAAGGCTATGGCCAATTTCAGTGGGGTCTGGATCAGTCCCATAAAGCCTCGTGTTGATGTAAATACAGTACAGTTGAGAAGGCTTCTGGAAATTTAATCTATCTCTTTCAGTTCAGTCTCAGGATTTGATTCAGGGTACCCAGCGCACAGATGTGGTTGGATGGATTAATAGCTGCTATCCCTTGATGCTACTAATGAAATACATTAGGAAGCCTGACTCTACGTAAAGACCGCTCCCCTGGCTTGCTTCTCTTGCTGCCCATTTCGCTATCAGATCTGCAAGGTTGGCACAGAGATCCAAGGCATACAGTGAGACTTCTCCATGGCTCCTTGTTCTATGACAATGAATCCCATGAAGCGGTAGGGCAGGGCTTGAATAATGTGGGTGGTCTAATGAGGACCCTCCACATTTGGCAGTGGGTTTTACTTAGGCCTTTTGCTAGTCTTCTGTACCAAACTAGGACTTAAGTAGGACATGCACAAAATTCAATAGAGGAATGACTTTCATTCATTTGGTAATATTGCAACAGCACAGGAGTCTCAGTTCCATGTTTCAGTCTTCTGTAATTAGAATTGCAAGTCCAGCAAATTGACTTCAGTAATGCATGATGATATAAACTTCAGTCAAAAATATTTTTCTTTCATCATTCATCATCTTAAAACAGAGCAAAACCCAGAAATATTTACATTAAATGAAATACACAAGTTGAATTGTAAATTGTCCTAATATTATTGGCTTTTTAAAATATTTTGAGAATTCTTTCAGAAATTTGCATTAACAATATTGTTGAACCAATTTTACAACTGTCCATATTCCTAAAGGTAACAGAAAAAAGGTTGTTAAAAAACCCATCAATGTGTGTTTGTTTGGCATGTCACTTTAATTGCTAATAAAATGGACTTTGATGTTATGTTTGCAGTAGAATTTTTCTAACTGCTTAATGTATTTGGTATATTGCTTTGAATATGATTCTGGTTTACATGGGAATTCTTGAAGTATGCTATGGGGTGGTGTTTGATTTTGAAAATAATAGAATGAAGAAGGGCTGTATGAGATCTTAACCTTGGTAACTATTCAGTTAATTGCAGTGTTAATTTCATCCAATGCATGACACATTCATCTATATATGTGTATATAGAAATATATATCATCTGATTGCATACTCTTCAATTTTGGTATTTTTGTCTTTTCTGGACTCTCCTTAGTCATTTGAGGAATCAGTTGTTAATCATGCTTCCTGAGACATTTATTCTGAATAAAAGCTAGGTTGAGGATTTAACAGATATTAAAAACTATTTTGGAGAGATTTTTAGGTAATTTTATTTAATACTCATCAATTTTTTTTCTTTACTGGTTGGAAGGGGAGCAAAAGGAGGAGACACAAAAGACCAGATTGTGATACCCTAACTGATGCTGAATAGTATGTTAATCTAAATTTATAGAGAGATGCACATTTTTGCCATGATAATCCTGTCAGATCTGAGGGCCTAATCCTGCAATCACATATGGATGTAAAACACTTATGTGAGCAGTTGCCCTAAAGTACCTGGTGTTTTGGTGTTTTCAGTTTTGGGCTCAGAATTTGATCAGCGAGTTTTATTTGAAAATGTTCACTCTTTTTTTTAAATAGTTGAAGTTACCTCTGCAGTAGTATGTGTTTTGTACTGTTATCTCTTGCAGACATCTCCAGAAATAAAAGTACTCTTTTTGGTATCAGGCTGAAGACACTTTATTCCCAGCATGATTTCCCCTGTGCTTTAGTACAGGGCATGGTATGATCAGCTGTCCTTAAATAAATAAATAACTATAATACCTGTTTTAAGTATCTCAATTTCACTAATAATTAAATGGTAATAAAGACATCAGAGCCTACGATGGCTTCTGAAATGTTCAGCAATACAGCTGCAACTCTGAGACACCATAATAGAAATTTGCAAAATTAAGCTTACAAATTAGTTTCAAGAATTTACCTTAAACCAGAGCCACCAATGGCTTAATTGCAGCCATAGGTTAAGCCAGCAATGGAAAAATGGAGTGGTGTCTGTGATAGAATGGGATGAAATTTTTTTGGTGAATAGGACATTCACTGAAAAAGACCCCTCCCTCCCGGGCATCAAAACTACCTGAGAATTCAGGTTAAATTTGACAAATAGTTTTGTCTGGAAAAGGAAAGCTTCAGAAATGTTGAAAATGGCTCATTTAAAAAAGTCATTTTGAATAAATATTTCATTTAGAAAAGCACAATTTAGTTTGCCATTCAAATGTTTTGTTGAACCTAGATAGCATTTGCTTTACTGAGAGGGGGCAGCAAGAGATAAAAATAATTGTTTCACTTTAAAATGAACCAAAAATTTGATGGAGATTTTTCTGTTTGACTGCTTCACTAAATTATCAACGCTTTGCTCAGCTGTGTGTGTATGTGTATGCCCTCCAAGGCTACAGATAGGGTGTACTGGAAACACTTAGAACTAAATAAATAAATGCTAGCATATAGGCATCAGAAACAACAATTTTTGCCTGTACAGTAGAAAAATCTAGTCTCCAAGTCACAGCTGCAGTGGCCCGGTGAGTCATAGTCTATAAATTATGGGTTACTCTCTTTATAAAATGGAATGGAATGAACTGTGATTTAGATACAAAATAGTTTCTAAGTTCTTAGTTTCTAAGACCACCACTTAACTCTGCCATAAATATTCCAACTTGTCAACAAAACCTAGCTAAATTTAGGAAAAAGGAAAAAAAGTATAAATGTGAAATTTTGCAAAGTCACTTTTAAAAAAACAGTACTCATTGTTTTGTCAATCTTTTTTCTTTATTTCAAACCACGATCAACTACTCAAAAATTTCATATGTATTTTTTTTGCAGGTTAATTTTGACTAACAGTTTTGTCTGGAGAGAAATTGAAAAGAAAAGCTTCAGAAGTGTTGAAAATGGTTCATTTAAAATGTGATTTTGAATAAATGTATCATTTAAAAAAGAGCAGTTTTTGCCATTCAGATGTTTTATTCAACCTAAATGACTTTTGCTTCACTGGACAAGGGTGACAAGAGATGAAAAAAATTTCGTAGAAAGTGAATTGCTGATTTTTTTTTTTGAGGGTTTTCTGCTGAAATAGTTTGCATACAACTGAATGCAATAAATTCGGTGGAAAAAATGCTACATTGTGCAACCAGTTTAAGTACTCAGTAGATATTAAATTGTTGAAATTCAATGTGTGTCTTGGGTAAATGTTTTAACTTAAAATATTTTTTCCAATGTGAAAAAAATTACCCCAGCATGCAACTTTTTGTGGTGACCTAGATACTCTTCTATTAGTGCTCTCTCATTCTTTGAAGGTACTGCAGTTAGTTAATCATTTCTTTACCAGTCACATTATCAATATGATATAGCCCAACTAAATATCTCAGTGCAAAATCAGTCCTTGTATGTATATATATAATATGAAAACATACAGGTGCTTAAAGGGGCCCATATAATAACAGAATTTGCCACCTACAATTTTCCTCAGCTCACTAATGGACGTAGCTTTCATATTAAAGGGCCTAATTCTGCCTTCTTTATGCATTCCGATTTCAGTGAAGTCAAGATAAATTGTGCCTGTGTACATCTTCAATTTTTTATCATTATAGACTATATTGCTGTAGAGTGCACACGCGTGTGCACGCACACACACATCATAGAAAGCCACAGAACACAGAAGAAGTTAAATTCCATGAAATGTAGCAGTTTCTCAGAGTGACTTTTTCTAGAACCAAATTCTGACCTCATGCTAAGGTACACAAGACTCTAAAACCATCAGAACTAGTATGGTTCTGTGGGGGACCTGGAGGGAAAAAGTGATGGAAAAGCAGTGGATGTGGACTCTACACCCAATGCATGCCAGAGAGTGTTTCTGCATGGCAACTGTTCTGATGAGTCTGCAGAGTTTGGGGGCATGGCTAGTACCTCCACAGATAAACTGGATCCATTGGCCACAAAGCTCATAGGTATGTCTGTGTGGGTGAAGGGTTCAATTCCCTCAGCTCATGCTTGCCATGGTCATCATCACGGAATGGGATGGTGCATAGCTGTGGAAGGGTTAATCTTTTAGAGAGGCACAAATCCCTTCTTTGTTACCCTCCACTTCTGCTTAAGTGTGTAACAGAAATAGTTTGCATACTCTGTCCCTCTCTATGCTCCTGTTAGCGCATCCACCAAAACACAAGAAGCAGGATGGTCACACAGGAATTAGCCCTCACCTTTTATGCTCTTGTAGAAACATTCATCTCAGGCTCTAGACAATCTTGAAAGTTCTTACCTTAGGATGTTCATTTTTCCTTAGAGTATGTATAAGGAAGTTCAGGGAATATTGCATAAGTAGTAAGAACTGTATCCATATATCTCTGTTCAAATCCACAAGTTTTTAATGGTGATAGTAGGATTTCCCTTGCAATGGCCCTTGCATGAATGTTTGTGGGAGGCTACCAGTTCTGATATGTATCAGGGCTCTCATTTGAAGGGTATAGACTGTAGACCATCAGTGATGCAGACTGAATTCCTTTCTTGCATTTCAACAGGAGAAGGAAATCGCTACGGTAATGTCCACACTCAGGCAGTTAAATCAATTTAATAAAATTGCTATAAAAATCATTAAATCAATTTAAGTTAAATTGACTTAACATGTCTCCACTAGAAACTCAAATCAAACTAGCATGCCCATGGACAGAGCTTGTTAGTTTGATTTAGAGAAGGGTACCATGGGACGTGTGGCAACACGGCCCCCTAGAAGGGCCATTCCTCCACCCAATATGTAGAAGGAGGAAGGCATTCAGGGAAGGAGAAGGGCAAAAGTGTTAAACTGAAATAACAGTTAAATTGAAATAACACATCCACACTGCATTATTTCAAAATAACAGTTCCTATTTAACCATCATTTCAATATAATGCTAGGTTTTATTATATGAAATGACTTCCCTTATTTTAAAATAAGGGAGCTCCTTATCTTGATATAAGGAAATGTAGTGTGGACCTGCCTTGCTTTAAATAGAAATAATCAGCATTATTTTGATTTAAAGACTGTGTGTGGACATACCCTAACACTAAGAAATTAAGCACATTTTGTAAAACAAAAGCTGCTCATCATAAAATTTCCTATGTTCATTTTATGATAAACCTGAGGTAGAAGAAGAAGTGTCTTTATCTGAAATCCTAAGGAGGAGAAAAGTAAAAAGCACCAAAACAAACAAAACCGAGCGAGAGTCCTGTAGCACCTTAATGACTAACAAATGTCTTCGGGCATAAGCTTACATGCATCTGACGAAGTGGGTTGCACCCCATGAAAGCTTATGTCCAAAGAAATTTGTTAGTCCTTAAGGTGCCACAGCACTCTCATTGGTTTTGCAGCATACAGACTAATACAGCTACTCCTCTGTGAAATTCTAGATCTTTTCAAAATTGAAAAAACAGTTTATTAAACTCCATTTATTTTGAGCAGCAAGTTCTCTTTCAGTGGCAATGATCAACTTATACCTTTTCTGAAGAAGACCCTTTGCAAAATATATTCCATCTGATCAATCATACCCTTATATGATGAAACAGATAAAATGTACAGCCATGGATATCCTTCATAAATAATCCCTATGCATTGTAGAAATATGATCACAGTTGCACTGGGGGAATTCAGATCCCTTTGTGTATTTGACTTCTTTTTCCTAGCGTTTGGCCTTAGCTGGAGACCCAAAGCATATTTTCATGGGTCTTTCTTCCTCACCACTCAATTCTTCATAGTCGTATTGGGCCAAGTTAGTAAAATACACAACAGTCTTTTAACTGTCCCTAGCAGTGAGAGCCATGGCTGTGCAATCTAACAATCTAAACAGAACAGTACAGAATAAAATGAGTCCATGGGGAACATAAGATACATGCACACAAAACACAAAGATGGTTAAAGGACAGCCCTAGTTCTGTTTACTCATTCAGTGATGCATTTTTGATGAACTCCAAACTGTGTTGGTTCTTCTAAAAAAGATTTAGCCAGATCTATAGCAATATTAATTTCTAAGAACCAGATATCCTAATGTCACTAACATATCTGTCTGATGTATAGTGTTCTTAATGACCAATCAAATATTTTCAAAATATGAGGTAACAATATATACATGTAACAAGGAATTTCAATCAGAAACTGAAAGGCAATCTGTGTGAGAACAAAAAGTTTAACTTACAGTTATTAAAAAGATGAATGTGAGAAAACACAAACTAGGTGAAAATCTGCACATAACATTCATATTTCTGTGTACATATGAAAAATAGTTTAAAGCATCAGTATATATCATAGACATAGCCATTTTATTTTCAATTTCAAATCTACAGTATAGATACTTTTCAAGATTTTTAGTAAGCAATAGCGTAGGTTTCTCTAAGTGCTGGATACAAAACCTATTGAAGTCAATGCAGAGTGTTTCAGTCCACTGCACTGGGTTTGGATCAGGCCATGAAGCAGTAAGTAGGTAGAACTGACTATAATTTTTCTTTGTTTGAACCTCAGCACTTTCAAAGCATGTATTTTTACACCAATCTTTGGGTGCATTATGCTGTATTGTTCTGAATTAACGAATGCCTCAAAATGCAGATTTTAGAATAAATTGAAACAATTAAAATGATAACAGAAAAATTATCTGTCCTTGAGATTTTTTTTGAATATTGTTCTTTTAGTCCAAATAGTTACCTTAAGGATTCCAAAAACTTTTTTTTTTTTAATTCAAGGCATTTAGCTAATTGTACCACTTATTTTAAGCAGAATTCCACACTGGTATCGAGGTGGATAATATATAATGTGTATTTTTCCTATGGAATAATAAATCCTGCTACTGATTGGTATATGCAAAATTATAACTTTAGCATTGCAAGCTTCTATCCTGAGCCCATCATTTGTAGTATGTGACCTCTAAGCAAGTTATATAGAAATAAGTGTAAATAAGCCTTGAGTTTTGTTTTAAGGATTATTTTTAGATACATCTCAAAGAAAAAGGAAGGCATCTCATTTAAATTCTTATTTGCCTTTACTGACTAACCAGACTTCCATTGATTTCAGAGCTAAGATAAAGCCTACAAGGAGAGCCAAACAGTACAATCAAAGAGAAAAACTTCTGCCTTTGTGAATGGTGTACGAGAGAACAGTGATTTCATGAGATACGATGTAGTGTGTAACCCGTCACTGTGATGGGCACAGTCGTTCTGTGAGAACATAATCAAGTAAGTAATTTTAATCATAGAGGTAACAAGACTTGTCAATAAAAGAAACATTCCAGGAGAAATAAAAAGACTGCGTATACACAAAGTGAATGCTGATGTTAAGATAGGGCAATGCTGTTAAGATCACCTGTTTTAAGAAATGTGCTTGAAACTCTTCATTTGGTTGTAGTTTATTAATTGTTATCATATTAAGAGAGACTATAAATTCAATAAACTCCCTATACCAAAGGAGCCTTACACATACGAATCTTGTTTGCTATACCGTATTTCAGAAAAATGTTCATTTTAATCGATAATCCTCTAGAAATTGGTTATTGTAAGTAGTTTATGACTGGATTGTAACTTGTTGCCTTAGGCAGGAACAAACTGGTTGAAAGGATTATTTCTATTATGAATTTTGGGGGTGGGGGTTGTTTGCAATTTTTTCATTCAGTGTAGACAGAACAGAGGAACAGCTGGCATGCCTATTTCAATCAGTGGTTTCAGACTGCCGTTCCGTCATAAGAGCTACCACAGGACTGAATACTTTGTGCTTCTGCTGTCCTTTCCTGCATCTAAACTGCATAGATGGCAGGGCAAGAAGCATTTTAGGGCACAAGCTTGCAAATATTTATTACACGGCATAGCGCCTTACTATTGCTGATTTCAAAGTGACTGTTCAAAGAAAGAGACACTGCTGATGTATGGCAGTAGTAGGTGTTTTCAGGATGGAACCTTAATACAGCACTTGTGTGGCATTAACAATTTTATGTCCTGAATCTACAAACATCTACACACATGTTTGTAACTTAACTCTTGTGAACAGTCCCATGGCGTCTGATGAGTACAGTTATGGATATGAGAAAGTGCTTGCAAGATCAAGTCCTTAGTTTCAGAGGATGTAAATCATACAGATCATTGCTATATATAAAATGTATCACTTAAGTGCATGAGTAAAGTTAGTCATGTGAGTTGACTTGTATAAATGAATTGGGACTATATCAGAAGTAAAGTTACTCTCATACTGGGGGGAGGAGGGGAAGACCATACCAAAGATTTGAATGTTTACCTTTGAGTGAATTAATTTGTTGACCTAGATATTGAGGGAGGAATTCAGTTCTCATTGTATATGATGTGATTCTTACAGCATGTGAGATTCTAGGTGAGGCAACTTCAGAATAACTAAGTTACATGAGCTCTGATCCTAAGCTCGTTGGAGTTGATAGAAAGACTTCTATTCAAGGTGCTTTGGATCAGGCCCATATTGCAGAACTAGGTGTTTTAAGTCTTTTACAGGTTTTTTTTTAAAAAGACAGACTTTTCATAAATGAACATAATCCAAGTGTGTAGCAATTAAAGCATGTCAATGGGTCCAAATAAGACAGTGACACTTACCCTGTCCATACTGAAATGAAACTCATATTTTGTAGAATGTAGATTTTACCTGAGTAAAGACTTTAGGATCAAACTATTTATTTACTATGCATGATGATGACTACTTCATTTTAAAGTGCTCGGCAGGTTGTAAGGCTGGGCACTTATAGATACAATAGACAAAAATGAAGTATAGTTTTCTATACGCATTCTTTAGCACTATTTAGAAAGTAAATTGAAGACAACAAAAGCAAACAATCTTGGTTTTGTTATGGATGAAAAAAGTTATTTTTTTTTTAACAGAGCAGATTAGTGAAGCTCATTGGTAAACTGTACTCATGATGAAACCATGTTCATAGCTAGGCAAAAATAATTAGTGTAATTATTTGCGTTCTCAGCAGAAACAAAAATCTCCATAAAGGCACGTGAATTTTAAAGGCATTTTTGTCAATTGGGAGTATTTATTTATTATTTGGATTACAACAATGCACAAAATGTGCTGGGTACTTTCTCTAAACAGAGATAGAAAATGATACTGTCCCAAAGAGCTAAGTTCTTAATCAGTGATTGAAAAGTGAGTATATTAATCCAGTTCTTTGTGGTAAGAAAATTTTGTAACAGATTATTCACTTTAAATGCCATGGATGCTTTTTGGGTTATTACTGGCTATTCACTTGGATTTTAGTAGTACTCTGTGTAGTTGCTATGGAAACTTTATAATACATACAATTTGGTAATGAGAAATTGTAAGTAATTTTTGCATTCTTAATGCCAGTTTCTTGGTAATTAGAGGAATACCCATAGATTTCCAGATTGTTACCATGGCTTTTCCCAACAACTTAGTTTATTAATTTCCTGAAGCAGTGATATCTTGGAAAAAAAATTACATTCTCATCTAAGAAATAAGAAGATACACTATTTCTGGGAAAAAAAAACACTGGGTGAAGTGATTTAAAATTAATTTTTAAAATATGTTCACAGTGCTCAGTGTCTCACATGTGCTGCTTCCTGCCACTGAATTCTAACATTTTTCAACAAAATGATCTATTTGTGGGGAAAAAAAGAGACCAAGTCTTATATGAAACACCAGTTGTACAGTATCGATGTTCTTTGCTGTTCTAATATTGCAGAGTATTGTTTGTATAGGATTCAGTGAACACTTTTTACTATTTTGTGGTTTTGTCTCCTCTTTGTCATCAGGATCACAGAATTCCTTCTATCTTTTTAAATGGATTTTAATGTCATAAAAGGTCAATTTAAGGTTAAGAAAACAGCAATTATCTTTTTTTTGGTAACTAAAAGATTATCTAATCGTAAATACTGTTCTAAAAAAAGGTTAAAGACAGTTAATGAAAATTTTTAAAAGCAATAGCTCTTTTAATAATTTGCCAAATTATCCATAAATGAAGATCAACTTAATCTACTTTCTTCAACAATATTCAGCTAAATCAGCTATAGAAGTATTTGATGCTAATACTTGGGTACCAACAATATAATGCAAATTAAAATGAATTTTTGATACTCTTTACCTCTAAATGAAGGTTTATGGTAAACATTCTGTTTCATCTGCAATAAAAAAGAAAGCTTGATTCATGACATCTTTCACTTAAATTAAAAAGTGCTACCCAGTTAGCAGTTTTTTGTTTGAATTTTTTTTTAGCATGTATACACTTAATTTATTATGATTCAATCTGATTTTTGTTAGATAAAATATTTCACTGAACAAAAGTGTGAATAAGATTGGAATGATAAGTAATTTCACAACTCCATGCTTCTCAGTTGTGTTGCTGCATCATTTTAACACCATAGCTTTTTCAGGGTTTACAAGAAAAACAGGAATTGTAATTACTATAAAGTGATATAATATCAGAAAAATCATATGGTAGAGAAATTATTTTGTTTGAGAACCTATAATGCATAGGAGGAGCCAAACACTTACTGATTTTTCCCCCTGTCCCTGTGGGACAGAATCCTGTAGCACCACTGGGCTGCAGGACTGAAGCTTTGAGCTCCCCAGCCCAGTCTGGTAGGTGGAGGACAGGGGCAAAGGGAGGAGGGAGTATTTCCGTGAGCCACACTTTAACTGTAAAAGAAGTGCATGGGGCTCAGGAAGCCATGGTTTGGCTACCCTTGACATATAAACACATGGAATTATTTTAATAAAATAGTTTAAAATGTACTAATCCAAAACTGCAAGGACACTGAAAATGTTTTAATGTACTAATTTATAATGCTCTTCAATCTGCAAGCTTTATATTTGAATAGGTTGCTAATATATTAAAAGACTTGCATACAAAGGATTTAGAGGCTACATTTTGGAATTTTAGAGTTGGTTAGAGCTCTTTATTTTTTCTACTTATTTGTGAACTTGTCAATTAATTTCCATGGGGATATGAAAAATAGGCTTTGGACAAAGGTAATCCACTATAATCCCAAAACAGAAATCAGAGGACAGAATGGTCACAGCAATAAATTATTCTTTCATACATTCTTGTTACCTTGATTCCTCCAAATTTTTCCAAATCCCCTGCTTAAGGTCACAGGAAATACAAACCTGACAAAACCTTAAAATAGAGAAGTGAGTAATATATAAAAGAACAGTGGTAGATTATGTTAAATAACATTATTTAATTAGGTTAATGTAGCTGTGGTGTTTGAATTTTCTCATCATAGCTGAAATTGTGGAATTTCTGTTTGTACTTTTGTAAGTTGGACAGTTTTAGTTTTCCTTGATAAGCTGAAAGTTAAAAATATTCTGAAGAGTTCAGATTTGGGCTGCAATTATTTCATGTCCCCACTCCTTCTGCTTTCCACTCTCTGCCTACATGAACACAGTGAAACCTGAATAAATAGTTATAATTAGTCTTGGCATTTTTTGTAAATAATTTTGTAGTATTGAGGTTTATTCTTAAGCTTTTTGTCTGTTTGAATCAATTTCACAGCTGCATGAAATGATGGAGTTTTAGCATCTTTTTCAAATTGTATTGAGTTTAAATTTTTGCTGTTGTGGGAAATTATGTGTTAGAAAATAAATATCAAAAGAGTAGACTTTGAGATTCAAAATGTTAAAGATTTATAACCATTGAAACACAAATGGTCAATGTTACATGTTGAAATGTAAAAAGTAAATACCCTTAATCAAACTCTAAATTCTCAAGCAGTAATGTTCTTAATCTTGCTGTAATGTAAATGTCAATTATTACTGATGGAAATAGTTTCATTAGTTTCTGTGTATTCAGTTTACCCAGATTTACTGATTTAAAACCTAATTATTCCAAGCCTAGCTATATCTACTTAAAAAAAACAAAACAACAAAAACAAACCAAAAACCCAAAACAGTAACGATGCCTAAAATTCTTCAGGAATTCAATAAAACAAACCAACAAGGAGTCTTGTGGCACTTAAAGACTAACAAATTTATTGCATGAGCTTTCGTGGGAGAAAATCCTGCTCAGGAATTCAGGGTTAGAAAATATTCCTTGCAGTTTGAAATAAAATAAAGATGATCTCTTTATGCTATTGGCACTCACCTTTGAAGATATTACTGATGTGCGTTTGAGTAGGAACTCAGTGATCTCTCACAAGGCATTATTTGTTTAAAGAGTCAGTATTATGTATACCACCCTGTACAAAGTTAGTTGATCCTAGTAAAGGATCATTGCTAACCAAAGAAATTCAGATACAAATTTATGAAAAGAGATGATAAGGATGGGAATTGAAAGTGAAAAATAACCAAAAATGTTACACTGGTCTTAGTGAGAACATTGGTAATTATGTCAGGGCATGTGTTTAATAAGATTACAAAAGAATGTGTTTGGAGCCGCACACATTTCATTTTTCTTCCATGACAACTATTATGTTTATGGTGAAATTATTAATTTTCAGTCCAGTTTCTCTACATCATCCATGAAGGTTGACCTTGTAAGTAAAACATATATTAGAGCTTAAGATGTTGTTTTATAACTTGATTTCCAGGCAACTTTATTATGGCAAACAAGGTTATGTTGTAAAACAAAGAAGGAGTCCTATGATGCTTTAAAGACTAGCAAATTTATCTATCTCATAAGTTGTCATGAGAAAAAATCCTACTTTGTTTAATGCTTGAAAATGGGGAATTTTACCAGGTTAGGTTGTGTACAGGTTGTTATTGAATATGTTAGCCCACATTTTATTCTAAATTTTTTAGAGAAAGCAGTGAACACAGAGGTTAGAAAGTTTAGAAAAATAGAGTCTAAATTGAATTTAGCTTTATTCTACATATATGTAGTTAATAGTTAATTAAGTATTTGATGGGTAAAACATGCTGCCAACTAGAAATAGCATTCAAAAATATATTGCTTTAAGGAGTGTGGAAATTGTAACACTTAGATAAGAATATCATTATAGCTGTGGGATCAGTATCATGTACATTGACATTTTTAAAATGAGGATAATTCGTATGGAAGAACTATTACAACTAACTTCGAGAAAAGTTGGGTACATAGCCTGAAAATATTTGTTTTAGAGCATAAATTGAAGGGTCTTGCTTACTTATTTGATTAAATGCAAAAGTGAGACTGCATCTACTGGATTGTGTTGTGCTGTGATAGAACTTACTTTACCACTCACTTTCATAACCTTTAAACAGCCTTAAATAGTACATATGAAAAACACATTCATATCTGGTTCCCCATAGGGAATTTCTTTTTTTGGTTTAAGAAAATTTTATTAAAGATTGGCATTGCAAATAACATTTTTCATAACTATATGTAGACCTGTTAAAATTTTTATTAAAACTGGAGTTCGGCCTGTTCTTTTTCATCATTCTATCAGATATTAAACTCCAGCAGCAGCTGTAGGAAATAGAGAAAGGGATTTTCAAAAGGATTTGAGTCTCCCTGTCTCTGTGCCTTTAGTGATCATATTATCATAACTATCACACATAACAAAGCTCTAAATCTGTAATTCAGATAAAGTAGTCAGGACTTTGAAATACAAAAATCCAAACATATGCTGTAACATTTTTTTTTTTTTTTTTTGCAATGCTGGTTCCTTTAACATGGATTTTGTAAACTTGGGAAGGCATTCAACAGATTTTGTATACTAATACATACTAAATGACATTATTACATTTGCATTTGAGGGAGATTTAATTAAAGGTATTTTTTTTTTATTATACCTACTGAAGTTCTACCACGAATCTACCAGAAACTGTTCTACAAAAGGATGATCAACCCACTAAAGGTTAATAAGAAATGTTAGAAGCTTGTTTTGAAGTGAATTATGTAATCTAAACTGCTGTGGAAGCAATGCCTATCTGCTCAACAGTGTGTGAGTCCTGTTTCATGAGGGGACAGCTCAGCATTATGCTGTGTTGAAATGGTAAGTGTGAACACAATTCTCTGATGAACTTAAGTTACAAATAGAGTGTTGTAAAAAGTTGAATAGGCTAACTTTTAAAACAAAAACAATGTAATATGGAAGAAGTTGGCTCCAAAGTATTTTAACTACTGTAAGATTGTTTACATTGACAGGATAGCTGTGGAATTAAGTGCCTTGGGAAAACAATAGTTGCATTATCGAAAGTTAGCAAAACTCTAATCTCAATTTCAAACCAGCTTGTAAATGAGCAGTAGCATATATATTTATTGTAACACTGCCTTCTGCTGGTCACACCTCATTTATGATGTAAGTGAATGTGCTGCATGGTAATGACATACTGTATTTAGACTGAATTAGTCTCAAATACACTATACTCATTCTGGAAATTTTTGTTAAGTAAAACATTGAATATGTGTGTGTCAAAGATTAACACATTGCACTATGTGGCACTTCCGTAGCAGGTGAACTGAAATGTTTTTAATCTTCAGTTTGGGATGAAATACATATACAACACAAAAGAATGATCAGACTTTCCCCCTCTATTGTTAAATAGATTAATGCCTATTTTGTTATGCTGTAGTTATATTTTCTGTTCGTTTACCTTGCATCATGTAATGCTCTGAAATGCAATGAAATGCTCTGTGTTGTAAATTTGTACATATACTATATGTCATCTGCTGAGAAATATATGTACTTAAATACCAATATATAGATATAATTGAAATTGAGAAACTGTTTTTTAAACGGCCCTGTCTATGTATAGATTTAAACAGTGTTTGTATAACCTTCAGACTTTCTTATTTTTATTGTATTCTATATTTTGCACCCAGAATCAAGTATTAAACATAAATTTGTTTAGCGAGAACAAATTTTTGCAAGTCCAGGGAGGAACAGTATTTTTTTTTTTTAAAGCTACAAATGCAAATAACATTCTTATGAAATGTTTGTCTTGTGTTTTCTGTCATATAAATCACATTATTTAGAAGTTCTGTACACGTATATTGCATAGTGCCTTTTAGCTTTCATCTGTTTACAGGCATAAACATGTAAAAGGCATATCATTCATATCCATATATAAGGTATATGTGAATGTACTTATATATGTCAAGATTAGGAAAAACAGCCAAGAGTTTGATGTTGTGTACTAACGTTATGTCAAGATCAGTTAGAGGTATAAAATAATACTATATTAAACTCTGATGCACATAATATGAACAAAAAGTCAAATATTTGGTAGGAATTATCTTCAATTGTAGAGAATATGATGGTTAAATCACACGTTTACTCAGTGAAAACATTGGCATGCATGTCTGGCTGCCCACGGTAAAATTAATGACTAGATTCTGCAGTGTGGGAAAATTTTTATTTTACTTTGGTTTTCTTCAAGAAGTCAAATCCTGGTTTAGTTGCCTGAGGCAACATTTTTAAGCACCTTTATTACAGCACAGTTAAAAACCCAGATATCTGACAAAATGCATTCTGTTTTATTACAAAGGATTACTTCAAACCCCACAATTCTGTATATGTTAGAGATAATTTAAACATGAGGAATCCCTACTGTATATCATATCAGAAATAATTATACAGAAATACATACTAGAATTGCATTTTAATAAGCAAGGCCATTCTGAAAAATATGCAGATTACAAGGAATTTCTGTTTTTAAGATTTTCTTCCCAGAATTTGGGGAGCTGATACTGTAGTCAAGTGGGAATTGTGCCCTGTGTTCAGTGGGATTTTTTTTCCTGAATAAGGAGTGTGGATTCCAGCTTTTGAGTACTCAGATGATCACAGTGGTCCCCTTAGGCCTTCCAGTCTATGAATCTAAAGACTTTAGTAATCAAAGACCAGCCAAATGGGTGTGTGTATGCACGTGTGCACCTGAATGTATGTGTGTTTAAATTCCAAGTATCTTTGTTAAATGTATTAGTTAAAAACTCACATTTAAAATGAAAATAATATAATTAGTCTGGTTAATTCAGTTACAATAAAATATATACTGAAATACGGAATCTCTATTATAGTGATACAATAAAACTTAAATCTGAACTGAAAAGAAAAAGATTTAATGCTTAAAAAGCTGACCAAAGCGCGCATGATATTGAAGTAGTTGGTTTTGGCTAAAGAAGCCATTTGAACAGGACTCACTTTCATCTTCATATAAAGGGAAGCAAGTATATGGGGGGCAGGGTGGAGGAAGAGGGATGGGGAAATCTATTTCAAAATACTTTGTTTCAGTTTTGTTTATAAGTGTGCCTGTGGTTTGTATGTTTTCATGTACATGTATTCATGTTCACACATACAATACATATATCTCTGAAAATAAGAGTGTACTGAGCATGCATGTGTGTGTGGTCACATCTATATATAAACAAAAACTTGAATGTTCAGTTGTGTGTATCTAGAGAGATAAAATGAGAGGTAGTGGGCAGCATGATTTACTGTCATTTTTCTGAGTGAAAGATGACTACATAATTCATGAATGGTGGAACGAAGTCAATCCATGAGTGAGTTGCACGCGGACCTTCCTAATGAAAATGTGTATTACCCTCCATCCCCTTCAGTAACACCTAAATTATGGCAGTTTGCACGTGTGCTTTTTCTTTCTTTCTTATTTATTTTTCTCAATTTTAGTTGTCTGTGATTTTTCAATAATGTGTTTATAGAGAAATTGACTTGTGTGTGTCCATTTGTGTGCCTGAGCGCCCCCCCCCCATGTTTATGGATTTGGTAATATGCAGAGTATAGAGTTATTTTGGTAAACATAGTGTTTAACTTGTATCTCTCCCTATGTATATGCCTACATGGCAGTGCTTTTTACATCTATTGTAGGCCTTATTTTAGCTAGACAATCTATACTGGGCTTCCAAATAGTTCCTCTGTTTGATGTAGACCAATATGGAGCACTAGTAATCATAATATTGAGGAACAAACAACTTTTTGCTGAATCAGTAAGATTCAATGAGCTTAGCTAACCCAAGTAGGATCAAGAAATGCAATGGAATTTGTTTCAAACTCTCAATGCAAAAATATCCAATAGAAATGGAGAATTTTTATTTTATCTTGCAAATATGGAAAACAGTGTGCTTACTATAGTATGCATCACATTTGCTCCCACTTCTAACTGGTATGAGAAAATAAACTTAAACCAGGAATGCTTATTTAGAAGCAGTTTTCATTCTGTTGTGTTCTTTCTTATTCTGCACACAGAGTTCTGAGACAGTAAAATATTAAGTCAATATTTCTTACATTGCTAAGTGTTGAATGAAATGCTCTATATAGCATAAAGTATCTTATAAAATGATTAATCAATTTATAATATTGCTTGCTGATTATACATTAAATACGTGAATGGATTGTATAGATAATATATGTGTAAAAATTATCATAATCCATTTATATGTTTTTATGGACCCAGAGTCCTCCATAGAGAGTTGTAAATCCACTTGATGTTCTTGAGTTTTATCTAAAATATTTGTAAAAACTCACAAGTTTAAGAGATCTTTTTGGCTTCACAGCTAAATGGCCTCTCATACCAGCAAAGTTTGTAAAGTCTAGTGCTTTTAAAATGATCTGTGAGACCTTCGTGTTTCAGAGGGTAGCAAGCAAACATCTTTGGAATGGGAGTAAATGCTTTTGGCTAAATGCATCTTTTTAGAAGGGTCCATCATGTGTACCCCCTCCCCACACACCTTTTGGAAGATGTCAGAATGTTATCAGATCATATTTTAAACAAAGTGGCTTCCTTCCGTGTTTGAACAGGATATCTTTTATTCCATTTTTCAGAAGGATGTAGCACTCACCCGTGGGTGGGCAGAATAAAGTTGGATCACACATAACAGAAGGAAGTGGACTAATGCATGTTTGTGAGCGTGTTTTATTATATGGTTTCACCCTTAGTAATGCAGAATACTTAAATATATTTCACAGGGTTGTACAAACTCATGCTTAGATCTGCATCATAAAAGGAAGGATGTGTATGTGCATATTCACATATGTGTGTCTGATATCTGTTTGGTTATATGGAGAATGAGAGACAGACTGAATAACTGCAAGCATTAGGTTTTTTTAATTTTGTTTTTTCTTACAATAATTTCATGTCTAATTCCATTGACTTCCATAGAGTTTACTGCTGATTTGCACTATTAAGTGTGAGACAGACTGGGATTACAATAGGGAAATGTCTCCGTATGGTATGTATGCATTTCATTTTATCTCATTTAAAGAATAAAATAGCTACAGTGTATTTCATTTATATCTGGGGAAAATATCCCACATATTTTATTTTCCTAACTAACTGGAATAGAATAATTGCAAATTTTTAGCATTGTTATTGCAAATCCCATAAGCAGTATTATTGTGATCATTCTTGGGCATCAGACAGGTATTTAACAGTTTGGTTCAGGTTGTCTAGGACAACAACAGTGCTGCTGTGCTGCATCTCAAAGCTTCTGGGATGAAATGAGTTGTGACATACCAGTGAAGATTAAATTTGTAACAGACAGAACACCTTTGAAGTACTAGCTTCTGATTTCACAGTGGCATTACGAGTCTTACTGCAGTATTTAAGCAGTTAGAAAGAATGCTGGTTATTAGTGGTTGAATTTTGTAAAATAGGATTTTATTGTCTTTTAAATAGCCATGACAGCAGTTTGTATTATCCAAGTACAACATTTTTACTGCTGTGAAGTGCTGTTGGTGAAGTGCTTTTTCACACTCCTGTTTACAGAAATGAGATAATTTTTCAGGTGAATAAGTTATCTATTATATGGAACCAACATTGTTAAATTTAAAATAATTGAGCTAAATTATTGCTCAATGGCATAGGGAGAAAGGACAAGAGAACAGAAATGTATGTTTGTCTCAGATAACACAGTAAGATCAGATGTCCAAAAACGTTCAGGGCCTGAACATTTTTACATATGGTAAATTACTTTTTAAAAAAATAGCATAATTTTAAATGTCAAATCTGCCTTTATCATGAGGCTTTATGACATGACATTAGCAATACATAAAGCTCCTATGCTTTGTGTCTGAATCTGATCACATCAAAATTTCCTTCCATATCATGTAACAGAAACAGACTAGTTCCTAAAAATAAAGTCTAGAAATCTTGAGGTATGCAATAAACCATTCTGGGGGAAAAGAGGCATGGGCATCTTTTTCCATGATAGTCTCTGTTAGGTCTGATGTCAAGATTACAATTTCCAATGTTACTAATTTGTGCCTGTTAGTTAAAATATTAATATTTGTGTTGGCGGAATCTTTTAATCACTCTACCTAGATTTCAGTGGGTTAATTTTCAGTGAGGGTCGGGTTTTATATGTTTATATTTTCTTAGCCTTGGTCAGGAGAAGTGGCTTTGCTTGCCCTTGTGCTGTGCCAAAGTGATAGGGTTTCATTCGTTTGAAAACCTAGCACATCCCAAGAGGTTACCTTGGTGTAGATTTCTTTCGTTCTGTATTAAATCGCTCATTGTCGCAAAGTGACTAGTGCTGCTGGGCTTTGAAAAGAACTTCTAAGAGATTTTTTTCTAAAGCTTCTGTATAGAAGTATTTTTTCTGTTCTGCAGACAGAATACAGTTTGCAGCTGTTTGACTTGCGACTGTGATATGGATCTGATTGTATACAGTGTACTGGGAGCCATGGATGCAGCTGGAATAGAGGTTATAAATTTTAAAAGCAATGCAGATTTTGGCCATTAATTGGCTGCTAATAAAAGCAAACTCAATAGATTATAACTGTGGGAGCCTGTTGCTCTGTATCTGATATCAGGAATTCATACACATTACACAGTTTTAGTGATTCAGACCACGACTAATTGAAATATGAGGCATACTGATCAAATTTAGCATTACCAGCATGCACTCTGGTTTGGGACTGTATGGCGACAAGGTAGCATTTATTACTTATTCTCCATAACACTGCCTGATTGAAATATCTAGCTATGTTGTCAGCGGAGGCCCAGCTGGGCTTTGATACAGCTAATTAAGTCATTAAAAGAGAGGTCAAGCAATCTAATTCTTGCATGCTAAACTACAGAAAAGTCTTTATTATATTTCTTAATAAGCTAAGATTTGAATTTTCAGAGATGTTTGTTTTAATAATAAATGTGTTTGCTGGCTTCTTTGCTTAAGATTTGATTAAAATATATTTTTGTAAGGAAGGAAGTAAAAGCCTTTTGAAGCTCTGTTAAAGATGTTATACATCTTTATGATGGTTGCAAGACTAAATTTTACAAAGAGAAATAATGGTGGCACTACTGTCAATTGCAAATAGATTGAAGCCACTTAGTCGGTGGCTGGATTCACGATCCACATAATTACCACTGCTCACTGGGCGTAGATATGTGAAGCTGGTGGTGTAGCATTTGAGAATACTTACCATTTGGACTACTGAAGTACAAGACCAACTTGGAGCAAGTGGCTTTCTTGCAATCAAAACAGAAAATCATGATGCTTAACATTGTATGAGTCTAAGCTGAATAGAAACTTGTATACTTATGCCAAACATCCACAGCCTTCTGTTAAAACTCTTCATATGTAGTGAAAGGCAAAATTTGAGTCTAAAGAATCTGGGCCTAAAACATGATTATCAGGTACCAAACATTTCAGTAACATGGCACTGATTCTAGAAAGAGTCTAGTTGAGTATAGGACTTATCCAGAACTACTAGGTGGTTTGAAAGCAGTAAGTATAGACAGAGCCTACATGTATTCTCCTGACTTGTAAAATCTGGGTTATTTAAGAAAAGGAGAAAATTGATAGATGATCAGGTGAAAGGTTCATCTAGCTGAGTGTCCTATCTTTTAGCACTGGATAGTGTCAGAGGTTTCAAAGGAATGAATAGAATGGGGCACTTATTGAGTGATCCATCCCCTTTGGCCCAATCCAAGTTTCTTGTGGTTCAAGATTAAGGGGCTCTCAGGGCATGGGGTTGTGTCCCTGACCATTTTATTTAATAACCACAGATGGACCTATGCCCCATGCACTTAGTTATTTCTTTTCTGAATCCAGTTGTACTTTTGGCCTTCACAATATCCCCTCGCAATGAGTTCCATAGATTGTCTGTCTGTCTATTTTACGTGAGTAAGTACTAATATATGTTAAGCCTGCTGCCTGTTAATTTATTTAATAATCTCTCCTCCTTGTGCTATTACCCTTTTCCACATTATTCAGGATTTTACAGAGCCCTATCCTATCTGCCTTAGTTGTGTCTTCTGAAATGAGCAATCTCAGCCTTTTAATCCCTTTTCATCTGGAAGCTTTTCCATATTCTTAATAAATTTTGTTACCCTTCTTTATACTTTTTTCCAATTACAATATATATTTTGTTAGATGGCGTGACCACATCTTCGCACAAATTGGAGCAAACAATGGATTTATATGGTATCATTTTGATATGCTCTCTCTTATTTTCTATCTGTTTCCTAGCAGTTCCTAACATTCTGTTAGCTTTTTTGACTGCCAGTGCTTGTTATTTGTCTGGCATGAATGCATGTCCCAGACACTGTAAGTGATAAAACTTCTGTCTGAAATTATACTAAATAAAAAAAAAAACCTGATTAAGTTGGGTGGGTATGAGTTGCAATTTCCCAGTTTTACACTCTCAGAACTGCCCAGTGAGGGGATGTTTTCAGAGAACTATCCATAATGACTTCCAGCTCTTTCTTGAATGGTGACAGCTAATTTAGGCTTCATCATTTTCTATGTGTAGTTGGGATTATGTTTTCCAGCATGCATTACCTCGTGTTTATCAGCATTAAATTTCAACTGCCATTTTGTTGCCCAGTCAGCAACTGCAAGATCCATTTGTAACTTTTTGTAGCCTGCTGTGTAGAGGAAAACATCATTTTGATAGCATAACAGGATCGTGATTGACTAAATTTCCTTATTTTGGCTCTGCTTTTTTAATATGTGGATTTTTTCCCCCATGTCTATTGACACAAATCAATTGGTTCTCTTTCTTGCCCTTTACATCAATCGTTAATCTTTAATCTTTTTATTGTTACATTTTCAGGGCAATTTGGACTGATTGTCATTATCTTGGCAATGAATATCCAGAGTTGCATCTTGTTGACCTTCCCAAAATGTACATTGGCATGAGCAATAGAGACTGTGTTGAAAGCTGTTTTCTGGACATCAGAAGATGAAGCATTAGTAGGCGTGTAATGAAATAAAGCCATTCTACATGTTGCTGACTGTAAATTGAAGCAATTCCTGCATATTACTGGTGAAGGGAGGCTGCCTCTTAGAGTCAAAGTATTAAGAATATTATATTATGTTTTATGCTATTTTTTAAATAAGGTCATACAAGTAATTTCCCACTTCTTTTGTCCTGAATCATATCTTTGAAAACCAGTTACTCACTAGTGGCCAAATCATTATGCTGGCTAGAGCTCAGTGTATCATCCTGTACACAGGAGATTCTCAGACACAATGTGGTGTGGGAAGTGCATCTGTCATGCCGTGCAGAGAGCTAAAGAGAGAGAGAAAATGCCATGCAATCATAAATAAAATAATTCTGAATGGAGTTTGTACTGTCTCTTGCATAAAAGAATTGTGGTCACTACACAGACACATTTTACATAATGTCTATGCTTTTTTCTATTTTCCTTTTATCCTAAAACATGAAGATAAGAGATTGCTATTCAGAAGTGCAATTTTTTCATTTATTAAATTTTGAATTTAAAAGTAGGATTATGGTGGTTCCTTTAGTCAATCTCTTTCTGATCAGTAGTAATAAAACCATGGAATGATGAATTTAAAATAATTTTGAATTTTGCTGTGGGAGAGGACTGGAAGGCACAGTGAAACCAGACTTGGCTAATAGAGTTCAAACTTAGAAAGTGGCACTGAACAAATGTTGCAGAGATTAGGATTAGACTTTTCAGCATGAGGGACAGGAATAATAGCAAAGAGGTTGTTGCGTTGCATAAATACATATGTACGTGGGAATTAAGGATGCGAGAGTTGTGTCAGAGACAAACAAACAAAAAACCAGTCCAAATTTTCATCCAAACTAGAACTGAACTGGAGCTGGAGGGTTGAAAACATTTGGATAAACTTTAACTGAGATGAGAAAATAAAATAATTATGGAGAGAGAGAAGAACTGGTTGGAGAACTAACCCTTTGATAACATCATACTTGATAGATTGACAGAAACCAGGGGCCCACTGAACGTCCCTCCCTCCAACAAGCCCAGAGAATCATAGTGACGGATCCCTTAATATGCAAATGCAGGATGCCAACCTTTTCAAAAAAACTGTGGGCTTCCCAAGAGTAAATAGGGGATTCTGTTTTCTGTAAATAGTGGTGGGAGATACAAATTCAGCTGTGCCCTCGGTAGGTGTATGAGAACTATTTGACATGTACATTTACACTGCACTGGTGGAAACTGGAACAGAGGAGGTCTCCAAACAAGTCTAACCTGAATAGTGGCGTGAATGATCTAGGAGCAGTTTTATCTGTGGATGTGAAATAAGCTGTGGATATTCAATGGAGGCCAAACTATAGTTAGCATACTGATTTCCCTAGTGTAAATGAGGGTGGACTATGCAGCTGGCATTTGCAGACACTAATATTAAGAAATCTTGAAAAATCTCATAAAAGTGAAATAATGAAATAATCTTCCCTAGTTTCTACAAAAAAATTCAAAATTGTTCAAATAAGCAGTTAATCTCTCAACATTTCTTATCTGAACACATCCTCCAATCTATCGGGCTATGTCTGTCAGCAGTATATGTATGCGTTGTTCTCTGTGTAGGTCATGGGTGTCAAACATGTGACCCACAGGCTGGATATGGCCCATGAACCATTTTCATCTGGACCATGACTGCACTTTGCAAGACCACACTCTCTCCCTAACAGAGAGAGAGAGAAAGTGTGTATGGTTTCGCAGTATCATGCAGTCTCTCTTGCCCAGTGCTCTGCAACGCTACAAGCATGTCAGGTCTCATAACATGGTGGCGCTCTGGGTATGCAAGATTGCACTTCATGATACTGCAAGACAACGCTCACTCTCTTTTAAGGAGAGAATGTGGTATCACAGAGTGCAGTATTGCATACCCAGCACTCCATGATGCCACAATAGTGTAGGCCCTAGTATTTTGATTTAAGGTATGTACGGCCAACTTGAAGTACACATAAGTCAAATCTGGCTCACCATAGCAAATGAGTTTGATACCCCTGGTGTAGACTATAGTTGATCATTTGTTACCTTTCATTATTCTTGTAGTTGGAGCACAAAGCAACATCTAGGGTAAAATTTTGATGTTACTGAATTTCATAGAACTTTTTCCCTTTGATTTCAAGGGGCCAAGATTTCACCTCAGGTGTTAATTTGTATACGTGTTTCAGTCTGAAGAGGTCATTTTCAGTTACTTATAATTTTTTTGAGACTGCAATTTGTGACTGGTATTTGACAGGCTTGGTCTCAGTCTGGGTGGTAGTTATTTTTTAAAACTGAATCAAAATGGCTTGGCTGTTGTCAAGCACAAAAGACTGGGAGTAGGAAGATGCATTTCTACCATTAAAAAATAAAATACTCTGAATTTTTTTAGTAATAGTTTTAGCACGTCAGATTGAGAGTCACTAGTTGCAGACGTGTCTCTTCTTGTTATGGTAAAAATTGTGGGTTTTTTTTTGTCATACAGGTTTAAAAATGTTACTTGTGCACACTGGGTTTCACAATTTGATTTCTTTAAGGGTTTTTTTTAAAAAAAAACATTGTTTGGGTTTCTTATATGTGTGTGTCTAGAGTACAGAAGTTCATAGACGGGGCTGTTTCTGTCTCTCTAATCAGTCAATGTCCACAGAGGAAATAGGACTCCATCTGATACTGAAAGTTGTGTGTGGAATGAAACAAGGGCTCTTTTCGCATGTAAAGCATTACGTGTAGTGTTGTATTTCTGTAGAACAGATAATTGAAATGTGGAGAATTTTATTTTTTATATTTGTAGTGTAAGACATTCCCTACCAAAAATACATTGAGGTTGCAAAGTAAAGCAACTCAAAACACTATGCTGAGATTGCCTACCCAAACGTGACTTGGTCTCATTGAGCGCATTCCAGTTTTCAAATAAATGACCACATATGTCTTTTCCAAGGTGTTGATCACCAGCATTTCCCATTGACCTCACTGGGAACTTTTACATTCCGAGTCCTTTTATAAGCAGGCTAACTTTAAAAATCATCTAGCTATGGATTTTGGATCCCATTTTTAGGTTTTCATTTTTTAAAATAAGTAATATGTTTTTTGTTTTGTTTTGCTTTATCCTGTAATTCATCAGACCCAGTGTACTGTTAGCAATGGAGATGCGCAGGAAGGTCTGAGTATCTGCTTCTTAATATATTATTAATTCAATAAACCATCCACAGTAAGTTTCCCTGGGTACATCTGACCTTTTAGTCTTTTGCTTGCCGTGGTGGGATTCTTTTGCAAAGAAGAGAATTGTAATTCCTGAAATAATGCATCCAGGAACAGAACTGTTGGTGTCTCTCAATAACACCAGTGTGACAAGATGATAAAGTATGGTGACATTTTTCAGTAAGATATACTGCTTTTCTGAAGAGACTAGACTGACTGAAAGATAGTAGTACTTAAGATAAAAATGTAGATTGTTTAATGAAATGCTATCAGTTCTTGACTGCTACAGAAGTATATAATTATATTGCATTAGGGAGGAGCAATCCTGAACTGTAGATGCAGGAAACACTCAACAGAAATCTTTTCATTCATTTCTTTTCTTTAGACAGTTTGGGTCATGACCTTAATACTTATGTGCCTTGTTTTTTGTTAGTTTCCATTATGCTGGCTAGACATTATTTACCTTGTATGGAGTAGGGGAACTGAATTGAAGATGGAGCAGAAAGGAAGGAAAAATCTTAGCTGCATTCAGAAGCTTTGTTAAAAAGACAGGATGAAACCCTAGCCACACTCAAAGTCAACACTGAAATTCCAATTGGCTTCGACATGCCAGGATTTCATCCATGGTGCTGAGAGATTTGGACTGATGGTTTGTCAGTATAATCACCAGCACACCATAATTAAACTCAGTATACAGGATCTCACTCTAGTCCCTTTATATCACTTACGTTGCACAAAGGATCTAGAAAGATGATTTAAACAGTGAGCTGAGAAGTCCCCTGATGGTGCAGCAAACATTATACCAACCTCTCTAGTCTAAAGGCATACTGCAAGCAAGTTGTGACAGTGATGTTTATGGCTAGAGTACATTGCTATTTAATAATTCCCCAGATAGTGTAAAAACTTCAAAAGAAATGTTACAAGCTATGCCACTTAGAATAGCTCAGGGGTCTGCAACTTGTGGCTGCAAAGCTGCATGTGGTTCTTTGGCTGTCCCCTTTCAGATCTGGGCTCCAGGCCACCCCTGCTACCAGGGGAGCCTGCGGGCAGCCAGTTTCAGGCTCTAGGCTCCCCTGCCACTGGGGGACCCTGGAGGGGGGCCACTCAAGGTTACAGGATCCCTCCTCTCCTTCAGGGGACACTGCAGCCGGTGCCCTGACCCAGCTCCCCACACCAGGAGGCTACACCCATTGCAGCTCTCAAAACAGTTGGTTATTGAAGGAATTTTTAAAAATGTCTCTTCTTATCTTTTGGTTTGCCGACCCCTGGAATAGTGCTAACTTTTGGTGAGCCAGGTGTTTGTGTGGTGTCTGGGGGAGGGGAGGGATAGGCAGGGCCAGATTTTGGTGTTTGTAGGCCCTAGGCACTTTCACTCTGAAATGTGCAAAAAGAGGGGTAAACGCCAGTTGAATTACTTTGATTGACATGATGCACTTTAAACTATTCTAATGCTAAACCACATGATTTTCCTTATTTTTCCTTATTTTTTCTGCTTTTTTAATTTTTTCCCCACCTTCATAGGCCGTAAAAATTTCATAGGCCCCAGGCACTGTTGAGAGGAACTTAACTGGCCTTTAGGACTGAGTGGTCACATATGGTACTTCCTTCCCTCCAGATGAATGATGTATTTTTCTGGTACACCTGATTATTTAGCCAGTCCCTTGAAAATTTTAATTTCTCTACTGTCCTTAAAATAACAATGCTTTGGGATCTTCTGACAAAATCTGTTTAGGAATTAGTTATCTCTTTTTCATATTTTTATAGACTCTACCATAGGATGTGGGCATCTCACAATCTTTAATGTATTTATTCTACAGCATCCCTCTGATGTAGGGAAGATCTATTTTCCCCATTTTACAGATGAGGAACTAAGAAATAGAGGCTGTGACTTGTCCAATATTACACAGGAAGTCTGTGTTAGAGCAGGAGAATTGAGTGCTGGTCTTGCAAGTCTGAGTTAGCACCTTAGCTACAAGACCATTCTTCCTTACTATTAGCTTCAAAATAAAGATGCTTAAAGGAGTTTGAAAAAAATTAATAACCTCCACCTTTACTCCTTAGTTCATTTCTTGAATGGAACCAGTTATCTAACTAGAATTTGCATCTAGTCCCTTTAAAATCTTTTAAAATGTTTGGATATATTTTAATTTCTGGTGCAAAGACAAGAACCTCAACTTTAAAAATATGATACATTCTCTTAGCATTTCTGATCAGGACCAGAGGTGGAAATACCAAGGATCTTCCAAAGAATCCTCTTCTTCAGTAATAGCCAGCAAATTTTGCAGACTCAAGAAGTGCAGTTAATTCAAATAAATTTAGGAGAAGCTTCCAAATGTCCAAAGTTCACCCATCCATAGTGGTTGATGTTAGGTGCAAACATGGTAATGGAAGCTGGCAATTTTTAATTTAAATATTTGCTGCTGGAAGTATTAACATCTTTTCCCATTTCTGTGCTGGTTCTGGTTCATTTTTAACGCTGTATGCTTCTCTTTCCATTTTCCCCCCCTTTTAATTTGCTCCCTCCTCAGCTTTGCTGAACCTCAATGTTTCTGTCTCTTCCTTGCTATCTACCATTAACACCATTCTTTTTGAGATAGTATTAGCTTATCCTAGGCATAGGAGTTTCCTTCTCTATGATCACTTTTTTTTTTTTTTAACTGTTTGGGTGTTACACCTCCTTGGTAGTCAACTGGATAGCTGCATCAGTAGTTGCAGAAGTGACAGAGTGGACTGCAGCTCAAGGCTGGTGGGTTTTCTGAGAGAGGAGAGAGAACCCATTCTGAACTGTACAGCTGTCCTCTTCTTAAAAGGATTTTGGCTTAACATTTTTAAGAATCTCTATTATTTCCCTTAGACGGTAATGGTTCTCATAGGCTATGTCTGCACCAGCCGTGGCCAAACTGCAGCTTGGGAGCCACGTGTGACTCTTGAATGAAAAATTGTGGCTCTCAGAATGTCAGCAAATCAATTTAGGGAAGCAGCCCCAGCCTAGGAGTTCAGGAGGGGGTTGGGACAGTGGGGAGAAGTGCAGCATGGTCGAGATTTTAAAAAACTCTCCACTAGCCTCCAGTCTTCTACACTGAGCAGCAGCTGAGTTTTTATTTTTTATTGTACAGGGCTAGTTTTCATGGTATCTTTAAGTACTTATTAGAATCTGACATTAGTAGGATCATATTTGTCCTCTTTTTAAGATAAAATTAAAGTGTGCAATGAATTTTAAACTTAGTAATTTTGGAGTAGGTAAAAGTGTATGGCTATATGCCTCAGTGTGGCTCTCGAAGTTTTAATAATCAACGTGTGTGGCTCTTGAGTTCCATAAGTTTGGCCACCCCTGGCCTATGCTATCAAGTTAATCTGGATAAAGGAGGCTAAATCCAGACTGAAGCTATGTCTATACCAGTGGTTCCCAACATTTTCTCTGCCATGGCACACCTTGCTACCTTTAATTAACTTGAGGCATACCACCACATAGTTTCAAAATGAGCCTATGAATATTCATGAGGCAGTGAGCCAATCCAGACCTCTCTAAGTAGCTTTTCAAAAAAAATTGTGGCACACCTGCTCAGGCCTGACAGCACACCTGTGTGCTGTGGCACGCTGGTTGGGAAATGCTGGTTTATACTGATGGTAGGAATTTCGCTGCCATCAGTTCACCCATTTGGGAGCGGATTGTAGTGACCATGAACTTTCTGCAAGTTGACCCCAGAAGTCATGGGGGTTGGGGGGAGTAGGGGAAAGCTGACCGCAAGTGATTTGTGGTCAGCTTTCCCCTTATGTGTACTGGTGGCTTAAAAAGTTGCTGCCAGTTACGCAAGGAATTTTAGGTTTGTTGTGTAACCGGCGGTCAACTGCCACCAAAAAGAGGCCAAATGTAGACTAGGGCTAACTTAGCCCATAGCCAACTAGGCTTTCCTTAGTTCAAACTAAGAAATTTCTTAGCTTGAGTTAATGAATGCTTAGTTCGAACTAGTTAGTACTAGCGCTTAGTTTGAACGTTAGTTTGAACTAAGCGTGGTGTGGACTCGAACTAACTCTTAGTTCAAACTTAATAAGTTTGAACTAAGGTTGTTAGCTCAAACTAAAAACTTGTTCTAGTTCAAACTAAGTGTTAGTTCGAACTAGAATGCATTGTTAATTCAAACTTATAAGTGCAAGGTTAGTTCGAACTAACCTGAGGTTTGTTTTGAGCTAACCTCAAACTTCTTAGTTCAAACTAACAAGTTCAAACTAGCTTTGGCTAGTGGAGACATAGCCATAGAGTTCTCACATGCTGGATTTGGATACCTTTTATAATATCATTTATGGAATTAAAAGGCTATAATGGTTGTGGATATTTGATATGTAAGCTGTAATAGTGCCTTGAAGCCATAGTGATCTACTTTCTCAATAGAACTTCCATCTTTGCCCACGTCCTCAAAGCCCATTCCTTGGGTAAGTTTGTTGAGGATATTACCGTGCATATATAGTATCTATTTTTTCAAATTGTAGGGTTTTTATTTTCTGTTTACTAGCATACCCAAGTCAATGTTACAGGCTAGCACCTTTGCGTTAAGAATATGAAGACAATAGGAATGTGAGTGTGTGGGAGGAAGAAGCAAGGAAAAGAGCTTGAAATGATAAATCTTCTAAAATTTTAGTAGCCTTTGGCCAGAATTCAGGATCTCAAAATGGATATTTGTGTTTTGGTGGATGCAGCCCCACAATGCAGCTCATGCAGATTTCTCCAGCTCCCATTGTCAAGCTTCGGGGGATGTAAGCATAGAACATTTGGATGCAAGTACCACTCCCTTAAATGTCAGCTGCTGTTGTGAGAGACTGATGGAAAGGTTTTCTGGGTTTGGACAGAAGTCATAACTGAATGGAAAAAAACTATCCCACATTCCCCTTTGGCTCATCCCTTTTTCTGGAGGTTAAATGGGCAGAACTGTGAACTAAATTCGTTCCCCTAACCTAAAATCCAACACTCAGTTTGAGTGACTCTTGAGTGCTGAAGAGCTGTTCAGAGCAAGTGGGCTAGAAATCCTTTCCCACAGAACCAGCTCCAAATTTTCTGCATCAGAGCAAACTTTGTGTTTCTTCATCCCTCACTCCCCAGTTCTGGAACAGAAAAGACCAGAGCACTGATGCAGTAGCGGATCCTCCCATACCACCCATGAACTCTTGCTTTCAGTCACAAGAGTAGCCCCACAAAGCGAGTTCTCTGATGTAGTTCACAGGACTGCAGAACTCCTCAGTGGGCACCTCATATCCTGCCCTTGCCAGGGAGTCACAGCGGTTCCACTGTGCCTGGCAACTCTGCCACTGTGGAGGATAGGAGAGGATCTGGGTCTCAGCCTTAAAAATTGACAGATATCTATCATAAGATGAATATGGAGAATAAATCTTTTATTAATAAATCCTAGAACAAAATTCTGGACCAATAATGGCTGTCCTACTTAAATTTTAAACACTTAAAAACAAAAATTCTATGTGGCACTTATAAATAACACTAATAATTGCAAAATGAGTGATCCTCTGAAGTGTTTTTAATCCAGATGTTAAACGTGGAAGTAATGACTCCATAGCACGAGACCTTGAACATTAAAAAATCCCTCTTATTTGTGCATTAGGGTCATAGAAAAAATTGTTACAATCTTACACTGCCTTCCCCATTCCAAATCTCTGCCCAAGGATTGTGATTCTAAAATGTTTATAAAAGAGGTGTCGGTGGTGGTGATAAGAGATATAATAATTACAAATTCTGTGACTTCATAGGAACAAGAGATTCATTCTAAATCTGTTAGCCTTCCACATTAAAAAATATTTTTCTATGCTTTTTTTTTTTGTTCTTTCAGACATTTGGTAATATTTCACATTACATTTGAGAAGCCAAACACCATGGTATAGTATCTAAATTCTTTTTCTGAAAGTCTTTTTGTTCTTAACAATCAAAATATAAAAAAATCAGCTGTGGTATTTTCAGTTGTATCATATTTCAAATGTCTTTTTATTCAATGCTTTTATGACCAGTTGCTTGACAACATATAGATATAGTTACTTCATATGAACAATGCCCTTGTGCAATTGGTGTTGGTATGAATTTTTCAGGGCATATGTCGATATGCAGTGTTTCCCAGCCGAGACAGGTTTTAAAAGGTCTTTGCTATAGTGCATTTTTACACAATGAAGTGATGTTTTCATTGAAATGCTTCCATGGAACTCTCCCTTGGTTGCATCTATTTTAAGACACAAGTTTTATTCATCTGAAGAGTGCTTGCTCTAATGGTACAACATTTTAGTGCCTAGATCATCTTTGACAGAATGTTATCTGTTTTGCAATAAGAGTGAAAGAAAATAGATAAAAGAAACTCTTCAGGAAGTCAATATTTATAATGGTTATTTTAATAAACAAACTCTTTTTAATGAAAAAGTAAAATAATATTGGGATGTCACTGTCTAGGGAAAAAGAGAAATGTGTCAATGGAAATTTTAGAAATTTGATACTGTTTTGTTTAAAATTAAATAAATGATATCCCTTAGGGCAGTCATATAGAATTGAATAAAATGGTAAATTCTTATAGGAATTTTTTGTATCACCCTTCAGCACTTAATAGAAATTATATTTTCAGAATGGAATTCTATGCAATTTTCTTTTAAAAGAAGCCTATGGAAAAGGTATCAATATATTTAGTACTACCTTTTTGAGTAAATTATTGTTTTAACCCTTCCCCTCCCCCCCACTGTACAGGCGGTGTGAGTGCAATAGCTATAGGACACTATTTTATTGTTAGCTTTGAATCAGGTTTTTGCATTTTTATAATAGGAACTAGTCACTAAGGTAATAATTTTTACAGAAGTTGATAACAGTATTCCACAGTAAAGCCTGTCTAGGGCTGCAACTTCTAGTAGTTATGTAGCATTTTTGAGGGGGCAATATTGAAGAATTCCACAATGCTTTTTTAAATAAAGGAATTACATAATAAACACCTCTTAACATAAATATTATTACTATAATTTCCATTATTCATATTCTGGTTAAATTGAAATTTAAAGGTGTCCATGCTAGGTATCTTTGCGTAAAAGATTCAGGTAAATTCTCACCTCTATAAACAAAGTAGAGAAAATTTGAGTATGTTTGTATACTTGCTCCCCATTGGATATGGGTTCATTGGCACTCTGTGTCTGGGGATTTCCTCTATGTTTCCTAGCAGCAGAGTGTATATATTTTGCATGTGCCCTGCTCCATGAAGATAATTATTACAAGAACAAATCACAAATATATAATTCAAAACTGAGGCTAAGTAAAACCTCATAGTTTATAAGCTAGTTTGTACAAATGACTACCTGTCACATTCTGATTTTAGAGAATAATTTAAGGTTGGTTACTTAGGTTTACTTGGCAACAAAGATGACCTAGGAAAATGACCCATGTTAAAGGAGCTGTACAGCTATATTCAATGCTGATCCTAAGCAATTTAATTTTTTTCTTTATAGAATACTTGTGGGTCTTGTGGGTCACCAAGCACTAGATTTATACTGAGAAAAAAATAGTTGACAGCAAACACAGAGAGCTGATATGTTTTCAAGGAGGACTAGCCTGCTGCACTTGCGAGCGATGATAGATGTGTGTGAAATATAATCCTGATTAAGAATGCATGTGTGAAACCCCTTCGAATAAAGTGCTGTGTCTGACAGCATGTTCAAGGCTCCTTTATGTGAGAAGGGAAGGCTAATGTAACAGCTCTTGTAGCATTCACTTTCTCTTCTTCACTTGCTGAACTCGCTGTTCTTCCAGTATTTTCAGCAGATGTGACTTCAAGGAGTTTGTTACAAATCGATAGGGTAGTGGAGGTGGAGAGAGTAACATAAGCAAGTCTAAAGGATTAGTTGTGTAAATACTTTAGGTTTTGTAAACGTATCTAAAATTCAGCAAATCAACAAGTATACCCTTTATCTATTTTCAGATGAGACAAAGCATGCTGGCCCTGATCTTAATGTAACTTTGAATAATCATGCTATTATTACAACCTCAAAGATATATCATCATCTCATAGATTTTTATCTCTGCGCGTTGTCAATATCTGCATTAGTCAGAACAATGTAAACTGCTGATTTATTGAAACTAAAGCCATTATAAAGAAACGTATAAGAACTATTTGGTTTTAGTTAAAGGGAAAACATAATTTAATTGGTAGGAAATTTTCACTGTACATTACTCTGTGTTGTTGGTAAGTCAGGTCTCAATAATACAATTTCTTGAAAATAAAGGATAGATGATGCAATGTTGTTAAAGGGCATGATGCGGCAGTGCATCCCCACACACGTTATTGATCTTCTCTGAAGTATTTCCTAGGATCTTGTTTGCAATAACTCATGCAATTAACAGTCGATGAAACTGTAGATGCTTGGAAGCTTCTGAGTATGCTATCTATTTTGGTGGAGTACCCGGACTGCCTCTGTCCTCAATTAACAAAACTATATTTTTCCCCCCAATTCTCATCAAATAAATGCTTAAATAAGACAACACTAGACTGGCATTAATAAAAAGCGAGCATTGGAAGTATCAGACAAAAATGCATAGTTAGTAGAATCAGAATGTTTAGTCTAAGCCTAGATATGGGTAGCAGGTTCAGGTCTGGGTGACACCTGGAAATTACATTTGGATGGCCTATATTGTGCCTTCAGGTACTTTCTGGTATAAGGGGAAAGTTCATAATTGTGCTACCCCAGGAAACATTGGGACTCCAAGTCGCATTTCCTTCTCGCCTTCTGGTTTGCACCCAGGGACAAACAGTCTGCTACCATAAAAGGCTGCTGACTTCTTCACCCTTGTGCCAGTTCAGCTGTGCTGACTGGAAACATTCGGGAAGATAGGAGAGCGAGAAACTGGAGCTGTGGGTTTGGCCATTCCTCTCCAATCGTTCTCCACCTACCTGAATGGAGAAAGAAAAGAACTACAGCCTGGAGTCTCTCTTCCCTATGCGGAAGTCACTTAACGAGAGTGTTTGTACGAATGTGTGTAGATGATCTGCTTTCTTTTACACATCTATGCAGGCTGGATCACAATTAGTTCTTTGTTTGAAGCACTGTATAAGGGCTTTTAGAGGAAGTTTCTAAAAGTTCTTCAGATACCTAAAGATTACAAATGTAGGTGCCTAAAGATGCAGGCTGGATATGAAATCAATGGGAATTAGGAACCCCGACACTTTTGAAAATCTCACTGTATAGCTATTTGTATGTTTGTGCAACCAAATACCTATAAAATTCTGTCTCTGTAACCTGAGTCAGGAAGGCAAGTTATCCCATTCCATGTTGTGTTGGAGGGGAAGGAACAGGAAGTCCTTATTTGGATTGGCAGGATGTTTTTTGTTTTAATGTGGCACCAAACAATAGAACAGCGTGATTAAATATTTGTGTTGGGTTTTTGGTGAGCAGACAATCAAAGGAAGAAGCCCCTAAACAAATGTTCCTGCAAATTATCTCATTTCCCAGGAAAAGATTCTTGAAGTAGTACTTCTTGGAATATTAAAGAGTGAGCATGGAAACTGCCATAATTTGGGAGGATAGCCATAAGAGCTGTTGGACATCTCATCTTCACTCAGAACACTTTTTTTAAAGGATACATTCAAAGATAAAGATCTTCTATCTCTTTAGTATACGTACTCCACTGAAAAACTGCAAACATTCATAGCAATAGTTTGGTATGATGACAACCTTCTATTAACTCTGAAAAACAACTCAACATTCATGACATGCTTTTAAAAAATAACATTAGTGAATTATAGATCTTATGAGTGAGTGGTAGCTAAGATCCAGCAAGGGTTCAGTTTATATTGCTGGTAGTTATTGTGTGTGCTTCCTTACAGAGCACATAATTTCCTCAGCTATGACAATGTTACCCTCAAAATTTGGAATTACATATTTTTACGTTGGTTTTATGTGACTAAATGTCTAATGTTCCTTTGTGCTGGTGGAAGAGCTGGGCATGAAACTGAAAAATCCTAACTCTAGTTCTGCTGCTGGGACCTGTCAACCACATTTCCTACCCATAAACAACCACCAACATTCTGATGTGGTACCATTTTACATCCAATTTGCCTTCACTTTGCATAGGTGTAAATGACTTACAAATGAAGCAAGGCTGAGGAGAGTCAGTTCTGTCATGTTTGTTGAACTTAAAAAATAAAAGGCTGATACTGCAGGCCTTATTCAACTGAATCTTTAGGATTAGCAATATGAGTAATGGATACAGGATGAGACTGTAGGAAAAGGGCTGTGTGAATGCACTATGACCCTTATCACTTTCTTCATCTGAATCAAATATCAGAGAGAAATATCAGTAGCAGTAAATATCAGAGAGAAAAAGTATTTCTTGCTTCCTTTTTCATGCTGTCTCCTGTCACTGCTGGAGGGAACCTAATTTGCTATAACTTATACACTTACCAATAGCCTTCTTTAATTTGACATTTTAAGAGCTGTGTTGGGTAGAGGGATAATTAATAGCACTTACTTGCTTTAAAGTTGAGCTTTAAATTATATATAGCATAATTATGTCTAAAGCCTCTAACTTACCACTAACCTCAGTAGGTATTTCATCTGTGTTTTGCTATAATACATCTCCTTCCCATATAGCAGGATTAATCCTTTACCTGGACTTCTTTAAACTCAAAAACATTGGTCATATATTGTGATTTTCCTTCAATAACTTTAATTATTTCCTGATGCCTCTACTTTGCTTCAATGATTGTACAATTCAGTTCAATATAAAGGAAAATAAAATGGTGTTTGAAATTTGATGATAAAGTTTGTTGCAGGTAAAAAACCAATGAATAAAAATTACTGTCTTCTAGACCAAAAAACCCCCCAACCCACTAAAACCTTTAAGACCTTGACTATTTTTTTCTAATCCCTTGGTGCCTTTTAACAAGTGAAACTATTTTTTATTTTTTATAAAATTGTCAATGGCTTTTCTGCAGATTTATTGGGTCTTCTGGTTAGCTTCACTAGTTGTCTTCTCTGTTGCAGCGATATATGCAGTAATGTCTTTATGTGGTGATATTTCTTTTTATTTTATCTTGATAGCAAAGGAAATAAAAGTTAGAAACTGTAATTCTATGTAACTAACTGTGCTGTCCAACTGTACAACTATTAATTAATTTACTCTTCCACAGAAATTTTTTTTCCAATAAATATGCTAATATTAATGGCAATGAATTCTAATTTATCCTTAGGATTCTGTATATTTTCCTTTGCAATTAATTTTGCTACTATGTTACATCTATGTTAGTATACGTTTCCCTTCAAATTCTAAAGAGAATAGTGTTTCTAATTTATTTCCCATCTTGTAGATGATTTAAGCAGGGTTTTAATGATGGTGATCTCTTTCTTAGTTACAAATACACACTGTGAGTGCTCTGAGATTTATATAAGAACCTGGAAGTCAGGCATGGGGTTTTACATTGCTTCTTCAGTTAAGGTTAATTAACAATTATTAATAATAAAATTCACAGTGTGAATAAAGTGTTGTCTTTCCAGTCTCTCTTAGTTTCTACTATTTGAATATCAAAATTGACAATGTAATGAACAGTAAAGCTGCTGCCACTGCAATCAAACAACTGATATTGTAGAAATATAGTTGTTTGCAAGGCCTAAGCAAGCTGTAAATTACATTATGTCTTAATTTTATTGGGGGGGGGGGGGGAGATGAGAAATGATGGCAGGCCATGAAGTATCAAAAGACACATTTTTGAACATGCTTAAAATACTATTCTGAATCTTAAATTTACTTCATCTTCATCTAGTGACTATAAAATAATGAAGCCTTTCCATATGCACTTGAAGCAACTTGAAATCAGCATTTATTAGAAAGGAAACTGCAGCATTCAGGGTTACTAAATTGTTGGTGAGCCATCTATACAGTACAAAATGCCATTATGCTCCAAGAACTGTCGTAAATGTCATGTTTAGCTTTCCCCTGAAAGTAATCTGGGAAACAAATAGTAAGTGGATGGCTATTGTGCTGTTTTGGCTAATATTAACACAAGAGCTTTAGAAGTTGCATTTTATAACCAATATATCCAGAATATACACATACAGTACAAAGTTTTTTAAAACAGATTCATTTAAACAACTGTGAATAGACTGAATTTTTTAAAGAAGTATTAGTTGCTCCTAGGAGGTCTAAATCGTGCTATGTACAATATAATATAGTCTCCTGTGCAGTTAGAATAGGATGATTAGGATCAGACAAATGACCCTTCAGTTCTGATTAACCTTTCCAGTATGTGCTATATATGAAGTGGTTGTATGCTTCAAATGGCTTTTAATGCTCAGTGTTTATATAAGAAATAAATAAATTTTTCCAAGCAAATGTGTTTCTTATTACCCCTGTCCAATGGCTACAAGGAATGGTATGATGCCTACTAGCCTATAGTCCTTAGTTAAATCATCAGTTTGTTAACTGCTGTTTGCAATCTAAACCCTCCCTCTGGAATGAACTTCTTTAAAGCAAAATGAAATAAAATAAAGGTAAGTAAAAGTAAATAGATTTTCCTATTGAAAGTTATTACTTCAGGAATGAAGAAGATGGATATTGATCTGCACCATTCTTTACCATTACAGTCAGGTCCACATAGATAGCTCAGACACTTTATTCTAAGCAAACAGCCATTTTCTCTTCTGACTTGGATTCCAGTGAGAATTGAAAAAAGTAAAAGGTTTGTAAAAACATTTTTCTGTCCTTCTTACAGGGACAATTTATGTTGAAGTAACAGTTTCTGAGATACTTGCACCTGTTATTGATTTATTTTTTCTTTGTCATGAACAATCTCCTGTTTTATAGTACAGTTACCCTTATGTGCTGCCCTAAGGTAGTTATTTAGAAATAGTTTTTATTACAACACAGACTAGGAGGGGTTCAAAGATATGAAGAATTCTGAATAAAGGAACAAATATGTACATGCATTATTTTGAATTTTTTTATGGCCTAATATTGATGATGGTAATATTTATTTCCAAAAATAATAAAGGGTACAGTATCATGACGAGTGACTATCATAACATTGCAAATGGGATTCCAAATCCATATGGTCCCTGTTGTGTCTTGCCAGATAACTCTCACAAAATGACCTTGAGAATCCAGGGACTGGAAAACAGTAAAACAATATGAATAGCAGTAACGGATTTTTAGGAAGCATTTTCACCAGTGGTGTGTGTTTTCCTTCCAGGAAAAATATCCCTGAATCAAACCATGAATGAATTAGAAGCAAATCTGATGGGGATATGTGTGTGGCTCTTCTTTATCACTCATATGGGCACACAATTGCTTGCTTGTTTTAATATGTGTCTATAATTTCTTTACATCTTACTGTTTTATAGTTGGAAATTGATGCTTGACCCCTTCCTTCCTAACATCAGCTGATTACTATAGAAGAAATCTTCTGTTTTTACTTTTTATCACCTCTTCTGCCATTTTAGTGGATAATATTTGACAGCTTAGAACATCTGCAAAAGTTATTGTTATCATAACTTGAGCTCAACAGCTACCGTCACTGATGCTTAGTAGGTCATGTTTCAGTAAAGACATGGAGTACATTTACATTCTTTTTAAAATTCTTATTGGATTTGCAATAGAAACTTTTTTGTTAGTGTACATTTTCATCAACAGATGTCTTTTTTGATATTTAAAAATGATACATGTAAAGTATATTGCTTGGCAGTAAACTTACATTCTATTTAACCTCTATTATAAAGTTTTTTCTTTTGTGTAAGAATTTTACAAAAATCATATACTGAATAATCTTTTAGATGTTTTCTAAAGTGTGGGGCAGAGAGCTGTTGGCAGGCTTAAAACTGCAAAGCAGCTTTCAACTGTATAGACTTGCAAGTTATTTCTGGTAAAAGAATTCCACTTTATTTTTTCTAGGTCTTCAGTATTCACCCAAGGAGACTGGTATATTACATTCTCCTTGAAGACAGCAATAGAGACAGAAAATACCATTAGTCATTTATGTGCATATTACAGTATAAATCACAAAGATTAAGGGGAATCATTTTTGGGAGCACCACAATTTTGCAACCAAAGGCACTTAAATAATTACCTTTTTAAGCAACTTTTATTGACTATGCAGGAGGATAAAAAGTAATCTTACTTGTTTTAAATGGTATAAAGCAACCAAATGCCATTAACAGAGTGTTACATTTCTTATTTCACTAAGATTGTTGAAGCTTACCAGAAAGGAAAAAAAAATGTATAAGAGTGGGAAAAATGTATAAATTCAGGAACACTGGCTAGTAATATCCCAAACCATTGTCAGTGGACTCCTACTTTCCCCTGCCAAAATATGTGGAAGCATGCATGGATTGTACTAGATTAGTAAGAGGGGCTTGTTTCCGTGGCATTAGCCAGGTATCTTAGCAACAGGATCATACCAGATTCTAGCAGTGCTCTGTGGTGGTGCATGTAATATCCTGGACATAATCTGTCTTTTAATTTTCTTTGGATTGTAGTGATATTACAGATACATGTGTTCAGTTATAGATCTTTATTTAATAAGAAAAATGCTTTAGCTGAAGATTTGTACTATGTCAGAAGTGGGCAACTCACAATAATGTTTCTGGAGGTTTAGCCCAGGTACAGTCTTGTCTCACATTTCAGATTGACAGGAAAACTTACTCCCTTCATTAAGATGTGCCTCGTAGTTCATATCTTTATGCTGTAGAGATGAGAATGCTGCCAGAATTCATAATAATGAGAACGCTATTTAATGTCAGATAGAATGCAAATTGCTTGTACAATTGAAATGTCATCTAAAACATGCCACCGTATGCAACACCACTTTATTATAAGTCACTGAGAGCAATATCTTAAATTTGGAATTGCACTAATCCTTCATCTGCTTTTGTTTACCTTTCATCTATAACAGAGATGTCGAATTTCCTCTAAACTACATTTGCATGTTTTAACTGCTTGCTCACACAGCCGAAGATGTGTGAGAGAAGTATGGAAAGGAAGTTCCCTTTGATTTTCTTCATCTTTACATTGTTTGTTCAATTCAAATTAATAGCAAAAGATAGCTTTCAAATACAAAACAAAATGCCACCTCAACTCTTTTTTAGAAAATAAGCTGAAGCTTATGCAAGAACATTTCATTATTTAAAGGATGAATTGTAATACAAATTTGCTGTTGGTTTATCGATAATTGATTTTCTTGGTAGTTTAGTCACATGCTGTAATTTGTTTCATTTAATTGAAACAATAACAATAACTTTACAGGATTAATTTGGTTCACAGTAAAATGACATTGAATGTACTCAAGAATTTTGACATACTGTCCCTGGAAAAAGGTATCCAGAATAACTACTTTCCAAAGAAAATGTAGTTTATTGTGGTGAATATTATTTGTGTGTCAGAACGCTATAATTTTATTTACAAATGTCCAGTCAGGAGAGAGTCCTTAATTCTCCAGGTCATTTTTGAAAATACATGAAGTTGAACAACAATGGCAACCTTCCCTTCACTCCAGAATGCTTTCTTGTGTTTTCAGTGAATAAACTCATCTTAACTGTGAGGGAGTGGGAAGAGGAGAATAATGAATTCTCACAGCTTTCTCAGAGAGCTTCAGGTCTGCCACTGCTACTCCAGCTACAGGCTTTAATGGACGACAGTGCGGCAGTTATTTTGATGATGTGTAGGTATGGTGACTGGAGTTTATGGCCTATATTCTCTTTGGCCAAGCTGCATTTGGCAGCAGAATCAGAGAGTGAGGACTTAAAAAAAACCTTTACACTTCTTCAAACCCCAAACAACTGGTCCAGTCCTTGCTGTAAATTAGAGCAGCCTCAAACTTAATCTCATTGCCAGTCAAGATGTGAAACTACAAGAGATATTTGGGGCAATCAAATGGACTTGAAAGTAATAGGACTCATGCTGTTAAGTGACTTAGATGCTTTTGAAAATGTTATCCCTAGTCACTTCATGTCTAAAAGTAAAGAGAAAATGTAGAAGCAGAAAAAACTAAAATCCCTCCTTGAGCACTGATACAGGATCTTTGCAAGTTAAATTTTCAGTAGGAAGCACTCTCCTGGGTTGTTCACTTTGTACATTAAGGCCACTTAAAAGTAAGTTTACTTTTCCTAGATAGAGAGAAAAACAGAAGAAGCAGAATATAATATTTCCACCTATATCTTCAAAAGTCAAAATATATCATGGGAAATTCTGCTTCCCTGCATGCACTTATCCTACCTCTATGCTAAAATCTCCTTTTGGGGGGAGCCATTTTCCCAGATGGTGTGAAGCGAAATTACTTCAGACTAACTAATTTTAGAAATTATTTAGAAAGAGATTTCATACCATTCCACTCCTTGCCTGCTCTGTATCCTCCAGCTTTTCCTACTTCCCTGTCTTTTTAGGGCTCCACTTTACCAGGATCTATTGATAAAACGACCTCCCTGCATTTCAGAGCAAGAGATGATGATCCATGTCAGTACTGGGGGAAATGGCTCTATTCCTCTTAATTCCCTATGTGGAAGGGGAGCAGGGGAAAAGATTTGTTCTCATGCTAGAGGCTAAAAAATTGAACAAGTACACAAAAACATTCAAGGTCTTTAAGGTGGCATTAGCCTGTTTAACTGCATTTTTAATTCACAGGATTGGTCTGGGGTCTTGACCCGAAGGACCCACTATTCCTTTGATGTGTTTAGCCCATATATCAAAAATACCTAAGCACTGTGGAAAACCATTATCAGTACAGAGAGCTCTCCTTTGCACTCTCTACTGCTTTTAAATCTTCACAGAATACTTAATGGTAATGTTTCCCTTAACATGACCAGGTAGTTATGTATATTGCTATCAAGACAACTGGCTAATGGAAACACAATCATCACTGGATCTCCTGGCTGCCTACTGTGTAATTTCCTTTATACGCTAAAGAATAAGCCAAGAAAAGTTTACATAACACTGACTTTGATAGCATTCATAGGAGCTAAGTAGATGATGTTCTAATTGATCAATAATTGATTTAGAAAGTTTCAAAAGTTCAGTGGCATCTTTGAGGATAAAATAATTAAATTGCAATGTATTTCCTCTTGAGATTTTTGAGACAAATGGTTTCTTGTACTTTTGTAATACCATTTCCGATATTGCAAAAAGAGCCAGGGTTGGTTTAGGACAGTATTTTAACCTCATCTGGTTGATCTGTAATTCCTTGTGACCCTGCTGTGAAATATTAAGACACTTTGTCAATATCTGAAAACACTTGTAGGGGAAGTACCTTCCTCTAATGCAAGCAAAGCTTTTTTTATGTTAGGTGCCTCTTGTAGAGATAGACAGCCTGCTTGGATCATCTCTCTATCTACTGGGTCTCTGGAAATCCAAGGGGTCAAAACTCCATGTGATCATCCTGCGGTTGATGATAATTTCACTGCCTTTCAAAGATTTCCTACCTCAAATCAGAGAGAGACAGCCACAGTGCTTGACTAATAACACCATGGCCAAGTGTTGCATAAATTGTCAGGGAAAAGCTTGCTCTAATTTGCTGTGTCATGTGTTTGTATGGATTTAGAGAGGCATATCAGTCAAAGCTGAACTTCTAGCCCTCGTTTTTTGGGTATGGAAAATACCTTGACAGTTGAGTGGCAAATGCAATGTTCAGCACAAGTGATGTCTGAAAGACATGGTGGGTACTTCATTCTTTCAGATGTAAGGGAAATGCTTTCCTAGAGCTCTGACACAAAGGACACCACAAAGTAACTGCAATTCTGCTCTGAGTAGGGTAAAGAATGAAGATGTTTCATGGTCTAATTATGGGGGGGAGGGGGGGAGTGATCTTACGTGATATTACCAGATCCCACTTTTCTGACAGTCAGGATAGATTTCCTATGCCTAACAGCTGATCTCCCCCCCCCCCAGTGTTCTCTAATTTCCTAATGTAAAGCTGAGTTTTTCACCCAGATGCAAAATCTCTCTGTTTTGAGGCCTAGATTATAGCATATTATTAAATTCCAACTCAAGAAAAAGTTAAATTAATCATTTAGTGAAGTCTTAAACTCCCATAAGTGAGTGCCTTGAATAGAAATGATTTTCATTTAGAATCTCCAGTAAAAATTCTGCCACACTTATACCTAGAATCCTATTTACTATCTCTGACTGTCTAATTTGTCTTTGAGTACTGAGGAAGTACTGGTATCTTACAAATGTTGTATCCATCCTCCAGTATACAGATGTTCATTATTTGCAAATCCTTTGCACTTTCTTGCATACCTTCTTTCTGCTTATTTGTATACCTTGTATTTGGTGACTGGAACCTAGTGCTTAAATTCAAGAGAATTCTCCATTAGCTATACAAAGTGGTGACTGTAATCTCAGCGACAAGAATGGATATGTGACTGAAGGCCTTAGAAACATGTTTCACTGGATCCAAAATAGCATTTGTAGAACATCTTAGAAATGATTGCATCCCTAAGATAAATAAGGCTGAAGCTGGAACTTAATTCCTCAGTGTAGTTTTATTCAGTTGACTTGCAGCTAGGCTTGATGCCTAATACCAGACAACAGGAGCCTGTGACTCACTGTGACCCCCAGATCCCTTTCCGCAGTACTCTTACCTAGGGAATCGTTTCCTATTTTGTGTGTGTACAGCTGATTGCTCCTCCTTACTTTGCATTTGTCCTTATTAAATTACATGCTATTTTCTTTCAGACCATTTCTCCAGGTTATTCAGATCATTTTAAACTTCAATCCTATCCTCTGAAGCACTTGCAACCCCTTCCATCTTGGTATCACCCAGAAGCTTAATAAGTATACTTTCTGTGCTGTTATCAAAATCACTGATGAAGAACTACTGAACAGAACTGATTCCTGTGAGGGTCTACTCCATATGTCCTTCCAGCCTGACTGTGAACCACTGACATCTACTCTCTGGGAATGGTTTTCTAATCAGTTATGTGCCCTCCTTATAGTAGTTCCAACCATGTTGTATTTTCCTGGTTTATCATGGTAAGTATGATAAGCGTTCACCAAAGTTGAGGGACACTACAACACTTTATAACCAGCTGAAACATTAGTACATATGTTCAAGCAAAATTTTAGTACAGCAAACAACTCACCTAAAATATGTTCTTGAAGTCTCCCATTACATATTTTTCTCAGGTTGTTCTACTTATTTTTATATACAGATTTTAGAGATTTGTAAATTCTGGATGATGCCAGAAAACATGATACGAGAGAACCTTCTCACTGCAATGTTATTAAAATAAATCTGTTAAATACAATGTAAAAATAAAAACATACTAAAACCCAGAATTACATGCTAATTGTCTCAATAACCAGGCAGTAGGAAACTCAGCACACACAAATTTTAACTCTAAAATTCTAAGTTCTTTTGTTCCTTTCTTTTAAATCTTCTAGGCACTTTTTCTGTTTTGGTGAAGCTATTCCATCATTATTCTGTGAGCTCACAAAAACTATGGATGCCAGGGCTTACAATCAGACATATTTGATATATGTATTGGTACATTCCAGAAGATCACTGGTGATCAAGAAAACAAGTAAGTTTTCACTGATGATAGATTTTTATAATAATTTTTATAATATTTTATAACTTATGGTTAGTTAATACATATTTCTTGGTTGAATGCCCTCCACAGCACATATATCTGGGCACGATTTATTTTTTACTTTTGTTTTTAGCTCACTTTTAATGAACAATTAATTTTATTTACTACCAAATACTCAACGTTCTGTTAATTACACTGACAGTATGCAAAGGTATAGGAATGTAGTAGAAGGGATGTATCTGCAGTAGAGGGCTTAGTTCTTTGATTGTAATAGTAATGGTAGGATGGGAGACCACAGGATGAATGCAAAAGATAAATTGATATTATGTAGACCTGAGATAGATGTTAAGTCTTGATCTCTCTAGCTATGTCAAGACAATGAGGAAGATGGAGTTTGAGTGAAATGGATGAACTTGAGTGCCTGGTATTAAATGAGGATATTGATATAATAGGCATCATAGAAATTTGGTGAAATGGTGACAATCAGTTGGCAAAACTGTAATACTAGGGTGCCAAATATATAGGAATGACAGAATAAGTCATGTTAATGTGGGAATACCACTATATGTGAAAAAAAGCATATAGTCAAATATAATAAAAATCTTAAATGAATCAAACTGTGCCATACAATCTCTATGGACAGAAATGTCATGTTTAAATAATGAGAAGATGTGAAAACAGAAAACTAAATAAAAATGGGTGATTGCTAATATCCCCAGAGTGACGCACTGACAGGTTACATGTCATCTAAGGACAGGATCCAGAAATAACTTTTCTAGATACCATTAATGACTGCTTCTTGGAGCAACTAGTTTTAGAGGCTATTCTTGATTTAGTCCTAAATGGAACATAGGATCTGGTCAAAAAAGTGAATATAGCAGAACTACTAGCAATAGCAACCTTAATGTAATTAAATCTAACATCCTTGCAGGGGGGGAAATACCAAATAACCCCACCTCAATAGCATTTAACTTGAGAAAGGGGGAACTGCACAAAAATGAGGAAGCTAGTAACATTAAAATTAAAAGGAAGAGTCACAAGAGTGAAATGCGTGCAAGCTGCATGGTCTTTTAAAAAATACCATACTAGAGGTTCCAATTAAATGTATAGCCCAAATTAAAAAGAATAGTAAGAGGAAAAGAAAAGCCACAGTTGCTAAACAATGAGTAAAAGAAGCAGTTAGAAGCACAAAGCATCTTTTAAAAATTGGAGTCAAAGTCTACTGAGGAAAATAGAAAGAAGAATAAATTCTAGCACATCAAGTGTAAATGGTCAGATCATAAAATACTTCGAAGAGCAACCAGCAAAAGACTCAAAAACTAACATCAAGAAAATGTGAAGTACGTCATCAGCAGAAAGCCTGCCAAACAATCACTGCGGCACTGGACCATCAGGATGGACTGGGGCACTCGACTATCAAGGATCAAGATCAAGGAAGATAAAGCAATTGCAGAGAAACTAATTACATCAGTTCTCACTGCGGAAGTTGTGAGGGAGATCCTCCTTCACTGCAGAGAAAGAAAGGCAGTCATTCTTTCTAGGTGACAAATCTGAGAAACTGTCCCAGATTTAGGTATCAGTAAAGGTGGTTTTGAAACAAACTGATAAATGAAATAGTAATAAGTCACCAGGACCACATGGTATTCTGTCAAGAGCTCTGAAAGGACTGGAACATGAAATTGCAGAACTACTTACTGTGGAATGTAACCCATCACTTAAATCAGTTTCTGTGCTAGATGGCTGGAGGATAGCTAATATGAAGCCTATGTTTCTTTAATAAGTAAGTAAGTAAATAAAGGTTCCAGGTGTGATCCTGACAATTACAGGCTGGTAAGCCTAACTTCAGTATCAAACAAATTAGTTGAAACTATAACAAACAGAATTATCAGACACATAAATGAACATGATTTATCAGGAGAAGAATCAAAAAGATTTGTAAAGGGAATTCATGCTTCATCAATCTATTTGAATTCTTTGAGGAGAGTCAACAAGCACGTGGAAAATGGTGATCCACTGACTATAGCGTACTTGGACTTTCAGAAAGACTTTGACAAGGTCTCTCACCAAAGTCTCTTAAGCAAACTAAGCAGTCCGGGATAAGATAGAAGGTCGTCTTACCTACTTGAAAGACAGAAAACAAAAGGTAGGAATAAATGGTCACTTTTCAGAATGGAGAAAGGTAAATAGCTATGTCCCCCAGGAATCTATACTGGAACAGTAAAGTTCAACATATTCATAAATGATCTGGAAATGGGTCACTATCATAAGGTGGTAAAATTTGCAAAAGATACAAAACTACTCAAGATGCTTAAGTCTAGTTAGGCAGATTGTGAAAAGTTGCAAAGGGATTCACAAAACTGTGACTGGGCAAGAAAATGGCAGATGAAATTGAGTCTTGATAAATACAGAATAAATACAAAATATGAAAATATAATAGCAATTATATATACAAAATGATGGGGTCTTAGTTAGCCATTACTTCTCAAGAAAGATATTGGAGTCATGGATAATTCTCGGAAAAGATCTGTTCACTCTACAGCGGCAATCAAAAAAGCAAACAACTTTAGGAACATTAGGAAAGGAACAGGTAATAAAAAAGTAAGTATGATAATGCCATTATACATAAATCCATGATATACCCACATGTTGAATACTGTGTGAAGGTCTGGTTCCCCCACCTCATCCCTGAGCCTCTGATGGCCACATGATGGATCACTACTCTGTTCATTCCCTTTGAAGCATCTAGCCCTGGCCACTGTCAAAAGATAGGGTACTAGGGCTAGAGCTACCATTGGTCTTACCCAATCTGGCCATCCTTATGAGGGTTGAAGCGGTTTGTATAGCTTGATATTGGATGAACCTCCACCAAACCATCTTCATTCACTCCCTTTCCAAACCATATCAGTTAAGAATGGGGAAGAGAGGCAGGGAGATGGCTGCAAGGAGGTTCAGATGTTTCAGTAATATTGTGACTTTTGTCCAAATACTACCTGGCACCTGAAGTGCATCATTATACATACCTAGCTATTTCAGTCATTTTAAGGCTGTTGTCTTCACGTAACAAGTGAGCCAAACTCTTTCTGCTTCCTATTGATTAAATGAGCAAAGCTTCTACAGGGGTTCCCCAAAAACATTAGGTAATTTATGAAAGGACAGCCAAGGGGCTGAGCCAGTCCACCGAAATCAATGGGAGCAGACTGATTTCAATATGCTGTGGATCAGATTCTAAGGCATCAAAATATTACTGTCATCTACAGTACCCACCTGTGGAAGTGAAGAAACAGATTGACAGAGCCAGGTGGGTCAACTACTACTGGAGAAGTCAACTGCTACAGGAGAAGACCAAGAAAGAAAACAGCAGAAAACCACTAGTCATCGCCTACAACCCCCAAGTCAGACCTCTACAGCACGACATCAGGAATTGAAGCTTGTTCTACAAGATGATCTCTCTCACTCTCTCAAGCCTTGGAAGACAGATCTCTCCTTGCTTACGAACAGTGCTGCCTCCCCACCCCCAGTTTTAAGCAGGTAGGTCTGTAATAGCTGATAACTAACAACAGAGCCATTAAAGCAGGCAAATATCCCTGCTGCCAGTTTTGCCCACATATCTGCACAGAAGACACTTTCTCAGGACCTAATCAAACCAGCTGCTCCAACAAAGGCTTAGTCACCTGCTCATCCACCAATGTGATTTATGCCATCATGTGCTAGATATACCCCCCTGCCTTATATATTTGACAAACAGGACAACCTCTGCACAAAAGAATAAATTGGCACGAATCTGACATGAGAAATCACAACATTCTAAAAGCTGTCGGTCAGCATTTCAATCTTCCTGATCACTCCATTGACGATCTTCTAATTGCAGTGCTGAGACAGATGCATATCAGATCAAGGCTTCAAAAAGAAGCTGCTGAGATCGAATTTATTTGCGAAGTAGAGTGCATTGCTTCAAAGCTTACTAGGGACTTTAGATTTTTCTCTCATTACAGCTGGTGATTTGACCTCATCTTCCTCTATAAGCTGTTCCCCAGTGTTTGCATCTTTACAACAGCTTTGATTTGCTGTTATAGTGTGACCTGATCACATGACTTACACTTCACTGAATTTATTTCCCCCAAATCTGATAGTTCCCCTATCTTCAAACCAAAGCATCTGATGAAGTGGGATTTTCTCCCACAAAAGTTCATGCAAAAAAATAAATTTGCTAGTCTTTAAGTGCCACGGGACTTGTTTCTTTTACTGAACTAGACTAACACGGCTGCCCCTTTGGAACTTGTTCTTAGGTGAAAAGCCTTTCTAATAGCATTCCTAGGAAATAAACTGAAGCAAGCACATCATTATAGGGCCAGGGAAGGAAACTAAGTGAATGCTATCACAGTACATATCTGATCCCATTAAGTATTATTAACCATTTAAACTGTTATGTGTAGAACTTAACTAAACATATCTGAAACAAACTATTAGTAAATAAAATGTAATATCTCTGTTCATACAGCTGCTTATTCAAAACTTTATAATATGACCTTTTTGAAAATGCTTTTTGATCTTGAAAAGCCCATTCTGCACACCAAAGCTTATAACAAAAGAGCTGAAGTCATTTGTTTGACACTTGAAGTCACTGAATATTGTTAGAAACTAATTCTACCACGATATCTGCTGGACTTTGTAAATCAATGTTCATTTTTCCCAAATACTGTTCGACAAATGTCAACCCCAGAAGAGATGACCCTTTTAATTCCTTAATATAGGCTACAGTTCGATTTGATTTATGGAAGATGGGTACTCCATTTGTAAAATATGTATCTCCAAGATGCAGTTTATGAGAAACTTGGCTTTGGGGACACATTAATTCTAAGTGCAGATGCAACTTTCATGTTTTATAATATAACTCTGACAGCTGTAATTTCAGATTAAAGATTTTTCATTCACATTCCCATCTTGATTGCTCTGTATGGTCCTTATATTACCTTATTGTCAATAGCAAGTGTTCATCCTATTGGGAGTCATTTAATAACCAGCTGCCATTTAAAGTGTAGACGGAACATTTGTCTCAGCCTGCTCATCTCAAGTATACTTTCTCTGCGTGAGGAGCTGGGACTTCTTCAAGAAAAACAACAGCTGGACCTCGCTGTTGTCCCTTATTTCTTTTCTTTTGTAGCAGCTAAATGAAGCAAACATGGATGCTTTTTGTGAATTTTCAGAATGCATTTGTGGAACTGTTTTTTAGTAATAAAATACCCCCTTTATGGCAAACGCTTTTATCCTTCCTTGTGCTATACAAATGTACAATGTTCGTTTTATAAGTCACTTAATGCTGTTTACTAGAAGTTAAGCAATGGCAAGATTACAGGGTTCATGCTATGCAGTGGCTCTTCTGCCATTCTATAGGTAATTATCTCAGTTTTATCAAGTAACTCTTTGTTTGCAAAGCACTTTCAAGCCAATTTTAAAACAGCCATTTAAGAAGGAAATCAGGAATGTTTCAGTTGGGAATTCTCTTACACACACTTTGAGAAATAATTATTGTTGATCCATATGAAAATGAATTCATGACTAATAATGATTTTGTTTAGAAACTGTCTTTTAAATTTCCTGAACTTGACAACTGAGGATTATCTTTTGTGACACTGGTCTGTAAATAAATAAATAGGGGGAGGAGGTTTCAGAAAAATTGAGTCTTTCATGGCTAATTAATCTGGAATACAAATCAATCACTAGAAATAGATGATGAATTTATTATGTCATTGCAAGCTTAATGTATCCTAATATGTTTGAGATACATTGAAATTACTATTCACCATCGCCATCATATTACAAGGTAGTCGTTTACTTTAAGCATTACCTTTATCTATAATATTGATCTGAGACTGTCATGCAAGTAATGGAAGTTTGGGTTTATATAAGTGTGTGGAGTATAAACATTAGAGCCATGAAAACTTGGAAAACCCAGCCTGGTGATTAAACCCCTTATTTTTCTTTCCAGCTCAAGTTCTCTAAATCCCCCCAGGCTTGTAAGCCGATGGGCAAGCTTAATTAAAGTTAATGGAGTGGTGGATGAAGAGGTGCAACCACCAAGGAACTCTTTCAATGCTACTTCTATAAACATTTTACTATGCAACATCTATCAACATATCACTGGATCTTAAAACTGCCTGTCATTATGTGCATGTATGAGGAGGCTTTTGAATTCATTATGAACATTATTTGGGAAAACATTCAGCAGTTGTGGGTAATGACAAATAGATACCATAGTGTTAATTTTTCATTTTGAAATTAAAAAACTTGAGCCCACTTATTTTCTGATATTTAAATGTGGTGGTCACCTATTCACTGACATGTAATTTTGTTTGGCTAGCTATAACAACAGCCTTTTTGGGGATAGAATTGGGGAAGTCAGGCATACTTTTCAGATGATTAGAGGGACTCATTATAAATGTTGTAAACATGCCTTGGTTGTTGAATCAGATCTTTAAAGAGCCTTTGATGTTCACACAGAAAAATGATGTGTGTCATGTTTGGAGACCTACTTCAGCATCCTGTGAAGAATTTCATTTGTTTATTGCTAGATTAAATATTTCTTTGGGTGTGAACCTCTTCATATGTAATGAACTGGCATAGGATTTCACTTTTAAAGAAAAGACTGCCTAAAATATAATTAACTAGTGCCTTTTTGAAGTGTCCATATGAGCTTTTTTGTTTCATCACCCTAAATTGTGGGATTTCCTCCTGCTCCTTGTTTTACCATTTGTAATTCACCTCCATTCTCTGGTGATCACTTCAGCAATCCCCTGTCCTTTTGTAGCCCCAAAAAAGAAAAGTGAAAAACTCAATTCTTTCAAGTAAATTTCTACTGAGAAAACTAAGACTTTTCCTTAAAGTCTAATGCTCACTTCCAGAGCGAAAGCGCATCATTCAAAACTAAGTCTGAATCTCTTCTATGACAGAGCAGATCCAATAATGAATGAGAATAGCTGCTGCTTATCTGAGTGCCTTTGGATGTGATGTGCTGCAAAGATCTACATTTCAAGTACAGATGTGTATGAATAATAAATTACATTATCTTCTTTATTAAGGGGCCGCCCTCCAAAAGGCCAGAGCTAATTGGTTTTGTGCAGAGATTACACAGTGAAGGAAGGAATCATTTTCCTTCAATCACTGTCTTGCAACAGACAAGCTCCTCCAGGACTACCGCTGTTTTCCTCTGGATTCGGCCCAGTGGATCCATTCCCCCTACCTGCCTTCTTAGCTGCAGACAGGCACTATGTTGCCATGTTCTGCAGTGTGCTGGGGCTCTTGGCAAATTCCCTGAGAACATCCTCCACAGGCTGTAACTTCTGGAAGCACAACCATGATGGTTCCACTCTGTTTTGTATGTGTTATGCTGAGAGGTGTTAAAGGACTGGAGAAACAATATCTAACATTTGAGAATGAATCAAGAAAGAGCATTATCTCATGACCAAATGAATCACCCTTTATGAAAGGCTTCATAATTGTTTTTAAAAAGAGCTTTCTATCATTTCAGCTAAAATGCCTACACTTTGTTCTACTATTATTACAAAGCCTACTAGTTTTCTACTACTTTCTACTATTTTTATAAATAAATGATTATAAAGTATAGAAAATAATACTCTAGCAGGTGGATAGAGGGCATGACGTAAGAGTTCTTTTCTATATTCAGAGTCTATAGTTTAAATTTTCAGAAACAAACAATGATTTTTGGGAGTCCTGTTTGCAACAACTTAAAGTTCTGATCTAAGAACTGCTATGTTAGAGACTGCCTAAATAACTCCCAAGCTTTAATACTGATGGCAGATACTGGTTTCTGCTATTTAAAGAAAACAGAGAGAGACACCCGATCAAAATTTAGAACATCTAAAGAAAAAAGGGCATTTCAGCATCTTCCATGCAGCCCCTACCCAGGCAGTGCTCTCGTATTTACTGTAAACAAACTGAACAGACCTCTGGTGGCTAATGGGACTGTTGATTGGTGTTTGCTCATCACAGCAGGATCTAATGTGTGTATGTAGGGCTTCTGTGTACTGATGAGCGTTGGCTGCTGGTGGGAGGTATAGCCTGCCTGAGGATGGGAGGAGGCTAGTTAGCTCCCTGTGGCTGGGTGGAATGAGAGACCTTGTTTATTTAGTATTCTTAGTCCTCCTGGACTGTTGCTATGTCTGATGAAGTAGAGTTCCCTATATTCTCATGTATCTTTACAGAAATATTTAGCTGTTGAAAGACCAAACAAGGTGATTTCTAGCATTACTTAAAATAACCTTCAAGCACAAGATGAAGCAACTAGACTTTTATTTAGTTTCTTTAATTTTCCATGAGTTTATTAACCATTTAGTAATTTACTCTTTATTTTTGTCAAATAATGGTTTGGCTTCTACCCCACTCCACCCTCTGGTGTAATAAACCAAAGAGAGACAGAACGTGCAATATGCTCTTATCTTTTTTCTTTCTTTTTTTTTTTTTAGTTAGACTAAAAGTTAAAAGACAATATAATTTGAATTAAGGATAGTAAGGGAATCATGAAGATAGTAAGTATCTACTGTAGATTGATTGATTATTCTTTTTATGTACTGTGGGCAGGAGGGCTCAGGTTCCCATTCTATTTAAGTTGCCGTATATGCATTATAAATGAATTGTAAATACATATAATCACATTAAAGATAAATTAACAAAAATGAATTTGTTATAAAATTATTAATATAATTCAGCGTTACCAAGATTGAAGACTGAAGGAAAGACAATAGACTTAAACATAGGAGTTCTTAAAGAGACAAGGTGGGTTTTTTATGGGTTTTTTCCCCCCTCCTGTTAAATGTGCTCAGGGGATGTAGGACAGGGAAGAGATGCCTTAAATCCAGGTTTCTTAAATATAAGGTTTGATTTTCAGAAGCACTGAATACTCACAGTTCTTGATACATTCTTAGTTTCCGGCACACTCAAAGACTGCCATACAATAATCTAAAAATCAGTAGCCCAAGAATAATTTGTGTGTCTTACTTTAGACACCCAGAGGTGAAGTTTTGGTCAATTAAAAACAGAACAAAACAAAAAGGTAGACTAAAGAAAATAATTTTACACTCAGATAATGATTTTGTACTTACACAAGTGGAAGATCTTAAAAATGCTTTCCAAATATTAAAGGTAAAACTTTGTTATTTCTGTATTTCATTTTTTCATTATAGAAGCTCACTTGATATTCTGTCCTACAATTGATCAGAATGAAGGAAGTGATGAGCAGAAGAGAGTGGGTGGAGCAGAATTTTTTTTTTAAATGGTGTATTTTAGAATTGCATTCTACAGTTCAAAAGAAAGGTTGGTGTCAGTATTTGACAATCCAACTAACATTAATTGTATTGAAAAGGTAAGTGATCTGCAAACATTTTTAAAGATTGAGCTTATGCCCTTGTTTGCTGTTCCTAGAGTAGACTGAAGGCCTGTACATTGGGCAGTTGCATGTTTTTATTTTTCAAAGTTCTTTTTCTGCTTGTTATTTTGCCATAGAAATATCAGCTCTGGTCTTCCTTAGAGAGTTTGTTTAGAGTCTCAAAAGATCTGCACTGCACAATCTCCCACCTTAATGCTCATGGGGCTGGGCAACTTAAACATTGTGAAGAAAGGAAATTTTAATTACCCTTTAAAATTTAAATTGGTGTTAAAAACCAATCTGAAGTCAGATTAGAACCTTTTCTACATACATCTGGATCTGCCTTGATCTCAGCCACAGAAGACCAGTGACCAACTTAACTGCACTAGATTAATTTCCACTGCTGCAAATCACAGCAGGCCTTTCACTAAAGGGTTTGTACTGGCACAGCTACATTAGAATCTGGACAGCAATGACTGAAATCAGGCCAAACTCCCAACATAGATAAGGCCTTAGGAAAAATCTAATGTCCTTAATTGCTTAATTTTCTCTGGGCACTTATAAAATGGTGACTTCATTAGTTCTCCTAGGGCATAGTCTAACTAGGATTTTACATAGAATAGCTGTGTGTCTAAGGGGTGCGGAAAAATCCTTATACCTGAGAGATGTAGTTATACCTACCTAACTTTCACTTCTCCCCCATGTAGACAGTCCTAGGTCGCTAGAAGAATTCTTCCATCAACCCAGCTACCATCTCTCAGGGAGATGGATTATCCATGCTATCAAGAACATCTCTCCCACTGGCATGCTACAGTGGCACAGCTGTGCTGCTGTAGCATTTTAATTGTAGACATATCCTAATTCACTGGTTTTTCCATTATTCATGAAGTTATTCAGCCTTGACAGGTTCTTAATTTCTAAAACCAGATCTTCTGCTAGAATAAATCAGCACAGCACCATTGACTTCCATGGACCTATACTGACACCAGGTATGGATCTGGCTCTTAATTTAGAGAGTGGCAGGAATGAAACCTTTAAAAGCTATTTTTGTTTAAGAATACATTTTAAAGATTCAAAAACAGGCACAAGTCTATTTCTGTTTCATTTCCATTCACATTTAAGTACCTTAAAAAACTGATCAAAACTTTCAGTAATATCTGCTTAATTTAAGAAGTTGTTTTATTCTCAAAAGGTGTTTAGGATATATCCACACTGAAAAACAAAAACAAAAAAAACCAAAACCCCTTCTTCATGAGAAGAAATTTCAGAGCTTGGATCAACTGACTTAGATTCCTGGGGCTTGTGCTACAAGGCTAAAAATCATAATGTGTATGTTCCTGCCTGGGCTCTGAGAGCCTCCACCTTACTCTACATTTTAGACTAGGAGACTGTGCTCGTAAAGGAACAAAAGTTGTCAGGAAGACTCGCCAGGTAAATGTAGTATCTGTTGTTGTTGTTTTTGGGTTTTTTTTGTTTTTTTTCCCCAGAATTAACTAGATTTCAAGTTGCTTTTTAATTTGTTGTTAGAAAATAAATATTTGGTTTGTATTAAGGAAGAGCCCAGTGGTCTCAAGCTATGTATCATCCATCAGGTTGGACCACAAAAATTTGAGCAAACTCTCAAAGTTAATGTTCCTCATGAGTACATGCAGAAGTAAAAAGATAGTATGGTATTTTGAAGAAAAATAAAGGTGATTATCCCACTGTCCACTCTGTGCCCTTACTCTTTTTTGGATGAAATCAGAGCTGCTCAAATGTCTGTGATTATAGTTTTTCACTTTCTAGCAGCCAATTTACCAAAAAGCATACGTATCACCACCAGCACCTTTTGTCTTCCAAATGAGACAACACTTGTTGTTAATCTCAATGTCTAGAATACTTTACAAGGAGCCCTGTGGCACTTAAAGACTAACAAATTTATTTATTGCATGAGCTTTTGTGGGAGAAAATCCCACTTCGTCAATACTTTAGATACTGTTGGCCAGAGAAACATTAGTCATGGGCACATTCTTGGGCTTCTGGTTGTTTTTGCATCAAAGACATAAAAAGATTTGCATTTTCTTTCGTTGAACAGAATGAAATTTAAGTTTAAAAATTGCAGGAAACCAAATGGAATGTATTTGCTGACAAACATTTTCTGGCAAAATTCTTTGGAACTAAAATTGTGAATATTGCTCACCTCTAGTAAAAAAAATAATTACTGTTTACTCAGTATTAGACTTGATGGTAAATTGGTGTATAGATGGAACTAATTAAAAAGGATTTGATAATCATGCAAATTTCAGACAGTACTTCTCTGATCGTATATAATGAATGAATGTTTATTCTTTTGTTTTAACGGGACATTCTGAAATGTTGAAGCTGCTTTGTTGGGACAATTTTTGTTCTAACTGTCCTGTCAATTACAATTAAAAGTGTTAATATGACAGCCAAAGGTCACAGATTGCTTATGGCTAGTGCTCTCTGCCTGTCTCACACAATAGCAACCAGGAAATTGCCCTGTCATTTACAATTAGAGGTGTTAATATGGTGGTTAAGGGTCACAAATGTTTCGGACTGAGTTGCCAAAGACATTTGGTTTACGTTAAGTGATGCTCAGCAAAACTTGGTTTAAATGGGATGGTCACTTAATTGGGATGTATTTAATCCCAGGGGAAAAGCCTGATTAAGTGATTTTACTGTACTGTTTTGACAATACTAGGCACTGGAATTATTTATAGTATGCATATATGTGCTTCATAAAAGGTTACTTTACTATTATACAGAAACACAAATTTTAATGGGTCCCATACTTTTTAGAGAAATATGTTGAGAGATTGCCATATTGCAAGAAAAATTACTGAAGAAAAAAATCAGTCTGTAGTGGATTAAGTCTGATTGCCTGAAATTTGTCCTGTACATAGAAGTGTATATGAGCTAGCAAACATAATTTGTTGGCTTCTCAGTGCCACTGTAATTCTATTCCTATTGAAATGGATGGTAAAACTCTCATTGACTTCAATGGCAGCAGAGTTGGGCCAAGTGTGATATTTTGTAATAATGCCATTTTGTTGCTCTTCTGTGAATGGTTTCCAAGAAGTATTTTTCCTAACAGGCTTGCCAACTGTCATGATTTTAATGCAAGCCTCACAGGACTTGGCATTTTTCTTAAAATCCTGGGTCTTGGCATGTAGCAAATACATGAGACTCTCAGCCTATATTAAAACTTAAAAGGTGCATGTTCTAGATCCTGTGTTTTCAGAGAAAAGCTTGCAAATATTACCCAAGCATACACTAAAAGCTCAAAAATCAGAAGACAAAGAACACCAACATTGTCATATTTAAAAAAAAAAAAGCCTAATGATTTCGAAGCCAATTTCGTGACACTGAGGGTTTATCTGAAGATTTTTAAATATTTGAGATTGCCAGCATTGCAGTTTTTTTATATGTTTTTTATTTAAAAAGTAGTGTTCCCCAGATTCCTGTGAATTCGAATGACCAATCCTATTCTTAAGTGACTGGAGTCTCTGATTGATGGTGCAAAATAGTCATTTTAAATCCAGAAGTATATATAACTCTTTTTTTCTCTTGTACTAAATATGATGAAGATATTTAACCAATCATGTCCAAATAAGTATTGGACATGGAAAACTACAGAACGTATTAGTAGCACAGATTAGTAGTACAGATTCACCTGTCACCATGAAAGGTTAATTGATCAATGTATACAGATGCCAAGTTGAGAAAAATAGGTAGCTGCTTTCAAGGATCTAGCACAATTCTTAGACCCTTGGGCCAAATTCAGCCCAAGTATAAGCAATCACAATTGTTGAAGTCAATGGATCTATGCAAAGCTAAATTGGGCCCGTTGTAATTAAGAGAAAATTTGACTTCTGTTGACCTTCCTTTGTGTAACCAGATACAAGAAGGCCAACAGCTGACATATAAAGCCAGATTCTCTATTAGGATCAGACCCTTCTGCACTAGTCACATGGTGCAAAAAGGATAGAGTTCCTGGAATTCTTAGCTGGCAGAGGAGACTGCTGCATAAGCTGTCCCCCTCACATTGTGGCAGGACTGTGGGACAGTGCAGCAAAACGTCTATCAACTAAGAGGCCAATGAGATGTTTCAGTTTCAGGTAGTTATATGACCTCCTATTATGGCTGTAACCAAGCACCTCACTGTCTTTAATGCTCTTTTGAGATAGGAGGGCACTATTATGCCCAATTTAAAGAGAATAACTGAGGTACAGAGACTGAACAGTTTGCCCTAGGTTATGCAGGAAGTCTATGGAAGGACAGGGAATTGAACCCCAGGGGTTTTCCAAGTGAGTGACCTAAGCACTGGACCATCTTTTCTTTTTCTCAAAGAACCTGACTGTTGAGGACTGTTAATGTTGACTGAAAGCCAGGATTCTGGAAATGTCATTTAAATGGCACCTAATGTGGTGGGGGAGTAGTTAGGGTCCAAAGGAAAAACTTCATTTTGGCTGGAAACTTGAGGGCAGAAATGTTCTGCTGGTGTTCTGACAGTAGTGGTGCAGGTGTTCAAAGCAGTAATAGCAACAACTGGATGAGCACTGAAAACAATGATGTGCTAAGAAAGCATATCATCAGTCTGTGTCCTCCTCCTCTCTTCGCAAGAAAAGCAACCCAATTCTGAAGTCTAAATCATTTGTGACTGCTCACAAGCCAATACTCAAAGTCCAATGAAATATTAGGTTATCTGCACTTTACTTTAATTATGTACAAATGCTCAACAGTTAACAATATTTAAATAGATTTAAAGTATTTTAAATAAACAAATAAATTTGTTAGTCTTTAAGTGCCACAGGACTACCTGTTTGTTTTACTGAGCTAGACTAACACAGGTGCCCCTTTGGAAGTTAACAATATTTAAGCATCTCTTGTTCAAGAAGTCAGCTGTCCTGTATTGCTTAAATTTCCATGTCATTTTGGTATGAACAAGGAAATAGGCTTTGCATGATCTTTTTATCCTTTGTATTTGATTTTTTTTAAATTAAGTTATGTCTGTTGTATTTGGGGAACAATAGGGGAGCCTCCATGTTTAATTTAACACCTGTAAATTCCCTTGGATGATATGTAACAAAAGACTATAATTCTTTTGTGTAAAATATGTTCTTTATAATTCAAGGTTGCAAGTTCAAATTATGTTAAACTTATACTTCTATTAAAAATTTCTATTATATTTCCCTAGCAACATTAGAGAGACTATTCATTTATACTACTTATCTGAAAAAAAATATGATCCAAAATATTTGATATAAGGACCAACTACTGAAAAGCACTGTGCAGTCACATAAAAATCTGTAAGAAGTCATGTTAGAAAAGGGATTGTTTGTTCAAATGGCCAAGTTTAAATAACACTCAGTGCCAACATAGCTATTGTCCCTGGACCTCAGATCACATGTTGAAGCTCTTTAGAACTAACAGGAGAATCTGGTTAGGACTAATTATGCCTTGGCCACCTCCTTTTACTTGAATGTTTAAGCAAATAGCATTTCTAATATGATTATTTTTATAGATATTGCATATTTAAAATTGTAAATTTTCCCATAAAAATGAGTGGTTAAACATTGGACACGCTTTTCTGCCAGGAATTGAAATGGAATGAAGTAACAAGGGGCAATGGGACTGATGCATTCTTGTTGTTATTGATTAGTATTGTGCCAACTGTGGGCTAAGCAGTTTTCAGAAAAATATGAAGAAATTGAGTCAAATTCTGCTGTGTTGCACCAGCCTAGAGCTACAGGTGTAACTCCATTTAAGTTAACTGAGTTACACAACCGTGACTGAGAGCAGAATTTGGCTCTCTAAATAAGGGATGATGGGTAGACTTTTACAAAAATTGGTGTAACTGAGCAGGGAACTTTTTGCTGTAGTTTTGTGAAAATTTAGTTATATATAATAAATTTTGTTATTGATTATCTGGTCAACAAACACTTGGCAAAGGGACTAGGGTTTACCAGTCTTTCAGAATGAAGGGGATTTCAAAGAGGGAATGGAGGAAAAAGGTCGAGGCATGACAAACAGGTTCAGGAAGAGCATTTCAAGTGGGCCATCTGGAGGAAGGCCAAGAGCATAGTAGAAGGTGATAGAAGAGTTGCTTGGAAAGAGTGAGGAGTGCAAGTTGAGGAAGTGAAAGGGACAGATTAGAACAACAGAAGCTAGGCTATCTAGATCATTGAAGTTTAAGGCCTGGTCTGCACTACATAGTTAGGTCAGTGTAAGCTGCCTTGCATTGATCTAGCTATGGAAGTGCCTTCATTTGAATTTTACTCCAGGGGATGTAAGAGCCTCTCTGTGCCAATTTAGTAATACCACTTTCCTGAGCAGCACAGAGTTGCAGTCAGTCTAATCAGTGTAGACACTGTGGTGCTTACATCAACTATTACTGGCCTTCAGGAGCCATCCCACAATGCCCCACACTGATAATACAATAGATACAAATGCAGCTGGTGGGGACAGAGTCAAATGTTCACACACACACACACGATTTATTAACTGTGCTGGTTGGTATGCTGATATAAGTTAGGTTGGCATAATTTACTGTGTAGACCTGGCTGAAGACCTGGAACTAAAATTTGTTTCAGAAGGCAAAGGAAAGATACTGAAAGACTCTTTACAAAGAGTATATACTTTTTAAAAAGTAAGATTTATGGGACATGGAGTTTATCACCAAGAGTTTGATGTTTTCAGTCCAGTCCATATTTATATAGTGATTAAAATTTATTACTGCCTGATGTTTTTTGGGTGGCCTCTCTGAAATGACTTTGGCAATTTCAGTTCATTTCTTGCTCAGCAGGGGTCCACATCATAAAAATTTCACTACAGCTGGCTCTCATCGGCATTCTTAGTAGAGAGACAAAGGAGTGAAAGGCCTTAATCAGAATTGCACTATTTTTTTCACTCCTAAAAATGGTCCCTCCAGGTCAGTCAGTAGGAGAAAAAGAGGTTCACAGCACAGGAGGGGGGGGGGGGAATGAAGGTGATACTAATGGAGAGTTCTGTACTGTTGCTGTCCAGACTGTTACTATCCTGTGCTTAAATAGGGGATTTTATTTTCTAGAATTGTCAATACAATCTCAGTGCTAAACAGAAACACTTTTTAAATTTATACAGCAGCTTTTAGCCAGAGAGCTTAAAGCACTTTGCAAAGAAAGAGAACTATAATCTTCATATTTTAGATGGTGAACTGAAGGAGGAAGATTAAAAGTCTGATTTCTAGATGTTCTAAGGACTCTAAGGTCTCCATTGACTTCAAATGGAACTGTGGGCCCTCAATAATTTAGAGAACCACAGCTGACACTTTTAAGGTTACCTGGCACCACCATGAAAATGCATCTCTTGTTTCAGCTAAACTCATTATGGGGAAAATGTTTCTTTTTCTAAAGTAGCTTTTAACAACATCTGAAATGACTTAGGAGAGGATGAAACATTTCATACCTCAGCTGGCTTTGAAATAAACAAACATTTTCAGTCAGCAGTGATGTTTTTGGAAGTTTTGTTTATTAAAAAAACTTACCAGTAATTGCTTAAAGCTTGGCTTTCTCCTCTGGGTAAACTCATTAATTAATTTAATTGATCACCAATTGTTTTCTGAGAAGGATTCTGCTGAGCTGAGGCGGACGAAAAGCTCAAAGTATTCTCAGTGTGAGTCCAGAGAGATGGAAACAAACATGAATTAATTGTGTCTAAATCTGTTAGTGGGAATAAAGAGTAGAAAAGCTTTTACATGGTATTCTTTCCATCCTATGTAGTTTCTCACAACCTTCTGCAGTAGCAGTACATGAACCAGGGCATGTCTATATTACAAAATTAAGTCAACCTAACTTAAACGGGTGTATAATCATTGCAATAATTACATTGTTTGTATGTGTCTATATTTTGCTCCTTCTGTTTGAGGCGAGTGTGTTCACTGGGAATGATTGTACCAATTGTAGTCTCAATGTGCGACATTGTGGGGTGACTTTTGAAAGGCTGTAACAGTCGAAGTAAGCAACACAGTGTCTATACTGACACTGCATCAACCTAACTCCATCATCATTGACTCTATGCTTCTTGTGAAGGTAGAGTTAAGTCAGTACAGCAAGCAGTTATATCAGTAGGAGCAAATTTTTGTGTAGACACTTACATAGCGAGGTTGATATAAGACAGCATATTGTAGGGAGCACTGAATTGTAGAAGTCAATGTATGATTATGCAGGTGGTGTCAGAGAGATTCTTTAAATGAGATGTTGTTCCAAGAAGAAGGATTACTAGAAAGAGATGGGATCCACCTTAGAAGAGAGGAAGATTATCTTCATAGGTAGGCTCGTTGATCTGATAAGGAGGGCGTTTAACTAAGTTTACTGGGGAATGAAGGCCAAAGCCCTCAGGTCAGTGGGGAAGTGGGATACCAGGAGAAAGCACAAAGTGGAGGGTGGAACAGGACAGGGTTCCTAATTCATCTTGAAAAGTAGGGTAATTAGTTAGTGATCTTAGGTGACTGTACATAAATGCAAGAAGCCTGGGAAACAAGAATTGGAGGACCTGGCACAGTTAAGAGACTATGATGTGATTTGAATAACAAGGCTTGGTGGATTAATTCACATAACTGGAACATGTTCATTGATGGGTATAAACTTTTCAGCAGAGGTGTCGCCGGCCCAGGGAGGGACCTGGGGCACGGGCCTAGGCCCTGCCCCCAGCACGCAGGCCCCACCCCCTGGTCAGGGACAGGGCCAGAAGCCGCCGCACTGCAGCGGGCAGCTAGGCCCCGCATCCCTGGCTGGGGACGGGGGTGGAAGCGGCCGCAGGCAGCTGGGTCCTTCATTGCCGGCTGGGGGTGGGGCTGCCACCACTGCGGGCAGCCAGGTCCCGGATCCCCAGATGGGGATGGGGCTGCAATGGCTGCCGGTGGTTGGGTCCCAGATCGAGAGGGGTGGCCCCACCAGATCTGGGGCACCGGCGCTGGGATTCGGGGCACATGTCCCATGAAAAGGAAAAACAGGTAGATGAAAAAAGGTGATGTACTCTATGTAAGAGAGTAGTATGACTGCTCAGGACTCTATTATGAAAGGAAAAAGGCTGTTGAGAGTTTCTGGGTGAAGCTTAATGTGAGAGTAATAAGGGTGATAGCATGATGAGCATTTGCTATAAATAATCAGAGCAGGAGGATGAGGTAGATGAGCCTTTCTTTAGACAGCTAACAGAAGTTTCTAGATCGCAGGCCCTGCGTCTCATGGAAAACGTTAATCACTGTGACATCTCTTGGGAGAGCAATTTAGTAGTGCACAGACAATGCAGGAAGTTTTTTGAAGGTTTTGGGCAAAACTTCCTGGTGCAAGTTCTGGAAGAACCGACTGGGAATTGAGATCCTCTTGATCTGCTTCTCGCAAATGGGGAAGAATTGGTAGGGTAGGTAGAAGTAGATGGCAACATGGGCAGCACTAACCATGAGGGTCAAATTCAGGAGCCTGACAAAAGGAAGGAAAAAGAGCAGCAGAATATGAACCTGGATTCCAGAAGAGAAGATTTTGACTCCCTCAGGGGAACTGATGGATGGGATCCCCCAGGAGGCAGGAAGCTGATGAAAGAAGTCTAGGAGAGTTGACTGTATTTTAACGAAACCTTACTGAGGGCACAGGAACAAACCGTCTTGATGTGCAGAAAGAAGAGCAATATGGCAGGTGACCTGCTTGGCTTAACAGAGAAATCTTAGGTGAGCTTAAACACAAAAAGGAAGCTTAGAAGAAATGAAAGCTTAGGTAGATGACTAGGGAGGAATCTAAAAATATTGCTTGAGCATGAAGGAGTGAAATCAGGAAGGCCAAATCACAACTGGAGTGGCAGCTAGCAAAAGATGTGAAGGGTAACGAGGAGGATTTCTAAAACTGTTAGCAACAAGAAGGTTGGGGACCTCCTACTGAAGGGGGAAGACAACCTAGTCACAGATGGTGTGGAAAAAGCTGAAGAAATCAATGGTTTTTTGCTTCCATCTTCACAAACAAGGTCAGCTCCCAGACTACTGCACTGTATGGGGAGGAAGTGAGCAGCCCTCAGTGATGAAAGAATAGATTCAGGACTATTTAGAAGACCTAGACATGCACAAGTCCATGGGGCTAGATGTGATGCATCCAAGTGTGCTGAGAGAGTTGACTGAGGTGATTGCACAGCCACTGGACATTATTGTTGAAAACTCTTGGTGATTGGGGGAGGTCACAGACAATTGGGAAAAGGTAAACATGGTGCCCATTTTTAAAAAGGAGAAGAAGGAAGGTCCAAAGGGAAGTCTTTCCTGACCAACTTGACTGCCTTCTATATTGAGACAACTGGCTCTGTAGATATGGGCAATGTGGTGCATATGCTATACCTTGACTTTAGCAAAGTTTTTTTTATATGCTTTCTTAGAGTATTTTTGCCAGCAAATTAAAGTAGTATGGGATGGACAAATGGATTTTTAAGTGGATAGAAAGCTGGCTAGATCATCAAACTTAAAGGGTAGTGATCAACAACTCAATTTCTATTAAGGAGCTGGTATCAACTGGAGTGCCACAGGGGTCTGTCTTGGGGACTATTTTGTTCAACATCTTCATTAATGATCAAGAGGATGGGGTGGATTACACCCTCATCAAGTTTGCAGATGATGCTAATGTGGGGGTAAAGAATAGATACACTGGAGAATAGGGACAGGATACAGCTTGGCTTTTAAAAAATGGAGGATTGGTCCAAAAGAAATCTGATGAGATTCAATAAGAACAAGTGCAGAGTCCTGCACTTAGGACAGAAGAATTCCATGTACTGCTACAGACTGGGGACTGACTGGTCAAATAGCAGTTTTGCAGAAAAGGATCAGAGGGTTAGAGTAGACAAGAAAATGAATATGAGTCAACGGTGTGCCCTTGCTTCCAGGAAGGATAATGACATATTGCTCTCCACTAGTAGGCATATTGTCATCAGATCAACGGAAGTGATTATTCCTATTTGGCACTGGTGAGGTCATATTTGGAGTATTGTGTCCAATTTTCAGACCCCCCCACTAGAGGAAGGAGATGGGCAACTTGGAGTGAGTCCTGTGAAGGGCAATGAAAATCTGCTGGGGCTTTTTTTTACGAGAAAGAAGCTGAAGGAATTGGGCTTGTTTAGTCTGTAGAAGAAAAGAGGGAGGATTTGCTAGCAGCCTTCTACTTCCTGAAAGGGAATTCCAAAGAGGATGAAGCCAAGCTGTTCTCAGTGATGGCAGATACTGATTCTGTCACATAGACCATGCTTCCCCAAAGGCTGGGGCAGCCACAATGGCTCCATCTACTAGACCATGCTGCCCCAAAGGCAAAGGAAGATCCATTGACTTTGGCCACTAAGCCACCCAGCCCTGTACATTAGGGCAGTTATTGACTCTAGCCTCTGTGTTTGAGGTTGAGGGCAACCAGACAGACTTAACCCTGGGGCCCATACCTACTGCTGTGGGGGATGGTGTGCAATGACCCTGTGACGAACATCTACAGCTTTGTGCTGCACATCTAGATAGTCTATTGAGTGAAGGAGAACTGTGGGTTAAAGTTTCTTAAGGTATTACAAAATCTTTGAAGGAAAAAGAATATTTAACTCCCCCAACTGTCCTCTACTGCATCTTACCAACTCCCATTTCGATTTTTTTAGAACCAGGTTTTTAAGACTCAAGGTAAAGAGATTTGTTTTTTGTGGAATGTTGTTTTGCTTTCTTTCTCTTTCCTATGCTGACATCTAAGAATATAGCAAATTAGCTTTAGTTTGGGTTAGAGCTAGCTGAAAAATGTCTCCCAAATGATTTTTCAATGGAAATTTGAGGTTTTGACAAAGTGTGTGTGTGTGGTGTCTGCTTTCCCAGTTTTCTGAGCAGCTTCATTGCAGTGTTTCATCCTTACCCACCAGCAGGTGTCAGAGAGTCAAACAAGGGAAAGGTAAAACAAAGAAAGTGAGGAGCTGGCCATCCTGTGAATGCAAGGTGGCAGTAGGTAGGCACCTATGCCCAAGGAAGAAATGGAGTGAGGAGGGTGACCTGTTACTTGGTGAAAAGGGGAGCAGAGGAAGCCTGAAGAAGGTGGTGTGAGATGTATTAAGGGAGCTGTGATGAATTGATGTGAGAGAAGTCTGAATACTGATCAGTTGCCTGCTTATTTTCCAAACTGGTATTGTTACAGTTACAGCAAAGAAGTTATGGGAAGTGGTGGCAGGGGTAAATTGTTTGTTGAGGATAAGGGAAGAAGTCCGAGTTGTTTTAGATGGTGGATTTTCTTTGAGAGATCAGAAATGATTTTCTGGGGGGAGATGGATGTGTTTGCAAGCCATAGGAGTGTGGCAGTATCTCATTGCTAGCCTCAGGCCCCCAACTTATTTTGGACAGAAGCAGTCTTTTCTAACACTTCTTCCATTGAGATGAAAGATGATGTCTGTCTTTCCTATTTACACTGTAAATAAGAAATTGCCCATATCACTAGACTATGGGACCAGACTGAAGTGCTCTTATTTACACTGAGTAGTCCCCTGTATCTCAAGTATTCCTACTAAAATCAAAGGGCTTGTGAAGTCAACATAAGTATCATAATTTAGCTCAAAGAGATTAATTAATGATAAATGTCAAATCAAGATGTATTCTAGGTTGTTTCCATAGGACGCTCATAGCTTCTTCATGTCTTCTTCCAGTGCTAGATGGCAAAGGTTGCTTTAGCAAATGATCCACTTTTGGAATTATACTCATTGTCAGTAAGTAGGTCATTGTAGACAGTGAAGTGACCAAGTCACTTACAGGTGCTTGATTACTACATAGTGTCCAGGTTTTCAGAAACAAGTGGTTGGATCATTATTTCTCAGTGTTCTGACAGTTAGAATGAAAACTGGAACTCATTATTATTGTTTCAGACTTAGCCACTTACATAATATACAGTGCCCGATACAAGAAATAGAAATTTCATGTTGGGTGGGTGATGTCTCACATATTTTATTTCTAACTGTTGTGTGAGTGCACATTTGAGTTTAGAGTTCATGAAAGGTGCAAAATTGCCATTATGGAAGACTGAGGTCAACTGCATATTTTCAGAACAAGTAGGAATATTATAAAGAACTGTGGAACCAGCATTCCCATCTTCCACCACTAGTATGTGCCAGTCTTGAACTGTCACTTGAATAGCATTCATGCCCCTTCAGTTTTTACCTTTAATCTGAGACTAATAATGTTGCCATGTAGGGTTTGTTGTGACAGTAGTTTTATGATATAGATGGTTATGCAGTGATAGCTGGACTGAGATCACTAAATTGGTTTTGTAGAGATTGCCATAAAAGGGTAAAAGATAATGCAAATTTTTATTTCTATAAATTAGCTTTTTATATACTGAAATTCTTAATTGCCTTGCTGTGGAATCATGTTTTGCATGGTTAAATGATGCCATTGTTTGTACTGACTGCCTTTGAGTGAACATCATGTACCTGGAATATTTTAAAATAGATCCATTTCTCCCCCCACCCCAACCCAAAGGAAATCAGTTTAAAAATTGGTGTGTAAACTACTTACCAACTGTAGGACATATTTTTTTTTTCTGTGTGTGCACTTTATTCCCATTCATGTGAAAGAGGCGAGAATACACCATTGTGTGTATATAGGACATTTTGATATGCTCCCACTTGGTAAGAGAGAGATCGACAGGGACAGCTGTGAACAGTGTCAACAATCAAGTAGGATGAACTGTGGCAAGCCCCCAACTGTTTCCCATTCAGATGAATTATGAGTTCTCACTGTTCAGAGGCACCTGATAAAAATTCATTTGAATTGCACTGTGAGAATTTGGAAATTTCCACCTGGCAGGAAGCTTCTTTCCTTCCAAAATACAATAAAATAAAGTATTTAAAAAAGTTACAGTGAGAAAAATAATAAAATAGCAAGAGAGAATATAAAACCCTTTCTGTCAGAACCCAAGGATGTCTGATATCTGAGTATTACTTAGTTCAAGGAATAGGATGTGTTAAGGAAAGAGGAATGCTATAAAGGAAATGCGGTTGAAGTAACATGAGATGACTAGGAGGCCCACCCACCTTCTAACATCAAAGTCTGATTGCGGAGAATGCTCGATCATTTGCTGCATAATATTACACTGTTTGTTAATGCCAAAACTATTGTCTGCCCTCAGCATGCTACTTATAGCACTCCATTGTATTCACTCCCTAATCTAGCCATAACCATTATTCTTTCAACCAAAATTGATTTCATGTAGGAGGGTAAAACAAAACAAATTAGTTAGTCTTTGCAAAAAAAAAGTGTTAATTCTATTTATGGTCTTTTAATTTTGTTTTTTTCCCAAGTAGAAAACTCAGGGTTTCCAGGTTCTCTGGTGCCCTCCAGATGTTTGCAGTGTTTCATAGATCCTTTTGTCTTGAGAAGTGTCCCTAATGGACCTTGTAGTCCAATCCTTTCCACTATCACTTGATTAACTTCAATATTTCTAGCACCTTCATAATAGTTGGATATATAGCCCATCCTTAAATATCTGCATGATGATGCTTACAAAAACCCTACCCTTCTTGCTCTGTTGTTAAAATGTTCATACTAATAAAATGTTTCCTAGTATTAGACCAACATCTACCCTAATGTATTTTAAACTCATTACCCCATATTTTGTCGTCTTTGGCTAATAAGATTAATTGATCCTTGGCCTCTTCTTAAACAACTCCTTTTTGTATTTTAAAATATTTATCCAGTCTCCCTTCAATCTTTTGTTCTGCTGATTGAATATTTGTTTCCCACAGGGCTCACTCTACTTCTTTTTGGTTGCTCTCTAAATTCTTCCTGTTTCTCTTGTATTCTAGGCCACCACAACTTAACACTGTGCCAGCATATCTGTTCTTTTAGAACACAATGCTCAGAATTGAATCCAGGTCTTATGCTGGGGAAAATGAAAGTTGACCATTGCCTCTAAAAAATTTATATGACACTTCTGATAATACAACCCTGTCAAGCATTTGCCTTTTATGGGAGAGATATTATTCCTGGTACATTTGTCAACCACACACACTGTAGACTTTTCTGTGTGGTTCTAATATTAAACAGTACTTTCTATTTTTATATATGTGCGTTTCATTATCCCTTTCTAATGAACATGACTCCTTTATATTTGAGTTTATTGCATCTCATTTTTCATTTCAGCCTATTTCTGCAGTTTTTGTCACTCATCACTTCCTCCCTATTTAATAATGAGCCCTGAATTACTTCCTGTCATCAGTTTTTTTAGTCCAGTGCTGTGGTCCTTCTACAGTTTGATGAAACCTCTGAAGGAGCTAGACAAGTAGCCAGCAGAACTGATTACAAAGCAGAACTGGTATTGATTATGTAGAAGAAGTAAAATATTAGTTTAAAATAGGCTTTATGGATAAGGAGTTTCCTATTTGAGGTAATCTGCAACATAGGTTTTACTCTACTACCTCTGCTGATTATCCATGGGGTTCTATAGTTTACTCTATTAACTGCATCCCCTCAACATTCAAGATTCTGATAGCAGTAACTGAAATTTAGATGTGTTATGTGTAAACATGTCTTTCTAGGTGAAGTTTTCTGACTCAAAAAGGGTTGATATGGTAGGATTAGGCATCTCCACATTATCTAATCTTGAATGCTTTATTTTTATGGTTTGCCCATCAGTGATGTCATCCTTACTGCTACCCTTTGACTTGCAATTGCTGAGCTATATGTTTCCTGCATTTCAATTAGACACTAAGAAATGGGTGCATAACAAATACAGTTGACTTGCTACTAGTCATCTCTGCACTGCTTCCTAGAAAACACCGAAACTTTATAACTTAATATCTAGCTTTTAAAACATTTTCATCATGTTTGTGGGCACTTTCATGCATAGGCCTCCCTTCTCCTCTTTTTTTTTTTTTTTTTTTGAAAAGGTTTTAACTAGCTTAGGTGTCTAAGTGCAGGAGAGGGTTCACAGCTGTGAATCTGGAGCAGAGATAGGTACTTTCTTCCAGCCCAGATTTGGGCATCTAAACCTCCACTGTAGTGGTGATGCTTTGCCCTCATCCTTGGCATTTCTTAGTGCCTTCCTTAGGCGATTCTCTGCTCAGGATGCTGGCTTCTGTGAATCCCCTATTTAGATGCCTAACTCTCCTTGTGCATTGTATAGGGAGCTTGGGTGTCTAACTTCGCTAAACAAACAAGGAGTCCTGTGGCACTTTTAAAGACTAACAAATTTATTTATTGCATGAGCTTTCATGGGTGTAATCTGACTTCATCAGATGCATGACATAGAAACTGTAGCATACCCGGTGAATGTACACAGAGAAGAGTAAGTAACAAAGTCAGTTTAGTCTTTTATTGGCAAACCAAAAAGGTGTTTTGAATCAAACAGGGTGGAACAACAAATAAGAAAGTGAGAATGTTAAAAGAAGGGAAAAATCACCTTTGGTAATAAGTGAGCCAGTCCAAATCTCTATTCAGACCTAATGTAATGTGTCAGATTTGCATATGAATTCAAAAGCTGCATTTCATATTGGAGTCTTGTTTTACAGCATTCCTGTTAAAGCACTAAAGGGGTAGCTGTGTTCTGAGTTCTAAGCTGAGTTCTAAGTTACCCATCTTCAAGGCATGTGACAAAGTGGGATCTTCTTCCATGGAAGCTCATGCAATAAATAAATTTGTCAGTCTTTAAAAGTGCCACATGATTCTTTGTTTTGTTGAAGCACTGTAACTCTCATGTTTTTCACAGAACGCAGAGCATGCTTAGCACTAGAACTAGACTAGCGTGGTTACTGCTCTGTAACTCACGTAAGAATTCTGCTTGCTAGCACAGTGTCTAAAAGTTAGGCACTGTGAATGCACAGCCACTGCAATGCTCAGCCTTAGTCCCCCTTGTGAATCTAGCCAAAAATGTTTACCTACTGGCTCTGTTAAAAAAACCCAACAGTAAATTGGCTGTTTTTATAATAAATCTTTATATGTCCAAACTGTACTTTTTTTCTAATCTGGCTTTGCCTATGTGTGAAAGTTTTGGATTTAGTATGCTTTTAGACGCAAGAATTCATTTAACTGAAATTTTAACAAAATGAACAGTTTTGGGCTTTGAACTCAAACTGTAATGTATTATAATTCAAATATTCACTTAAGTTAAGAATACATGTTGTAGGGTCCTAATTTAGAATATATAGCAGAAGTCCATTCATAAAATTGAATAGGAAAGCATTAACTAATCGAAAGTTGAAGTGTTAGTAAAAATAGACTACTTCCCTATGTCTATACTGGGAGGCTATTTTAAGTCAACTTCAAGGCGACTTAGGGGTATGCCTACACTAGTAGACATACCCCAGGCCCTAGCTCAGGCCCTGCCCCTTGCCCCGCCCCGGGGTTCAATCCAACTCCGGGGCTTGATCTGGCTCCTGCTGCCTCTGGCAGGTGGCTGGGAGCTGGATCTGGCATTAAGCCCCTTGTTGCAAGTGGCACTTGGCTCAGAGCCAGCCCTGGCCACCTGCGGCAAGCAGCATGGAACTCAATCTGGCCCCAAGCCACCTCCTGCAGGAGGCAGGGGGCTCGAAGCCAGCTCCTGCCACCAGCAGCAAGGGGCTGGGAGCTAGATCTGGCTTTCTAGTGGCTAGCACATCTGCTTTACATGCAGAAGGTCCTGGGTTCAAACCCCAAGGGGTTGGATTAGATGATCTCATGAGGTCCCTTCCAACCCTATGATTCTATTCTGTTCTGCAACTGGGGAGACAGCACAGTCACCCAGCCTGGTCAATTTCCCAGGCTACTCCTGAGATCAGGAGTAGCCTGGGAAATTGATCAGGCTGAAGAGCTACCTGCCAGCAGTCACAAGCTGCTGGGGGCTGGATTGGGCTCTGAGCCATTTGTGGCAAGTGACTCGGGGCTAGATCTGACTCTGAGCCACTTGCTGCCAGAGGTAGGAGCCAGCTCCCACCCCCTGCCACTTGCTGATGGGGGCAGGGGCCAGATCGGGACCCTGGGGCTGCATTGGGACCCAGGGAGGGGCAGGGGGCAGGACTGGTCTTGAGCCCCAACCCTTCCCACCCTGTAAAGTCGACTTAAAAGCTTAAGTCGACTTCCTGGATAGGAGTTACTAAGTCAGCTTAAGCTAGTGCTTAAGTCAACTTAATAAATTCTAAATATAGCTCTGGAGCTGCTTAAGTTGACTTAAGCCTCCAGTGTAAACATACCCCTTGTGAATAACTTGTGGCTATATGTTAAACTCACTATTCCTAGATTCTGTTTTTGTTACATACACATTTATTCCTGTGTAAGTCCATGTAACTACTTGTGTGAGTAAAATGAACAGAATTTATATTTGGAAAATGAAGTAGTTTTTTCCTCCTCTCAGGTATTCAATGTTTCATTTCTACCAAGGAATGTACAGGGTTTGTATTAGCCAAGAGAAGGCTCTCACTGAGTGCCTCAGTCCAATAGAAACATACTGAACATTACAAAAAAAACTAAATAATCAAACATAAGACTGACAGTTCCAGCAAAATCAATTTCTATTTTATGCCATGATCTGCATGTAACAAAAATTTTGTACAAATCATACCTATGTTATTCTATGCCTAATTTTACCATACTTGCATTGGGTAGTACTTTTCATCTGTCATGCAATTCTATTTTAAATCAGAACAGTAGAAACAAGCCTTCCTGGGTTATATTTTGATTTGCTTCTTTAGTAAATTTTAATAATGAGAATTTTCCTATATTTTAGCTTAGGAATTGCTCCAAAAATAGGACACTATTACTGTGAAATTGTTAGTGATGTTACCATGTGGTTATCTCACTGATAAACATAAATTGAAAGAATGTAGTTGCTTTGTTTTGTCAAAGAAAGTAGAGCTTCTGATTCCCTGGCATGAATGTTCTCAGTTAGCCTGAATTATTAATAGGAATCTATATGGAATGATGGTAATCATAGCTAAATAACTATAACAAACATATCCTCTCTCTTTCTAATTTACAATTAAATATTTATAGAAAAGCCCTGCACTTATTCTTAGATCCCTAGGCAACACAACATTCAAACTTTTTCACCACTCAATATACAATTTATTTATTTTTGAGGCCAGAAGGAATCATTAAGATCTGTAGTTTCACTTCCAGCTTAACACAAGCCAGAGAATTTCAGTGGTAATTCTGTCATCAAGACCAACAATTTGGGCTTGAACTAGATCATATCTTTTAGAAAGATACCTAGTATTTATTTATTTCATTTTCATACTATATACTGATGATAATGAGAGAAAATTCAGGAAAGCCGCCATAGTCAGGCGAGCCCTTCAGCACGGCTTGAACTCTAAGAACTTACTTTCACTCTTCATGAAGTCCTTAAAGTTTAGCATAGCAATGTCCAACAGTTTTTTTTTATACTAGCCAAAATTATGGCAAATGTGTTAACATTTTTACGACATGACGAAAAAAATTTTAACTGTACTTTTAGAGACTATAGACTGGTAGAAAATACACAATAATGTTCTGAATTATTTATAGATAGAATTGATGAGAAATCTGACATCTTTTCATTAAGTAGTGCAGGAAAATCAGGCATAAAATCAGTTATTCTGCTTCTCAACTCTGCCTCCAAATTTTTGTCGAATATCTGCAACCTATATTTTGATTTCACTATTTTTACTGCAGAAAAATGTTGATTGGCAGAGCCACATTCAACTAAAAATTGAGAACAGTTTTGGAATAACTATATTTAGAACTGTGATTTCAATTTAAAATGTGAGTCAACATTGTAACAATTGAATTATCTTTCAAATGTTGAGTGCTTTGAAGTAAAATCACATCTGTCTCAAAAAGGATTTTCTTCATATTGCTCCATGTTCGGAAAGTGTGTGAAATCTTGAACCTTCATATGCACCACAAAATGTTTGTTTTATCCTAAATTCTCATATCTATTGCATCAAATCACAAATCAGAATTCATCAAGAATTTTGATGCCACAAGTGCGGTTTTTCATCCCACTAATTACGAGTAGTTCTTCATGACTTTTGGCACAAAACAAATCCAAAAAACCAGCTGTGCAGTGTCTTTAATGTCAGTTGATTCATCCAAAGCCAGAAAAAATATAGTTTTTTAACTTGAACACATAGTTTGTCTTTAATATTTTGCACCATATGTTGCAATCAGTGGGCAACTGTTTGATGACTCAGCTGTAGATTTTGGACTTTCTGCATTATGTCACTTTTTGTCTTTGATTCATAATTTTCTAGCAAAGTTTCCATAACAGTGCAAACAATTTCTTTGACTAATTCTCTATCTGAAAACAATTTCTTTTTTCAATCTATAATCCATGCCGCTTTGTAGCTAACCAAAGTTACCAATTCAGATGATGAAAGAAATCATTTTAAATTTTGCTGCTGCTCATTAAATTTCAATTTCAGATGTGCAATTTCATGACCTTGATTTTGATGGCCAATAGGAAACTTCTTATTAAACTCACTCTGTGCACTCTGAAAATGCTTTCTCAACCTGTCCATTCTGGTTTTGTTAATTTTTTTCTGCACAGTATAACACTGGTTTTTCATTTATTTCCATGACAACAAATTCTAACTCCCATTTGAAGTGAAATTTACGCACGATTATTTTCCAATCTCTCTTTTTCTTTGGTGCAGTTTCTGCTGAAGTGCTGGCTTCTTCTTTATCAGTTGGGCTAGGGCTCGTACTTTCTTGTCCATTTCCTAATTACAAATTTATCCATATCTGAAATAAATGAAAAATATTTTAATAAATTAAATGCTTTTACATCCCAAATTTTCCAAAGTGAATACAATAAAAATATAAGAATGGTACATTGATAAGTACATAAAATTAGAAGTGATTATCATTATAAATAAGATAAACAGATAAAAGCTTACCAGTGCAAATTTGTGCTTGTGGACATATACAGCATTCACTATGTTAGCGTCTCAGAAACCGTAAAGAAATCTATATTACACCTGATGCTGACCAAGGTTGTTCTGAATTACATTGTGTAATGTTCAGCAGCAATGGCCATGAGTGGATTTTGCCCACAGCGCAAGTGCCTTTTGCAGCATATGAGTATACTGTAGCTATATAGGACCCAAGGCTGAATCTGTGATTAAGGGCAGAGAGATGCTAAATTAAGACGGTCATTATTTTGTATCATGCAAACACACTTATACAAATACACCGTAGGCACAAAAAAGTCAACACTTTGTTGAACCGGTACTTGTATAAATGAATTTTATTAAAAATTTTGTTTAAAAAAAAATAGGTGGTAGAAGTAATTAGCCACAGGTCAATAGCTGGTTTGTCACATGTGGCAAGTGGCAACTGTGTTGGACACCGTGGGTTTAGCACATACTTTCATGTTGCCTTGAATGTGGACGGGTGTAAGCATGCACTTAACTGCTCTCTTTGATCAGTACAGAAGAGAGATTTTTACCTTGCTTTTTAAAATATCTTGACTAAACAGTGCTCTAACTCTTTCAGTGGAACAAGTGCTTTATTATTTCAGAGGTTTAGGTTTGGCAAACAAGGTATTTCTATATGGAATTCACTTTTACACTTCTAAAATTATTAACATTTTAAGGTAATTAACATTTGGGACCACTATAAATATAACACTAAGCTTGATTTCCTTTCTCATTAGCAAGATCCAAAGGGGTAGCCATGTTAGTTTAGTTCAGTAAAACAAACAAACAAACAAGGAGTCTGCTGGCACATAAAGACTAACAAATTTATTTTTGCATGAGCTTTCATGGGAGAAAAATCTCACTTCATCAGAAGTGTCTGATGAAGTGGCATTTTTTTCCCATGAAAGCTCATGCAAAAAATAAATTTGTTAGTCTTTAAGTGCCACAAGACTTTTTGTTTTTCTCATTATACTTATTATTTGCACATATTTATAGAAACAGTGCCCACAAGCTGCATATGTATCATTCTGTGTACTTCTTTAATAAATACTTTCAAAAAACGATGGAAAGCATTTTTGTGGTACTTGTTTCACATGTGTTTTGAAGGGACAGTGAATTGCTGCCTGCTAATCTTATTAAGTAACTTTAAGCACCTGTGTTTCCTGTCCCTCTTTGTAGATGTGACGAATTACTGAAGGACCTAAAAACACAAGAACTCCCAGATCCAAAGAGAAAACACAATGTGATATTTATAATTTTTGGCTGTAGATGTTCCCTGAAGGGTATAAAAGCATGTGAATATACAATTTTGCTTTTTCCCAAAGCATTGCTGGAGGTATAGAAGAGACAGTCTAGACATGATATTGGATTAAAAACTAACAAGAAGAAGTGAGTGGATTTATAAAAGCAGGAAAGAATAATCTTCAGAATACTTTGTTGTCTTACCCTATGTATCAAATGTCAGCTTTTTTTAAAACACTTTTTAAAGACAATTGCTTATCCTGCACATTTGCTAGCATACTTTGCTGGAACCAGTGTGTGTGTGGTGTAGCTACAGCATAAAAGAACGAGAAAGGAAATGCCAAAGAAGCTTCTCCAAAACTATAATGTGTGTTTACATTTTTCTACTGTGGAAAAAAAATGACTTGTTGAACCATAAAAGCAAGTATTGGAAACGTATAGATCATAAAATATGATCATCTGACAAGATGAAGCTTTATGCTTTTTACTGACACCTTAAAGCTCTGCTACAGATATTTGCACAGCCACACCACTTTAGATTGTGATTTTGTCGGGTCTTGTAAGCTAAGCAAGGTCAGGTATAGTATGTATGTAGATGGGTGTTGCAAGAACTGATGGTTCAGTCAGTGATACCCTTTCTTCTGAGTCATACTCATGTAAGTGCCTAACATTGCTTAAAGGGCCATTGTGGGTTGAAATGCTGAAATATGAAATTTGGTTGGGGAAAATTTAAAAAGAGTAACAGTTGTGGCAGTGAGATATGTGTGAAAACCTCATCATTTGGCAACATTAAAAACCATAGTGGAGAAATTATATATTGGTATATAGCACCTTGTTTTTTCAGGGTCTAAATGATACACTTGGTACCTCTCTCTTCAGGCCAAAATGCTGCAGTCAAATTGGAACTTCTGCATTTTAAACAGTGGGGAGCTCCAGAAAAGGGGACTCTTGTGCGAGTGTAAACAGGAATATATAAAATAAGTTCAGCTGTATACACAATAACCCTAATCCTGCAACTAGATCCCTTGAGGCAGAACTTTACTACTCATGGCAATGAATCTAATTGCAGGGTTGCAGTTATAATTTATTAATTGCTTTGACATTCTTCTGCATGAGACCTTCTTTGCTGTATATTTAAGTTTATTAAGTTTTCAGGTTTGCTTTTATGCATACCTTATGTTTTTAGAAGTCCCATCTGAGGGAATGGGTGTTGTATTGGTTTCATTATACCGTGGAGTATACCTAAAAGAAACAATATATGAGTGGGGAATATATTAACGGGGCATTCTAGGATATAGTCAAATAACTCATGTGTATCTGGTGTGATGGGGCATATGCTTCCCACTAGTAAATTAAGGGTTAATGGGGATTTTTAGGGGCACAATTAGTCTAGTCTGTGGAACTTGCATGGGAGACAAGCCATGAGAGATTAGCCCTGGCTGGGGACAACCAGGCTGGAGATTTCCTATAGAAACAAGGAGTGCAGGGGATGTAGGAGATGACTAAGAGTAGAGTTGTAACATGGTGTTTAAACCCTCGGACTGTTAGTGAAAGGAAAAGGTAATGGCAGTGAAGGAATTCCAGGTAGTTGCCTGGAGATGCTAGAAGATACTTTGAGATGACCCCTTAGAAATAAGCAGGAAAAAGCTGGACAGAGGGATAAAACTGCAAGAAGAGAGGACTGGAGAGTGCAACTCAAGGATTAATTCTTGGAAGCAGACAAAGACAGAAAGTAGCCCTATAAACGAGTGAGGGTTCATAAGAAAGAGACCCTTGCTAATTATAATAAGGAAACTGGGCTGGAATCTAGAGGAGAGGATGGACCTAGGTTCCCATAACATCTTGTCATAAGAGAGTTGGTTTCAGCCTTGGGAAACTGGCAAAGACTATTGCCATCAGACTGGCTGAAAGTCCATATGCCATTACTAAGACTAGGTTTTTGTTTGGACCTTTCGGCTACATGAAAAGAGTCCTCAGCCACAGTTTGAGTTTGACAGAAATAACAATAAAAGGCTGATGGGAAAAGGCCATGAGGCCCATTCCAGGCTATTTATGGGTTGCAGTGTTGCCCAGAATCCCAATAACACCTTTATCTTTGCCCTTGCCATGCATTCTAGAAAGGGGCATCTGGAGAAGGTGAGGTGCAAACACAGCTGTGCAGCATATGCCATGGTGACAGAAACTTCTACATGTAATTTAATAGAGTCATAGGCTGTGTCCACACTTAGGCAGTTAAATCAGTTGAAGTTACATTGATTTAATGAAATCATGGTAAAAATCATTAAATTGATTTAACATATCCCCACTAGAAACTCAAATTGAACCAGCATGTCCATGGACAGAACTTGCTAGTTCGATTTAGAAGAGGGGCATCATGGGACATGTGGCAACATGGCAACCTAGAATGGCTGTGCCCCCACCCAATATATAGAAAAAGGACAACACCCTGGGAAGGAGAAGGGCAAAAGTGTTACATCAAAATAACAGTTAACTTGAAATAACACGTCCACACTGCATCATTTTGAAATAACAGTTTTGATTTAACCATAATTTGATATAATACTAGGTCTTATTATATCGAAATGACTTTCCTTATTTCAAAATGAGGGATCTCCTTATTTCGAAATAAGGAAATGTGGTGGGGACATGCAAGCTTTTAAATTGAAATAATCAGCTTTGTTTTGATATAAGGACTGAGTGTGGGCATACCCATAGTCAATCATCTTAACTACCCCAGAAAAGGTGAAACAGGAGGTGGAGGGGAGGGATATTGCTTTCTTGGACCAGTGGTTTTCAAACTTTTTTTCTTGGGACCCAGTTGAAAAAATAGTTTGTCTGTAACCTACCAATTAACTCTTTGAGCAATGCATCCAGTCTTTTGACAGTGGCAGCAGGGGGTACCATGATCCAGTACCTGAAGGTCTGTGACCCAGTACTGGGTCCCAACCTGTGATCTGAAAATCATTATCTTAGATCATCTTTGATTTTCTTTATGAAGACTGATTTTTTTTTTTTTTTTTTAGTAATAAAGGTGCTTAAAATTCAAAGTTAAATACAGTTGCAGTGTGTACAGAAAGCTTTACAATGCTTATTAACAGAACAGATTCCAAGTCAGTGAATTAAATGGGAGTATCATTTGCTAAAGACATTGCATATTTCTAAATTAAAGATTCATAGTAAGAGTTTATAAAGACCTTAGTGCTTGTATAAAACTCGGAAGAGGAAAAATCCAGCTTGGAAATCAACTCCTACAGATCTGTTCTGAGGATTACTTATTTATTACCCCATTTCACAGATGGGGAAACTGAAGTTGAAGGAAGATGCTTGTATGATGACACATGGTGATTTATTACCAAATCTGTGATTATAGTTAATTAGTTTCAATTTCCTGTTCCCCTAGTTCCTAAATCATAGTGCCTGCCCTAATGTAGCTATGCTTTTGTTTTAGAGCCACAGTTCCAGAAATACGTGAACCTATTTGCCACAATGTTGATGATGACTGCATCTCTTTATTGAGGTATATTAGTCCTCACTCTCTTTTTTTCTTTTAATGCTGTGATGACTACTTATAGCTACTGTCTGTTAGTTCCCGGCTACAGCATATCTATATAACAGTATATACAAAGTAGCGATATATAACTCATTATGAACTGCTGTTTATAACATGTACTTTACCATAACATTTTACAGATAAAAAAGACATTTCGAGATAGTGTGATAGGTACTCTACATTTATTACACAGCTAATGGGACAAGAAACAAATGAAATTTAAACAGTTATTGTTAGGGAAAAAACTGAAGCTAAAACCACAGAGGACTTACTGTAATGGATGTAACACATTAATATATATGATGAACAGGGCATCAACTCTTATAAATGAGTAGATTAGATTTTATTTAAAGCAATCAAATTGATATGGAAGGTATTTCTCAGAGCATAACTGTCTAGAGAGACTCAAGCAAATCCACAAATACAAGGATTAAAAATAAACTTCTTTTTACTGTGCTTAATTTTATCATTGAAGAATTGACACCAACAGAGCCGGCTATGGAATGAGGTTGTCAAAAAGACATAAGAAGCATTTGTAGTGAAGTCATACTTCTTAGTCAGAATTTTAGGTCAGGTGCAGTAAATAGCTTTAATTTCACTTTTGCTTTTGAAAGGGCTTCTCAGTTCCCTTTTGTGGCTGCCAGATGGTTCACCAAAGTGCAGGTTCTGTGTCTGAAGTTCTTCTGCTTCTGCTACAACTTTTTGGAGCTCCCTTCTAGAATCAGCACTGCATAGTTCAAGGAAAAAAAAGCTATCCCTGTTGAGATCCCTCTGGTAGCTCTAGAAGTCTTTTTGCCCTCTGGATTCTGGAGTTGCTTTAAATTATGGAAATCTTTCCTAAGCTGTTTATGGAATGGCAGTATAGCCAAGAAGCCCAACAGCATTTCCAATTCAGACCTTGCCAATCACTCTCCCGAGGTGCATCTGGAAAGATAGGGTACACAGGCAGATATCTAGTGTGCTTATGCAGGTAGTTTACCTCTCCTGTACAATCCTATACATGTTGCCCTGGCAGTGTAGGGACTGGAGCAGAAAACAGATTCTGGAAGACAGAAGTGCCGTACTGGTATATTAACTGCTGTGAGTGGTTAAATAATTTTTGTTTTTATTTTACAATTTTTATTGGGTAAGGTGGCAGAGCCATCTCTTCTCTCTGCCAAATGTTTAATGTATGTCTCCAGACTGCATATGTTATCCTTCCTCTATTTCCTTTTTCAAGGGAAAGATTTTTCCCATCAATCTCTTAAAGAAATTTACCTTTTTGGGAGTTCTAACCATTATTTCAATATCTCCAGTGAGGCATGCTGTCCGTGACAAGGTCTGAGAAACACAGAGCTAGAGAAATGTGGCAGAACTCCACCTTATAATTGCATTAAAATGTAAGGCACAATGATTTTACAGTAGCTATGAAAGATGGAACAAACATATGCAGAAAATGAGTGTAACTCAATAAGCATTTGAAGCTGACCAATTTAGAACTTAAATTTGTCTGTTAGCTTTAAAACAAAGCAAATAATAACATGGCAAAATAAAGCATCAAAACATCATATCCGACCATCAGGAATTAAAAATTGAATCATAATGAATTTCACTTATGTAGTCACATAATAAAACATTAATGCCAATATGTTCTAAATATTAATATTGACAAGGCTTCCAGTTACAGGATATGAAGATCAAGTTATAGAATAAAAGAAAAGGTCTACATTAAAGCTGAAATGTCTTATGAAATCCATTTGGCTTTTTAGCTATGCTGGATGTGCCATGGAAAATGTTAATTTGAAGTGTAATTTCTCAATAACATAAATAGAAAAATCAATTACAGTGCATTTAAATAGAGCTTCCCTGCTTTTTTGTTGAAACATCAAGTAAGTACAATTTCCAAAATTTGCATGAAAACCTTTGGATAAGTTAGATGCTTTTAAAAAAAATGAAAATGTATTTGTGTGCATGAATGTGCATAACATATGGTGGCGATAGCCATGGAATTAAATTACATTTATCATGTATCTTTGAGTATCTCATCTGCACTCTGCCCACTATTCTGGCTACCTCAAGCTTGCTTCTAACTTTTCAAACCTCAGTAGCTTTAAGCAGCCACCAGCAGTTTAATTTCTCTCAAATGTTTCTAAAAGAGGTTTTGATATTTGATGGCATGGTGTGGTATAAAGACTTTATTGATAACCCTTTGGGCTGACTGGGGATGTTACCTGCTTGAAAATTTTGCGAATAGTGCCCACCCCTACCCCCCCAGAGATTATCAACTATACTTTTCAGGCAAGCCTTCCCCTTTTTCTCTTCAATAGAACACTCTAGATCTTCTGGACAGTTGTAATGTTTCTATTCTCATGGCTTTGGTTTTCCTGTCTCTATCGCTGCACATAAAGCAAGCCCAGACAATAGCCATCCACATGGAGTAAGCTGAAGGATCTAGACCTTGTTTCATAGAACCATAGGTTTGGAAGGGACCGCATGAGGTAGCCCCTTTAAGGCTGAGAATGGTTTATAACAGTGTCCAGAAAACACTGCATACATTTATAGTGTTGTATGAGTTTTTATTAATATTAATAAATTAATAATTGAAATTAGCAAGCTCTTTTGGAAAAGTAAATTAGTCCAGAGCAGTATGATTTTAAAATAACTCTTTCCCTTTAAAAAAAAAAAATTGTGATGTCAAACCCTTGATGTTTTCGCTCCATTTCCTGCCTTCATATTGTTGCTGCTATTTACAATTGTTTCCTACTTCCCTGCTTTCTTCCTCCTCACTAAATGCTCCTGTTCACTTGCAAGGACAGCAGAGGGAAGGTAGGTGACTTCTGAGGAGCACAGAAAAGTGTGCTTCTGTTGCTTGATTGGTTTCTCAGAGAATCTTCTTCCCAGGAACTGTATGATGATATACCCAGGGAAATGGCTGCTTTTGTGGACTTAGTTCTGGTTGAGGGAAAAAGATGTGGGAATTTCTAACCTGTCACCAGAATCCAGTGGTGACAGGAGAGAGGGCAGTTTGTGATAGCGCTCTGAAGTATTCTTTTTGTATGTTGTACAAACTACTGAATTTAAAATGTTTTAAATCCCACACTTTTGTTAGATATGGTAGCAAATGGAGAGATCAATCAAAGGATTGAGGAGGTTGAATGAGGCAGTTTTCAAAGCATGGGATCAATTTGGGAGGGTTTTATTCACAGGCTGATAATGTTGGTTGGGAATCTTTCAGCAAAATGTTGGTTTTGGGGTTCTTTTGTAGAAAGTGCTGAGTTGTCAGCACCAAAACTGTTTGCAGGAAAGGGTCAGTTTTGATGAATTTCTTGATTTCAGAAAAGTTTTTAAAAACTGTTGAAATATTTTAACACTTTGACAAAGAAAAATTCTGATTTTTTCAGCCTGAAATAGCATCTAACTTTGAAAGTTAAGCTAAGTATGGTAAAAACAATACTAAAAAATATAAATAAATGATCAAAATTGAAATAATCAAGACAAAATGTTCCAGTTAACTGAGTCTGATTTCTTTCTCTCCCTCCATTTCTTATAGAGGAGGGTGTAGGAGAGGGAGAGGGGCTTCTAATTTGATTTTTTTTTTTTTTGAGATTTTTGACTTTATCTTGGAATAGGAAAAGTTTCAAAATTAGGACAATTTTTGTAGAATCAGAAAACCCCTCATCACTGAGTTCTACGCATGGATTTTTAATGCCAAAAAGACTCATTATGATCATATAATCTGACCCACATAGTATACCCAGAAATCTTGACGGTCATAACTTTTTATTTGAACTATAGCATCTCTTTTAGAAAGATATCCAGTCTTGGTTTAAAATGTCATATGATGGAGAAGCTACTACATACTTATGGGAAGAGGGTGGGTAGCCAGTGAGTTGAATCTTGGCTTTACCCTCCAATGAGTTAGCTAGTAGAGTTGGCAAGACATAGGGTATAATCTGAAATATTTTGGAAATTACTTCCATCTCAGGAGCAGCAAAGGAATTATCATTCTGTATGTTACAGTTCCTTCATAGGGCTACTATATTCATCATACATTATGCTGAGAAAGGCATACTCTAGCCCTGTACAACTGTGTTGAAACCAATGAATTAATAGAATTGAAGTTGTTTTGTTTTCTGACTCATTAAATACTATGCTGCTCTGAAACAGTGGGAGAAATGCAATTAAATTATATATAATCTTGTGTCCAGAACCATTGAACTCATTGAAAATCCATGAGAGGAAAATGAGCCAGGCATGCAACTGTGGGTCTGCATGGAGTCCCAGGAGGCATGCAGGGTCACATGCTAACCTTCGTGCAAGTGGCACTTCAAAGGAGGGTGCCCACCAAAACAGTCACGATGTTTTGATTCTATAAATCTTCCGTTCCTTTTTTATTATGAGGCAGAATTAATGCTCATAGTTAATAAATTGCAAGTATTCTCCAAAATTTGGAGTGCAGGAGAAAAAAGGTTAAAGCTTTAGGAAGTGGGCTTTATAAATCATATAATTATAAGTTTATATTATATAGCTATATAAATTATAGCAGAATTGTCCACGTTCTGTGACATTACATGTTATATTTTTTATTATCCAATACCTTATGAGGGAAGGTGGTTAAACAACTTAATATTAATCTAATAGCTTGTGGGTTCAAGTCTTACCCAGTCTCCCACAAAAAGCCACCTCCCGTTCATCCAACTGCAAAATAGGTACCTGATCATCAATAGCAAATCAGCTTGAAGAGCCATCTGTGGCCTGTGGTTAGACTTTGACGTTGTGTATGGTAAAAAAAAATGTGGAGTTTGCTGAACAAAAAAGCAGAAGTTTCTTGCAGAAACTCAAGTTAGTCCTGTGCAGTCTAAAAGAAAATCGGTGTGACAGTGGGGAAATTTCTGTTAGTTATGAGACTTAATGCCTCCTTCTGCAACATAGATAAATATCTTCTTCCTTATTTTTAATGATCCTTCTTTCATAGACAGAAGTAACGGAACCATTGTTAGCCTTTAAAATTGTCTTTCCTTCTATGGAATCTATTATACTGGGTACTAGAGAGTTTTATTCTGTCATCCCTCCTGTTCTAAATGTGTATGTGAGAAAGGAGTTAATGATGTGATTTGGGCTGTCATGGCAAAATGGGCAGATGACATGCATCTATTGTCTCCTTTCTTTTTATCTTTTGTCTGACAGAGATGGAGCAGTGTCTTTACTTTTCAAATGACTAGCTAAGATCTGTTTTTGGATGGGAGACATTGGCTGAAGTTTAACCAATGCAAGACGGAGATAGGATGTTGAAGGTATGGTAAGGTCATATTTTTTGCCTCTAATATTCAAGGGGTTTGTCAACCTTTTGTCCAAAGGATTGCAGTTTGAATGTGTCTTGCTATCAATTTTCTTTATAGTTCCCCACTAAGGCTACAGATTTTTTTGTGTTCCTTGGGATAGTGTTAGCATGACCAGATGTTGCAATTTTATGGAGACAGTTGTGATATTCAGAGCTTTGTCTTACAGAGGTGCCTATCACCTCCTACCCTGTCAAGATTTTTCACTTGCTAGTTAGTACTGACCTAACCCCAAAAGAAACTGAAAACACGTGTTCCACCAGGAGTCTTCAGCTCCCACTTGACATCAACTGCATTCAGGACTTGATTCTGCTGTCACTGAAGTTTAATAACAGTCCTCCTTCAAAAGAATAGAATTAGGCTCTCATGATCCACAGCTCCTTGCAAGATCATACCCTTAGTGCCATATTTGCATAGGTGCTCATCACTCAGAGCTCCAGCTGAAGTCACTGCAGCTCATACAGAAGCTTTGTGCTTCAGAAAATCAAGCACTTTGGAACAGGTTAAACACTAGAATAACTGGATGAATTTTCTGGAGAACACAAGGCATTGTGTGCTAAGCTCCTTAGAGATTGTCCATGAACATCTCATAGAAGTTGCTGGGGGCTGATTTCTTCAGAAAATTTGGTCCTTGTTTAGATGGTTGTTATTTAGCATGCTGCAGGGGTCTGTCACTTTGCTCTCTCTCTGCTTTAGCAAATATGAGTTTTGCTGCTAACAAACTCCTCAAGATTTTCTCAGCCCAAACCTTACTTAGCAAGTAACAATCAGTGAACTCCAGCCCCTGAATGCCTCAGAGATGTTTCTATGTAATGCACAGTCCGTCCCATTGTGTATTCATAGTAGATGTTTAGTTTGTTGCTGTGCTAAAGAGGCAGCACATCACAGTTCATTAATTTAACTGGGCTAAATACACCCTTCCCTTCAAGCAGAGAACTGCATTGGTTTATAGTCAAACCAAACAAGTGTGTTAACAAATGAGCAGGGATTAAGTAATACCAACTGGAGATGCTTTCAAGCAAATAGAAGTGAAAACACATATCTTAAAGTCTAAAGCTTAATCTAGCTAGATAGTCTTTGTTCAAGAGGGCTTCCTTTACTATCAGTCTCCTTTCCATCTTTTTATTGGCCACTCTGGCAAGGACCCATCACAGAGATCAATTCATTTAGTTTCTTTGTCTTCTGACGTGAAGGATGAAGGTGGAGTTTCACTCTATTCCTTATATCCCTCAAGCGATAGTCATTGTCTCACAAATCAGGAAGCCCTCCTGGAAATTCAATTTCCTGTGTCCTCTGACAGGAGGAGATGTATTAATGCTCTGTCTGTGAAGATCAGCTGTATTTATGGCAATATGTAAATTGAGGTAAAACCAAATTCGTTGTCTATCATCTTCATGTAAGATAAATTGCCTGGTCTTAAGCATTAACATCATGCAGAGGGAATTTCTACCTCATATATAACATTAAAACATACATTTTATAATGGTATTATTAACTAGTATATGATTAATTTTCATATGATATCTCACAAGGCCTATTCTGTATGAATATTGCTACAATAAGCATGTAGGTGTGAAGGCAGAGGTGTCAAAGGCCATATTAAGTGGTTAAACTGGAGTGCAGTTCTTTTGAAAATCTGGTTGTTTTGAAAATCAGTTGTTGGTTCGGCACTCTTGAAAATCCAACCCGTCTTCCCTCAAAATGATGTTCTTAAATTTAAAACACAAGATGAATATGTTTGTTTCTGACACATGGTGGTGGAAGTGTCCTGGCTATCTCCTTCATGCACGTGTAGCGAGATTGTCCCTATTGACTCTGTTGTTATTTTGGAACATATTAAGTCTTTGGGGAGCCAAACCACATCCCTATCAGAGTTTGGCTGACAGGTGTAATAATGTATGAATCTTAGTTATTGACAAAAGGACTCTACTGCTGGTGTGATAGGATATAAACAAGGCCAGTCATCAGAGTCTGGCAGGTACTCACTCCTTTTGCTTGTGGCATCCTCATAGCTGCCAAATGCAGAGTCTGGAACAGTGGCAGTAAGGAATGTTTTTAATTTTTAATAGCTAGAGGATGCAAAGATTGACAGAGTACTAGGAATCCTTTTAGGACACAAGATGAGCATCTGGAATCTTTTATTGGGTGACTAGAGTGTGTGAGGAGGAGATTGAGGAAAAACTCCTCTTTCTTTTGGGTGATTCACAGACACCCTCTATAGCAGGGGTCTCAAACACATGGCCCGTGGGCCACAGGGGGCCCATAAAGCTATTTTGTGCAGCCTGCAATGACACTGTTGTTACCGATATTTGCAATATTGTTGTATGAAAACGTTTCAGTGGTGGGGCTCTTGGGCTAATGTACTAGTCCTCATGCAGCCCTCATGATTTGAGTTTGAGACCCCTGCTCTACAGAGTAAGCTTTACCTCTTCTTATAGAATTGCTCTTACTCTTGGCTCAGGAAATAAATAGTGATCAACATTTGATATTTCTTAGTGTCCAGATCTTTGTTCCATTTGTCAGATTACTGTCTCTGGTGTTTTCCAGTACAAGAGAGTGGTTAACCAGAAAAGTGATGAAATAGCTTTTGAATTAATGAAAGATCTCATGGGATATTTTTCTGATAAAAGTGTCAATAGGGGGGTACAGTTTATGTTAATAAAACCCCTCTGGAATTAAAAGATAAGGCTTGATAGACAATAGTTTAATTGCTAATTTTGTTCTTGTTCCACTTTTGCTAGGCTTCTACCTTGTGGTTACCATAGTTTTATTGCAGATGTTGGTCTGTTTCCTGCCTGCAGAAAGAGATTGTGCTGCAGCAATAGTACCTCAACTTGCAAAGCCATGTCTCCTTGACAAAAAATTTTAGTTGGCCTAGATAATAAGTGACAGTGTTCTGTCAGCAAAAAAAACTGTAACCAATCTAAAAATCAATAAGGTGGTGGCATAGCTTCTTGAAGGCTGCCAAATATGGTAAAATAAAGGAATGGTACCTTTTGGGAACTGAAAGTGGGGTTGTGGAACAGGGATAAAAGGCTGCAAAAAGCTCATGCAAACTGGAGGTCTGCGGAGGCACAAATCTACTGCCAAACTGAGGACTGATCACCCGAGGTTCCCTCCCCGGTGGCAAAACTTCTCACCGATAAGCTTGCTGATTGAGAGCTTAACGTCCCACCTGGGATAGGACTGATACACCCAAAACTAAATCCAAGAAAACTGGAATCAAAGAAGCCATGGTTTTGTAAGTATAAGGGATAATGCTTAACAGTACTGATTGGAGCCCAGTATCAATTAAGGGCTTAGCAATAGGAACAGGTTTAGGAATTATAGTTATACTTTTACTGTAATAAACCTTCTGCTATCTTTTTGTTTTTGCTTTAGAACATTAAAAAGAATAAGAAAAGATGATTTATTCTAATTAGATGTAAATAAATAAATTGAGTTAGTAAAAGCAATCAGATTTACCCACTGTTTGTTTCAGTGTCTCATCCCCCTCAACTGTATCCAAAGAATCCATTATGAAACAGCAAATCTCAAAAAGTTCTCAAATGTTTTCACTTTAGTTAGAAAAAAAAAAAGTGTAGAGTGGGATTTTCAGTGACGCTCAGCATCAGCCAAACTGTATGCCTCCTAAAATCAGCCACTGAAAATCCCACTGACAACTGCTTTTTACTCTATTTGGATTAACATCTCTTTACACACACGGGCAAAGGTAGGGAGAAATATTGGAGGCATGAACATTACAGTACACCATTCAAAGTTAGCTTTGGGACCAGATTCTGCTCTTAGATCCCATTCACATACAAAACAGTTACATTCATTAATGAAGCCAGTTTAGATAAACCAGTACAGACTTCTGTGGTGGACATAGTTGTCGGTTTTAAATTAGTTATTTTAGGGGGTGAGAACTCAATTAAAAACCTTTCTTACACCAGTTTGAGTGTCCCATGGCACTGGTTCCATGCCCAAAGTAGCACCAGTTTAACTCAAATCAGTTTAAACCTATTAAGCAGTGTGTGTAATAGACCATGCCTTAGTTAGACCAGTGTAGATGTGGATGGACAGATTATTCAGTGTGAGCCCGGTGCTGCAACCACTGGGCTAATAGTAGGCACTGGTAAACCTTTGTGTTTTTGTTGTCTTCCACCATTGCATTTCAGTATTTACTTTTTTAGTGGATGTTTGAATGACTAGGTTATAATGGTGGACATAAAGAAATGATTATAGATGTGCAAGAGTTTTGTACTCTGCTTGGCTGTTCACGAGTGACAAATGGAGCAACTAGTCTTTTGATTTTCCTGCCCATCTGGTTTATACATTTAAAAAAACAAAAGAGTTGGAATTTTTATTGCAGAAAAGCAGGCAACTTATAATTAAGTTAAATCTTTGCTAAAGCCATCCTGCATTTCTTATGACTTACTTTTCATGTCAGACATTCCACAAGCTGAGATTAGCAAAGCAGAAGTATGTACCTTTCACTTGGGAAGAATTGCAAGACGACTTATCACAAGTCTTTTTAACAAAGATGACTTCATTCTTTATGAATTAGAACTAAGGTTTCTAAAACTCTACCTCTAAAACTCATTTGCCTTACCAAACATGAAATCTAGTTTCTCTCCTGCACAAAATAAGTGAATCAGAACACATTAATCATAATTATTAATGTGAAGCCTGTGACATAAATTAAAAAAAAAAAAACAATGGTTCCTCTGTAAGAAGAATCATTTCACTCTAGTAAAGAATTGATTTGATAATTCAAACCAGAAATTGCTCTGAATGTTGAGCATATATTGGTCCTTTTCATACTCTGTTTTATCATTGCAACATATTGACATTATTTTGCACTTGTAACTTCATGGACTTTATGTCAGAGTCCCTTTTGCACAAGCATTTGTCATGCTGCTGTTGATTTTTTGTTTTGTTTGTTTCAGTTAGCTGAAATAAAGTTAGAGCTAATGGAACAATAGTGTGGTATGCAACGGCTATCATTAAAAGACAAAACAGGAATTCAGAGAGGAAGCACATATGGTTTTGACTTTTATTAAGATGGTAGGTAGACATGACAAAGGTTGATTTCAAATTTATTTTCATGATCGGAGGAACTTCTTAAGAGTTCAGGGGAGAGATTAATTTTCAATTCTGAATTCCTAATAACTGAAACAAGATCATGGTTTAGAACTTCTGGAGGTAAAGTTTGAGAGAGACTAGGTCATGTTGTTATAATAAACCAATGACAGACTAAAATGTGAGGGCTGGAAATGAAAGGTCAGTGAGATATTTTAGAAAAGCTTTTTTTTTTTTTTTTTTTTTTTTTTTTAAGTAAAGTATAGGTAGGGTGCAATCCATTTCTAAAGTCAGTTTCAGAGCCTTTATTGAACTAAGTGGTCAGATAGATCCCTGGTATAGTTCCATCTGTAGTAAGAAGTTAGAGCATAAAGTAAGAAAGGACAAGTAGAAATGCTCGGGTGCTAATGCAAGGCCTAGTGAAATAATCCAAAACAGTAAGCCTGGCTGAATAAACAGTCAAGCTGATAGGAGGCAGGTTGTGAAATTGTGATCTTACAGAAATTGGCAAGAAACTAGATGACACTGCAATTATCAGTATAAAAAGGGGAAATGTACCTTGAGGAAGGAGGTGTTGGATTGGCCTGGTGCTAAAGAGATAAAGAGAGATGTTTTGCCCAAATGATGCATGAGAGGTGTTTTGGTCAAATCATTGACGTCTTGATGTATGGAGATGTTTAGTGGCATGCAGACCAAATAAGGCACTAAATGGCATCAAGAATGGTACATGGACCAATCAAGGTAGCTTTAGATATCAAGGAAAGTAGTTTCTGGTGCCAAAGGGGCAGAGCAAATGGTCCAAACAGTATATAAAGGTAGGAGCCCCAGAGACTAGATTTCATGAAGCTGAAGAGAATGACAGAGTCCTGCCATCAGTCGAGTTGTTCCATTGCATGGTTAGTCCAAATGCTGTCAGTGCTCCTGTTGACGTAGGTCGCTTACCATTGTGCTATGTTGCAATAAAGCCTAACCTGGCATCTTAGTTTCTACAAAGATCCATTGTAGTGTTGGTTTCTTAGATCGTGATACCTACACTGGGACAGGTGCACGCAGCCAAATAGACACCAGCGCTGGATACAGAGCAATACAGAAAAGAATGCCTCTTGCCTGGCATACCACAACACTGCTGTTAATGGAGCAACGCCAAGAATGAGTTTGTGTCAAAGACTGTGAAATAAGAATACAGAGAACACTTCTACAGGGGAAAAAAAACAAACAAAAACATCTTTTCATGGCTCAAAAGAATAAAAGGGTCCTTTATGTGCAGTCTGTTGCTCAGTTTCTTTGAGACCATCAAAAGATGGGTGAAAGCTTGCATTTCCATGAAAAATGTAAGAGAATTAGAGAACTGTTATTTTTCATTTCAACATTTTCATAAACCTTTTTCCAAAAGCTATATTCAGATGAAAGTAAACATATATAGATGTTCTCATCAGATAAATGTGCTTAATTACTTATTGTTAAAAATCACCTCTTTTTATACCTCCAATACCAATATGTACTCAGAAAACTGTTTAAATCAGTAATGCCATTTAAGGTAGTAGATTTACTCCTCATTTATTAAGTGAGATCAGAATTCTATCCTATTTATTTAGTGAAACATAAGTATCTCCTCAAAACCGAAGTATGGGGCTTTATGAGTTTGGTCAGAATGTTCTCTAACTACTATGTTTAATTCCCTATTTCTAGTCATCAGGAGGTTGAGGAGTGAAGAGAAGTCAATGTGTGCTTTAAGAATGTCTTTAGATGAGGAAAAAAAGAAATATTGCAAATATTACAAAAGGAAATATTTTAGATAAACACAATTTTCCATTGCAAAAAGTTTCAATGAGTCCTAAGTTGAACTTGCAAATAGAAACCTTAAGTGCAGACCACACAAAGCACTTAGCCTACCTCCAGTCACCTTTCTCTAAGGCAGGTGTGGCCAAACTGTGGCTCAGGAGCCACATGTGGCTCTTGAATGAAAAAGTGTGGCTCGCAGAAGAACATCAGCAAATCAATTTAGTAGGTAAAAGTATATGGCTATATGCCTCAGAGCAGCTCATGAAGGTTTAATAATCAACTTGTGTGGCTCTTGAGTTCTGTAAGTTTGGCCACCCCTGCAAGGTCTGTAGAGAAGGTAAATCTAACTGGGTAGAGTCAGTTAGAAAATGTGTAGGGGAAGGCTGAGTTTTACAGAAAACTTCAACAAAAATGAAAAGTTTAATTAAATTTCTGTGGAAAAATTTTAGTAAAAGAAGCAAAAAAAAAAGTTTGTATTTTCAAAGAAAAGTCTATATATTCCATATAAAAAAATTTGTCAAAAATCTATTTAACAGAAATAGTTTTGATAAAAGCTTTTTGACTGAAAATGGGTGTGGATATTAGCACAGTTCCCATTTCACTACACTAGTTGTTGTCAAATAGTGCAACACACAAATGCTCACTGCTCATTTTGCCTCATTTAGTGTTAAATGATCAGACCTGTTCTGACCTGTTGGCCTGTTATGAGAAACGATCATTTTCTTCTTTAGTCCCCTTCTTCTCTTGATATGATTGAGCACCATAAAAAAAAACACATGGTTCCATAAACTAGAATTTATCATCACCAAGGGCAGATGAACAAACTCCTATCAGTGTGAGAGCCAATATACCCCTATGAAACATAAGGGAGGAGACATTAAATGAAACCATTTTTAACCTTTTATCATCCTTATATGATCACTTTTAAAAATAATTCACAAAATAGAGATGTAAATATATTTATTTGTTTAGGATTCTACTTTTTCTTACATATGTGAAAGTATTCACTTCAATTATTTTTAGCCTTTTAAAAGCAAAATTAAATTATTGCCTATAAATTATACTGAGAACTTGTTTGTAAATAATGCTAGGACTGAAATAAATACTTTATATAGAATACATTAAAAGTCAAGAATAAAGTATTAACAATATGTGCCCTTACCCTTAAAGTTTAATAACTGAAACACTTGCTACCCTTCAAAAGTCTGGTCATTCCAAGTCTTGGTTGTTCGCTTTGGTAAAGAAATGTGGTGTTACTGAAGATTGGAAAAAGAGCTTGAGGTCAAGGGTCGACACAGCAAGGGAGTTTGCTCTTTAAGAGGTTATCTGTGGATCTGCAAAGCCAAAGTGTAATTGAGTTTTGTGATGTGATTTTAGCACATAATTGTATATGATTGTAGGTAGTTTCAACGACAAGCTTGGAAGATTTTTCTAGCCTGTTTGTGATAGCAATTTTGGGTAGTCTGTGCTGTGTGTGATGGAGAATTCTGTTAGTTCAAATATAGCCATCAGAAGTGATGCGACTGGTACTTCATTTCAGAATTTTAGCAAACCAGTTCTAATGTGTAGCCTGTTTGTGGGATCTGTAAGTGCGATTGGACCTATAAATTAATACACTCCACTTTCATTTATACACAATGCGAACATATTCTAATCTCCCATTCGTTTCTGAGTGTCAGAGCTTGTACTTCATCAGAGAAGACTTTGCATCTTCATTAAGATTGTACAGGTAATATCACTGTAATTGATCTATCTGGATATTCGCGCGCTCTCTCTGGTAAATGTTTGAGTTTATCAAGTTTCTGGTTCTTGATTATTCAAACCAATGCAAAATAAACATTTCCTATTGTTTTAGTTGTTTAGGGTTTCCTTGATTAAGCTGTCACTGCTGTCAGTTATGTTCTTATAAGCCTGGTTGGATCTATTTCATGTTAAGAAAAAGCTTAGATAAATCCAGGAAAGCTTAATGTTTATCCAATGTGAAAATAATTACTCAAAAGTGTTATTCTTAATCCAGATAATTAGAGTGAGGAAGGAAAGATCAGTGTCATTGTGAATTATGCCCTGGCAATTGACTCTTGGTCCTTGTAAGTTTCAGGTGAAGATGTGAATGGATAAAGGTTAGATTAAACATAATCCAAAGTAGCTGCAACCTTAATCTGTTATGATACAAGGATGATCACTTAAAAAGAGCTGGATTGTGGGATTGTTTCTGGTTGGATAAGATACCGCTCGACTGGGACTAGTCTTAAAACATGCTTAGCACCATGTCACTGCAGCTGTAAGCACTTGTGCACGGCTGCAGACTGCCACAGCTCAGAGGCAGCCTATTGGGCTCAGGCTACATGGTATAATATTACATTGCATTACACTATCGGTATGTTACTATAATATGCTTTAACATACAGAAATTGAACAGTGACTGTTGTACAGTGTAGTTTGCTTGGTGGCAACTGCAGCAGATAGCAGTACATACAAGTTATATTCTCTGTGACGTGTTCTACAATGCTTCTAGGCATAGTGTATAATTTTGTACTATTGGATATTTTTTTAGAAAAGATGAGCATATTTACATTTCCATTTTTTGCGTGTGCTATTGTTCTTCTGTAGTTAACTTCTAAAAATATTTGCAATTGTGGTTATCACTGGAATTATGCTACTTTCAGAAGAACATCATAAATGACCAAGATCAAGTAAATCTGGATATTAGTTAAAAATTACCCTACTTAGCATGCAGAGCACCTGATGAAAAAGGGGCATGCATCTCTAGAACCTTATGCTGCAGTCCTTCTGTATTCACAGAAATGTAAATAATGATATGTCAGATGGTACTGTGTGGTTTTAGTAAACATCAACTTTTGAATGGCAGTAGCAACAGATTAGAAATTTTTAAAAAAATTAACAAAGAAAAAAAAAGACCAAAAAAGTAGTAGTAATCTTCAAGAGTTTTCACACAGATTTGTTATGATTATTTATAATATGCTCCAACACACACACACACACACACACACACACACACACACACACACACACA